>JABRWK010000005.1:2028175-2067383 GCA_013372445.1 Hypothenemus hampei
GGGCTATAAGGGTGGGTTTCTTCCAAATTGTGGGTTACTTTTTTCTAGCAAAAATAATGACAGGGATTACCATAAGACAATGAATGGGGAAATATTTTTGGATTGGGTAAAAACAAAATTAGTTCCTGATCTGGATAAAATTAATGGAAAATGTGTTGTTGTGATGGACAACGCACCATATCATTCCGTTCTTTTGGAAAAACCTATATCAAAATTTTCTAATAAAACATCCATTTCGGCCTTTTTACAAAAACATGGGATATATTTTAGTAATGAATTATCCAAAAAAGAACTTTGGAATTTGGCAGAACCCTATGTTCAAAATTCTAGTAATAAGAAATACGTGGTTGATGAATTTCTCAACTCCAAAGGGTATGAAGTTCTTCGACTACCCCCATACCATTGTCAGTATAATCCTATTGAAATGGTATGGGGATATTGCAAAACTTTTTATAACAAAAATATTCCAAATTCTAAATTTACCGGCAGTGAAAAAGTATTAAATGTTTGGCAAGAATCATTATCAAAAATTACAAGTGATATGTGGGCTAATTACATTAAACACACTGAACAATTAATCATAGATGATTGGAAAAAATATATGGGGAATATGGACATAGTGAATGTTCCCCCATTAATAATAGGATTTGAAAATGATTCAGCTTCCGACTCGGATACCGATATGCCATCCGAAAATGACGAGGAATATGTGGAATAACATTTTTAGTTTAAATAAAAAAAACAAATTTTGCAATTTTTGTATTACCTTGTATGAATATTTTATATGCATTTTTCGTAAATCCGGTTCTGTTTAACAAGTCCTGTAATTGGACAGATTCAAAAGTTGGTGATATTTCAGTTCGCGGTAAAAATTTTAGTAACTTTTTTAGTAAAAAATTGTCAGTTTTACTAACATAATGTCTTTATAACTAGATATTGCCAACTGTTTCCCTATATTTTTGACATGGTGATGTCTCTTAAAAAAAAAAATAGACTTTATTGCCTACTTGATAAAGAATTTTTTCGAACACCCAATATATTTTTGAAAAAATTGTACTGATCAGGAATGGTCAGAAGCACAAAACGACAACTAATAATGAACAATTTTTGCATCACATTAAATGAATATTGTTGATTTTAATATGAGGATTGATTAAGAAATTAACACACTGAAATTAAGGTTGGTGTTACAATTGCTTGCCACGTTGATAGACCAAGAGGTTTTCTCGAAAACATCTAAACATAGGCCACTTTTCAAAACTCACCGGTTTGCACACCGGTTAACAATCCGTCCTTATCTAAATTCTTAAATATGACAATGACACCATCACGGTAATCCACCGGTGAGTTTTGGAAAGTGGTCATAATAGGTCTATTGGAACAAAAATCCGCAACCAGTCAGCGCCACGTTGATTGGTCAAAAACAGTTTGCAAGCTGTCACATAATCATTTTGACGCATTTTCATTGGATCTGATTGGTTTGAGATGCCTGTTCGAATACCCCTAATAAATGACTGCTCTTTGCTGTTTAAATATAAATTGTAGAGGTTATTTCATTGAACACTTGCAGTAGTGAAAAAAAAATCAATAAGCCCAGTCGTCTACACGGGGAATTAACTAATTTTAAGCCGGAGATGTTCAATACTTTGTCAAAGTTACTCAACAGTACTAATAGCTTGGCTCGGATTACAGTATTATTGCAAATATGGTATCTCAATGAATATTCGAACACACTATTCTCTCTTACACAGGTACGTTACCAATACAAATACCTACACATGTACCTTAATCTCATCTGTAATACTTTAGGCAAATAGCTGATGATCGTGAGTAAAAAAAAAGTGGCTCAAGGAAATCAGGCCATGTGAAAGACGAGAAAAACCCGATTTTTTCTGGGCCAAGAAAAACCCACTGTTGAACATTTAAAAATAATGTTTCAAAGCGATTATTATTATTAGGATGTTGTAAATCATTGGGAATTTATTGACAAATATTGACGAAAGCATGTGGCGCCCGATTTGATGCTAAAATGTCGCACCCAACGTCTTGACGACTTAAGAAAGAAGAATGAAAATATTATTTTTCAAGTCAATCTGTGGCCAGACAGTTTGACAATATTGGTTTATAGAAAAAAGGGTTAGGTTTGTTTGTTCTCTGTACTTAAGACCATGGTAATCCTTTTATAAATTACCTATTGGCTCCATTTAGCCGGGGTGATAAGTAATTTTGATTAAATTTTCAGATTGCTTGAAAATAGTTGTCAAATAACTAAAAAGATGAAGAAGAATAACATATGACCAATCTAATTCTCTTTTAGCTACGTAAGTAGTCCTTTAAGCAAGGAAAATAGTGAAACATCTTTTTGAAGCCATACTGTATATGATATTTAGCTTTTAATCATCTTTTCCACACGCCTAGGTTTATTTAAACTACTTTATTAAGGTACAATTGCAGCCAAAGAAAACTGGTACAAAAAAATTTACTATGATCTCCTGAACTATTATATTACATATTTCAAGTTGTCATGTCAGTGCTAAAAGTCCTAATTTTTTTTGTTATTGACATTAATGGCGCTATAACAAAATATTAATTGTTACTATTGTTATTGTTATTTACTATTTCTTTTACTTTCTCCAAATAAGACATAAAAGAAAATTACTTTAACAAAATATAAACACACACAATGAAGACACAATTGACGTCTTCATTGATATAAATATAAATAAAAATTTGTTCACGACATAAATGACAAATTTTGGCACACTTTAATAGTCCAGGAGCAACATATCAAAAATTTTTATATTGTACCAGTTTTTATTGGCCGCAATGGTACATGCATTATTACTGCACCCTTAATAACTACAACGATCGTCCACTTAAAAAAAAAGAAAGTGAGAACTGTATCCTAACGTTTCTGCTAAAAACAAAACCCCTTCCCAATGTCCTGCCGAAGGCAAAATTACAATCCAGAATTCAGGTCCTATCGATTGTATCTTACATTCACCGTTTACAGGACTCTTGCATTATCAATCCACGTTTCTGTTTGCCAAAGTAGAGACCCATAATGCAGCAGAGCTGGCAGCTAAGCGTGTAATTGTTTCGATATTTACCTTTCGCCCGTCCAGGCTTTCCAGTTGCAGTTTCGCACGGCCAGAATGCTCCCAACGGCAAGGGATAATGGAGTCACACCACCTCCCGATCCAAACTCCCCCCTTTCCTTTTGCTCTTTCTCCTCATTTGGATCGAATTCGAGGGCGTCAATCCGGATTAAAGCTTTATTAAGTTTTCAGTTTGATTGTATTGGATGTTTGTCGAAGAGATTTCGAAATGTTTTTCAAAAGGAATTGATTAAAAATTAGTTTATGGAAGAAGGATCTATGAGCTTCTAAATTCCAGATTTGGAATAAAACAAAGAAGTTATTTTGAAATAATTTTTCTCTATGTCTGAGAAAACTAGAATATACGTATATGTAGTATTTATGAGAGAATAAAAACAGCAAAATCAGCTCACATTTTCCCTTTAAAAAAATTACATTCTCACTGTCTTCTCTCAGCACTATTTGATCAAAAGCTTAAAAAGTGTCAAGCCTCGTGGGGCCACTTGGACGAAAAAGGGCCTCCAATGCCCCAAAGCGATGTCATATGGCCACGGCACGTGACTGCTCTCTCGCCGGTCCCGTCAAATTTGTTTGTTTAAGCAACTTTAAGCCTCTTAACTCGCTTGTAATTATGTTTTTCTTTATTCTTATTGATATGTAGGCAAAAATGTATCGTATAGGCTCAATATCAACCTAAAAAGAGCTCCCAGAATTAGAGAAAATTGTTGCTTAAATCCCATTTGGGAAACCTGCAAAATAATAGATGACCAACGTGACATTTAAACGTGAATATGATTGGCAATTTGTTGTTGCAAATGAAATAAGACAAATGTTTAGTCTTTGATTTATTTATTGTAATTCTCATGTCACGAGACTTAACCAATAGATAACATTTTAGTGATAAAAGTTCCTACATTTGATCCCTATAAGGCTCCCGCTTGATTCAATATAAATAAATATCCAGTCAATATTTATAAAATTGTTGTTAGGAAAAGGATTAGCTCAACTTGATCGGTCTTGCCAGCCAATGGGATGGTTGGGTTTCAGGCGCCACAGTTCTTTAGCAAATAACGATTGGCAATAGGTAGGAGCAAAATTATGAACATCCAATAATGTTTTTACACAAAACGTATGTTCTGGCTGCGTCGTCATACCACATGATTTAACAACTTGTTCTTTGTGCTTTTGTCGATTTTAATGGCTTCTCAGTCTAGTAAATATTTAAATTGGTTCTTATAACTATTTGGTAATTGTCGACAATTGAGGCTTTATCAAGATCGATGCTTGACGCCAATTTTAAAGCCTAAATATGGCTTTTTGTTATTATTTTTTGCAACAATCGTTTGAATGTTAGATAAAACTTTATAACATCACCAGATAAAATACTAATAGTTTTGTCGAATTCGACATTTTTCCAAAGCTTCGAAATCCTTTCTTCAACCTGTTACAATAAATATTGGAAAGCGGGGAGAGGAATTGATTCAAAAAAATTATTATTAAGCGATGAACAGTTGCGCATAAAATGCCCAATGTATGCGAGAGTATCGAGTGCATTAAACGCCACTCAAATCCGTTCTTATGATACGGGGTCATGAATATGGAGTGTTAAAATTAAAATACATGGTCCTTCAGTCTGCGGGGTACAATGGCTTAAGAGATGCAAGAAGAGGGCGCAGCTGCCCTCCTCCTACCCCTTCCCCGAACAACAAGGAAGCTAAGCAGGGGATGAAATATAACAGGGGGTTATATCAGCATATTTTTTTTGTTTTTCAATTTTACTCCTCGGGTTATTCTATACGGGTACTTATTTATGGTACTCTAACAGGTGTCTTGATTTTAAGGGCTAACTTGTGAAATATTATCTTTAAAAATGACTAAACTCCTTCTTAACGATTGGCTTGAGTATTAGGTAAGGCTACCTGATATAAAGCTATAAAGTCAAACTGCGATAAACAAAATCCAATAAACTGACATTTTTAATATATTTAGCAACACGGAAGTGTTCAAAGGCTATTTTTCTACATTTTATCAGGTTTTCAACTCTCATGTTTTTCATTGTTTTTGTCTGTTTACCAAAAAAGCGTTCATAAATAATTTTAAAAAATATTTATTTGGACTCAATGGAGCGACGGTCCATATGATCCCATCCAATAGCTGTCAATTGAGAGATGTGCAGGTAAACACCTAACGGTAGTCGAAGTAGGAAGTTTAATACGGCGTGGAAAAATCAAAGGCCCCGTAGGAGGCACGTCCAGAATTATCCGTAAACTGGGTGCGTGCTGGGAAGCGCATTGTATTCTGGCACATTGAATGGGGCTCGATTATTATGAAGTTGGTATAAATTGGAAAACGATATATTTTATTAGCAAAAGAACAGGGATGGACTTTTCTAATGATCCCAGCTTCCCAAACACCATTTAATGAATTGACCTGGGTACCCGGCAATTGAGGATACGGCCCTATATTAGAAAAAGGATCCCATCGAAATTGGTTTTAAAAATTAGTTAACCGTACCAAATCCATTACGCTCAGTTAAGTGCCCGTGCACCATGTAAAATGTGAACTTTACCATGTCGTTGTCACTGTCGAATGTTATTAAACACGGGATTTTTCCGGGAGCTTAAATATGTTGGTATCTCATTCAGCGATGATTTGTATTTGTTGAACCTCGGTGCAGTTAAAGTTCTTAAGTCCATGTGAAAATGTTTACCAAACAAAATGCCGCTTTATCGTGATGTGGCGAGAAAGAGGCCGCTTTGTTCACTCGACACAAATGTGTCAAAAGATCTGGGTTATGGGAAATCACCGTTATTATTATTATTATTATACAAAAAAAAAGTTGAGACGGCACTGCTGATGACTTTGATAACAATTTTTCGCAGGGGGTGATAAATTTATACCAATATTCTCGCCCTTGCTCATCCCTCCACAACTCTTCAACATTCCAGCAACACGTGCTGAATATATTTAAAAAGGGAGATTGTCATCTACGTACTACGTCCGGTTTGTAACACAATCGATATCTTTCATCATATCCGTTTATAAAAATTTTTTACCAAAATTTCTAACAATTTGATGATCGTTAATTTGAAATTGATCGACCTTAGCAATTTCTACCCCCCTGGCTGCCCTCTCCAATGTATTAACGCCCGTTTTAACGATCCAACTAAATGGTACAATATTGCTGAGGGCTCGTCGCATTGTCATCCAATCCGTCTCCCCCGCTGCCTACCCCCTTAAACATCTGATATTGTCACCCTTAAATATTTCACTGGCAATTTCGCTTTATTGCCGGTTTAATCATTTCGAGATTAATTCGCCAAACAAAATTAAATGGGCGGATGGATTATAACTCCCTCTTGATGTCTTTCACATTACCACCATCGTCATCATCATGATCTGTTCCTACTTCCTTTCCTTTTCAAAATATTTATTAATTGTTTGATCCTATGTCAAAATAGATTTAAATCCATTTGAATTGCGTTTTGGTGACGGCGCTTGCATGATCTGACCGATCAACAGATTTTAATCCATGCGACATTTGTTACTTATTTACTGTAACGATAATGATTAATATGTCCTTCTATTTTATGATTTTCTATTAATTTTTTTCTTTTAGAAACTTTGTTCTGCAAATAATTAATAATCTGTAATTTTCATATGGAAATCTATAAAATTTAGTGTTCTAGAGCTCCAAAAATGAAATGACAAGAATTTCAAGCAGCCAGTTACCCTTGAGCTACAACAAGATCTGAATACCCAAAAAAAAAAGAAGGAATTGGGCTGTTGAAAAAAACAATAAATTCATCCAGATTTGAATTTGTACTTGGAATATAAAAAAAAATCGTTAAGAAATATCATTGGATAAATGTAAAATTACTCTGTAACAAGTTTCACGTTCAGCAACTTGGGTCTTCCAAAGTTAAATCCACGAATAAGTTAAAGAAGTGAATCCAAAGCTGTATCTGTAAATTCAGCTTTCAGAGGGAATAAACTAAGTTGGTAACTAACATTAAAGGAATACTACTAAACATACTGTATTCAACAAAAACAACTGTATATTTGTCAAAAAATTAAATAAGAAACCTACAACACTATTTCTCAAATCCAACCCTGGATCTCATCCAGTAATATTTAATTTGGGTCGTCGTTGGACTGCGTCTCGTTCTTTTCTTATGATAAGATTTATCCTCGTCGTCGGAGCGTTCAATACTCGACAATCCTGGATAGTCTGTTTGGAATCCAGAGACACGTCATCAGCGAGCTTGGACAGCCATGGGTTGGCTCGTAAGTGCTCTTTGTAGGGATCACGAAACGCCTGTTAAAAAGATATGAAAGTCGTCAACGACATTCTGCTTATTTGTTCGGGCTCCGGGGAATACATATATGATTTTTTTTTATTGTTGTTTTCCTTTATATGTGTGACGTTACAAATGCGAGGTTGTTTTTTGCAAAATTTCCTACAAAACTACCTTAGTCATTTTCAAAGTTGTATTTATTTTACGAAATATCGTGGAAATTTATGAATTAACAAAATTACATGTTTGTTTTGTTAAAATATATTCGTGCCCGCATAATATTTAGCATTCTCCATGTACATAATTTACAGCCAATGTAAAAGGATGAAATTTACTGGAGCGATAACAACCCAACTGGAACAAATATTTATTTTTCGACTGTTTGGTTGTTATTTCTTGGGTTGTAGTTGTTATATGATATGGTTACTGGGTTATTTCGTCATAGTCAAATTTACAACCATTATGATCGTGCAACAATAAAGTTCTTGTACTTTAAGTATATAGATTTACGCGTTGAAATTGGGAACACCGTCTTTTGACAGGTTTATAAGAGGTTCAGCTAATATTTTTCGATAGTTACAGCTGCCTGTTTCGGCCTTTTTCGTTTTATTAATTCACCAACAGTTTTTAGTAACATAATCAAAAAAAAAAATCACATAGAATTAAGTCTGACAGGAGGCAGTTCTATTCACCTAAATAAAAGCACTTTTATTACTATACCTCCAACTGCGTATAATAATTTTCTGGGAACAAACTTGTCATCGCGCTGAAATAATAATAAAATTCTTCCTAGCTAAATACTCAATTTAATAAAACATCAATAACACCTAAAAACCACTGTCGGTATACGGGCAACAACTTTCAAACAAAAAAAAGGAGGGTGAAACTCCACCCCTTGGACCGCCATCGAGGGTGCCCCCACGTTCCGGTATCCAAGGAGACGGCTAACCTTTAGGGCGGAGCGGTTTTATTGATGTCTGTTTTAGTCATCCGCCCGCCGCCCCTCGTGCCGCCGCCGTCAACCGCGGAAAACGAGGCGAGAGTGAAAGAGAACGAGAGAGAGAAAGAGAGAGGAGGGTTTAGCAAATCCAATAATCTCGACCTGTTTGGATTGTGATGGAATGATTTACCGACAAATCACTGCTGACAAAATAACGTTTTGTATGTAGTTCTGTATATGTATTTTATATCGCAACCAGGTACATGTTACTATGGGATCCTTTGAGCTGAGTTCACATACTATTTGCTTTAATTTAATGACATTTTGGTTGATTTACTAGGCGACATTTTTGATTATAAATGATAACTCTTTTGTATTATGACAAATCAATTAGATTTGGACAACCAGTAATAGTAAAAGTATATATAGTTGCCTGAGAAACATATGCATGTATATGTGGTTGTCTATTTGACATTAAATGTAGGCAACTAGTAAAACGAATGTGGTTGCCTATAAATTAGATAGAAATAATTCCCAAAACATGTGCATTTCTAGTTGTCGGCATTTTCACATTCATCGCCTAGCACTATGTCGATTTTATATTTAACTTTTTTATTTCATGTGTTTCGGTTAAAGCGGTTTTAATTAACTTTTAAATCCTCATCTCAAATGAGGGTAGAAAAGAAGAAAAAAAATGATTCTCCCGTACGCTTTGAAGTCGAGGAGCAAATCTTCGATGAATAACGTTTGAACGAATTCACAAAATATTATCCTCCCTTCTTTTAATAGGCAACACAAAGGCCCACTTTATGGCGTAAATAATTTTTCAAACTTATTTCAACGTCTCGTTCCCGTAATTTCAGATACTTCACTTCACTTCCCTCCATCATTAAGAGGATTTGTGAGACAATGGAGTATTTAAGTGCTAAATTATACCCGACCATTGTACATCTGCTCAGTTTTGTAAAAAAAAGTTCAATTTTTCTAATACACATTCGGTACGAAAATAAATATATTTCTGCATAAATTTTCCGACTATCAATGGAAAGTTCAAATTCAAATATGAATATAAAATAAATAAAAGCAGATGCGTTTCCAATTTAAGTATTAAACTTACCGCAGTGCGGATAATTTATCATTTACGAGCTCGAGCCACTCTTAAGCCCCAAAATACAAAGGCGCTACGTAGGGGAGGGGGAGGGGGTTGAGTAGAAGTTAATTTGATCATGCCGGGTTCATAACAAGTGCATAAATGCGTCTATAAATCAAGCGATTATCCGGAATACGAAGTGAAAGCCACAACTGTTCCTATGAGGAATTCGAATGGATTAAATGAGTTATGATGGGTGGTGGCGGCAATGAGGTTTTCAATCAGGATTCAGTGGTGGAGTCAATATTGATTTCGATTGTCAATATTTTAGTCTACTGAGTGTTTTTTAAAGAACTGCTTTACCATAAATTTTTGATTAAAGTATATTCTTTACGATTTGGCGAACAAATGGCTTACATCAAGTCTTTTTTCTCTTCCGACTGTGAGTCATTTGTTTCTAGGTCTATCTTTCTTCTAAATGCTATTAATCTTTCCTCATCTTCTCTATAACTTTCGTATAACGTTTCCAATTTGGTATCAATATCTTTGAGAGATTGATCCAAAACGTATTGTTTCCAAAATTCCTCATTCTTCACCAGTGGAATTTGCTTATTCACATCATCACCGTCATGATGATCTTCATTAAATTTCTTAATAATATATGCAATATAAGATATTAAGTTTCAGTTCAAATATTTAAAATACCTCCAGCTCCAGGTCTATCTGTCCCATTCGAGTTTTGTTTTTTCCATCAACTGAATAACAATTTTTCCAAGGATTCGTTTCCTGGTTAACAAGAGATTCTTCTTTTGATTCAATACAAGGGGTCTGTGAAGCATTGGTTAAAAGAGCGTCATCCATTTGAAAGGAGTCTAGAAGATTTTGTTAAAATAATCTTTATTTATAAAAAATAAAACAAAAAAATAGTCACCAATGTCTTGTAGTATTTGATCAATTTTCATTTTTTCCTCGTCTGTCAATGAGAAACCAGCCATCACACCCTCTTTTGCGGCCTTAAAATCAACTGTTTGATCAATACTCACCTCAGAATCGATTGTAAAACGTTACATGGATATTTTTCTCAATAAAACTTCCAGATTTCAGCAGAAGCTCCTCTTTTTGCTCCATAACTTCATTATTTCTTGTTTCAAAACTTTCTTTGAATACAACATTATTATTCTGGGAATTTTGGTATTTTTTAGTCTTTCGTTAAAGTTGCACATCTGCAAAAACACTCCAGTATCGCCTTTTCCCGCCAAGTTTTCTTCGCTAATAGTTGTACACATTTCAAACTCCACTGATAAACGTTCTTCTCGTTGAATCTAACACGAACAAATTTAAGAAAATTGTTTTTAATTTTCTTTAAATTAAACCTTGTAACGATTAATAGTCTCGTTAATTTCCTCATCCATTTTCCGAATGAAATTCAGCTTTTCCCTTACTTCGGGTGTGTTCTTGAGGGAAAGAAAAGTTTTCTCTGCGGCCTTTTTTCCTTTTAAATGTCGCAACTCCAAGATCGGACAGGATTTTAACGATTTCAATTTGTCGAGCATCGAGTTGAAAAAGTTTCCCGTTTCGTTCATGATTTTTCTTGTGTTGACTATTAAAAAATTCATAATTTTTGATGAGCAACGAATAATGGGAAAGTTCGAGTAAAAAACTGTTTGGCCCGCCAGTGAGCAGATGTCTTTAATTTGGTTAAATAAACACTTTTAATTTTCCAGTAACTAAAAATACCTTTTTTTTAATGTGGATTTTGAGGAAAAACGAATGCGAGACAAATTTTCCAGGGAAATGCATTCTCACTATTATATATTTAAAAAAAAAGAAACAGGTTAAAATAGGAAATGTTTATCGGCTGATTCACGATTATACCAGGCACAGTCAAATGCAAACACCTTATTAAATAACATTTATTAAAGTATTGAACCGTTTGAATAATTCTCATCATTGCTCTGGAATTTCTTGGTATCTAATGCTTGTTTAAGGGGGCCAAAGACATGATAATCGCTTGGAGCGAGGTCAGGAAAATAAGGTAAATGTGCCGTTGCATTTTCTGCCAACTAGTAGAACAACTAAAAAAAAAATTCTTCAACATGTTATTTGATTCTGCCTCGTATACAAATAATATCATTATGTATATTGACCTCAGAAATTAATTAATTATTTGTTTTCGTAGAAACAAGCAGGCAACATTTCCACTTGAAATATGTTATTAAAGGAAAATTAATATTTCCATAACGTGTTAAATGAAACTATGTTATTTGTCGAATCAAGGATAAAATAATAAACACATCCACATCTTAATATTTAATAATATTTTGTTCACAAAAAAGTAACAAAAGTTTCAACTAAATTGACACACGTCTTTATCACACTTCTATAGACCTACCAGTGGCTGAAGAACTGTCTTCCAAAGCTGAATTTAGGGCGCCTTTCATAGGCCTCCAGTCTTCTAAACTTAATCTTTTAGAAAGACATTCTGACGACATCGATGGCGGCACGTATTCCTCATCAGAAGTCCTCGATTCGTCTGTTGATTTGGAATGAATATCTTCACTTGATGGCATCAACAATCGTTCATCTGTTTAGTTTCAATTGCAGTTAATAGAATTGGCCTTTCTACTTAAAGAAATGCCTTGCTTACCTATTTCCTTGTTAGTACTATTGCTTGATGAAGAAATGGAAGGGCGTTGAAGTCGAATATTTGGAGAGGACCGTTTACGATTCTTCAATTTCATCTTTTTCTTAAAAGTATGTTTTGACCTGGACCGATCGTCATCGCTGCTATTTTCCGTGTTTAAATCCTCGCTGGATATCCACACCTCTTCGTCCTTATTTTTGATTAAAAAAAACATTTAATTATCACAAAACAATAAAAACTACCGTCCGTTTATTTGCATTCAAGGTTTTTAGAAAAACAATAACATTAAAAAATCGAGTCAATGCAGCAATGTTAACATGCATGCAAATATACAGGATGAACCATCTGAAAATTAGTGAAATTTAAAATTGTATTAAAAGTTAAAACCGTTCAATTTTCTGTATATGCTGCTTTTAAAACGTTAGAATTGCTCCAAAGGGTTAAAAAAACTTTAAATTTACATCGTAACTGGTTTGAAAATCTATTTTGGCATTTTGAAAACTTTCCATGCGCCCATAAAACGATCATTAACACACTTTTATACTTTGAAAACTTTTATTGAGCACCTCCCTCCCAACATATTTTCCAGCGGTGAAATTTTGATGTGACCTTCTAATCGACTCACATTAATTGGATTTTAATATGTATGTATCTACGTTTCCCTAATTACAATCCATTACCTGGAGAGGATTCAGGGAAGTGGCGATTTCGACTAATCAATGGTAATTTGTACGACAAATAAATAATCTTCGTTTAACATGGCTGTAATAATTTAACATTTTCTATACATGGTGCGATGATTATGTTAATTCAATGGAATCCGAGACAAATCACTCTGTATAATGTGAACATCGATTAAAAGGGGCATCCCCCAAACATGGGTTTTTTTAGTCATTTAAATACAGATATTTTTAAGATTTTAAACAACAAAAATGTCACTGAACAAATTTTAAATACATAAATTTGGTTTTTACGATCGAGCAATAAAACAACGTAAAAATGTATTCAAAACTCAATGGCATCATCATCAAAAGAAGCATTTTAAACTGAAGAAAAAATTTTAAAATACAGAAACCTTGCATTTAATTGCCCTGAGATCAAAGTGAATCTGTAAGAAAAATGCATTAAAAACAAGGTATTCTGCCATTTCTGTGCTTTGTCCGCAATTTGTTCAATTGATTTTTATTGCTCGTCGTCTACGTGGAAAGTTAGCGATGGGCAAATACGGTCAAGGGTTAATGCCAAAAGATTTAATCAAGGTTAAAAATGACTTAATTTGGAGGCTTTTCCATGACAATGTTTTCAACGAAACGTCCGTTAGGGTGTTTTGTTAATTTCAACATATTTTTTTAGAAAAAAGGCCCTGGTAAGCATCCAATTAAGATCTGTTAGAAAAAAATATCCAAATTTAAGGAAAAAAAAGTTTACCTCTTTTAAAAACCTGGCATGCACACTATGTGCCATCTTCACATCCTCCTTCGTATCCTTTTCCATGACAGCAATTTTCAAACTATGGAAAATGTGTACCCGATTAGTTATAACAAAATTTTTACACAGATTTTTTGTTTATTTATTTTATAATTGAAGTAGAGCGCGCCGAGGTGCCGCCGCCTTTGCTGGCTGCTTGTTTCGCGTTTAGGTACGAATACTTTACTCACTCGGGTACCGTACAATAAAATTATTCAAAACAAAGTTGGAAGACGACGTAACAGTGGCGTGGCGGCAAAATCCTTGACTCGATTCCAGTAAACAAATCAGAAACAAGGAAACTTACATTATAATAAATAGATTTTTAAATTATGGGTTTCTTTCGGAAGAAAGTCTATGTATGAGATGCTTTTCTTTTCATTGTAAAAACAAGCATAAAATTGTCTGCTTACATCCAAAGAACATTTAAATTTGAATTTATTTATCCTGTCTGAAAAATATAGACAACCAGCAATATAAAAGTAATTTTAGTTGCCTATAGCACCTAACTGAATTTCCAAAAGTAACCTGTATTAGATTATGTTTGTGTGGTTGCATCATCAAGAAATATATATTATTTGTATTTACTTTTTTTCGCAGACTACAATATAGGCAACCAGTTAAATTTGAGGTAATACTACTAGTATAGAGTTAAATAACAGGTAATCAATATTATAGATCCATAATTTCTGTGGGCTAAAATAGCGATGTAATGGAAACGGCAGTTTCATGTGTTTATTTATATCATAAGTCTTTACATTGTTTTTTTCAAAATTAATTTTATATGAGGTACATCTAAATTTCAGAACCCATTACTGTTCAACCCTTTGTAATTTAGAAAAAAAAATACTTTTAATTCATTGAAATGCGATGATCAAAATTTATGCTTACCCTGGGTTTTTTTATTGCAGTTTAGAGTTTCACAAAAATACACTTTTCTCAAATGCAAATATTCTACAATGATGTCAACGTCAAGCGGACAAATCCCAAACGTTGGTGGCTTGTTTGTTTATAAGCATTATCTGCTTATCTTATGCTCGATTGTAAATAATTAGAATAATTGATCAAACAGCACGCGAAATCCCTAAGTTTAATATGTGCAGATGTATATGACAGTAATTACTATTTTGATATTTTAACAAGATGCGTCTTCAGTATTAGTATAGTGACGGCTTCAGCCCGTAATTCATTCTTTGCACATTGTAAACCATGGGAAATATTCACCCAATATAAAGCTAATTTTTGCTTAATCTTCGTTGGAGATGAAATCTTAAGCAAGATATGTTTAGCATTAAGCCCACCTGAGTTCCTGCTCATTGTGTAGAACATTCATACAGCGTTGGCATTTATTCGCTTAGGTAGTCTGAACGTAGCCTTATAAGATCCGGCCGGAAACTTTCTGACCTATCCTCCTCAAGTTAAAACATAATATGGTATTTACAAAACAATTTAGAAGTGGAAACATTGTGATTAAAGCTGATTGACGTCATTAAATTTTATAATGTTTGTAGGCAAATGATCCCGAATAATAAATCTTTTATTACTAGGTTCCACTATGGTCTTTAAATAGCCAAACCAATAAATCACTAGACCTGGCCCAAATCTGTAATGATATTATTAATGAAATCAGTCTAATTTAAATATTTCTTTTTGATACCTATTCCAATAACTTAAGTATTGATTTTTCACATAATCATTGTGAACTTCTTCATCTGCAAATAATGCTTTACTCTCTATCCAGTTAATAACTATTCCTTCAAAGAGAAAAGGAAGCTCCATTTTTAAATCTGGAGTTTTATCATAGCCTAATTTTCTTAAATATTCTTCATTACGAAATGTCAAACCTAATTGTGTTGCTTCTTTATGTAGTCGAATTTCATATTGTTGTCCAATAGACCTGCAAAATATCTTTATTATGGTTTGTCGTAGGTCGAGTAACATGCACACTTACATTCTTATAGCGTCTTGTAGGGGACTGTACAAGTTATCAAATATGGAACACTAGAAACAGTAAATTTAATGTTTTTGTTCTATGAGGACTTAAGGTGTTATCTTACTAAAAACACCTCATAAGCCAAGTCAGGATCTGATATTAAACAGGCATTCTTAAGATATTTGTTAATATTAACTGTAGAATCTTTTTCTAGGAATTTTCCGGGTTTGACTTCAAAATATTTTTGTAATATTAAGCGTGCCAACAGACAAGGAGGTATGTCATGAATTTCTGCAAGTCTTACTAATATTCCAGGTTCCTCACCTCTTTTAAGACTGGTGTTGTACATTTCCCAAAATAAATTTCTATTGTTTTGTGTTTTTCCATAGCCATATTTCATTTTTTTTTGGTATTCATTGTTCACAATACTTGAAAGGGTATCCGGTTTCACACTGTATATGTTAATGTATAAATTAATGTTGATAGTTAATCACGATTGTAAATCGTAGTTTCTACCTGGGAAACGATTCTTCTAATTGTTTGAGACAATTTTTGGGTAAACCTCGAAAATTTCTCATTTTTGAAACAATTTCTTTGTATAACCCAACCTCCATTTTGCTTGTATAATTTAAAAGTTTAAACAATTTATTTTACGTTTATTTGTAATATTAATATTAGTACTAACAGATCAGATTCAAAACTAAGCTTTTCAAAAATTAAGGTTATGGATAGCGTCTAACGTCTTCTTCTATTCAAATAATTTGTTACCATAAAATATAGGCAACCAGAAGTACACACGAAAACATTCTCCTTGCACGTACAGTCGTGTTCAATAAAAATGCATACACGTATGATAAAGAGAAGTTTGACAATCATGTGAATCACATGATGTGATTCAAATATAAGTGCCAAACTTTTCTCTCCCATACGTGTACGCCTTTTTATTGAACATTATTGTATACTGATTTAAAACAATTGCACTGCATAGAAAAATTGAAATTTAGTGCAGGGTGTTAATATCATAAAAAATACAAAATAAATGATTGTAACTACATATTCTATTTAAAAATATGAAATATAAATTAAAAAAACTGGAATGGCAAAACCGCTATATAAAGTTAATAAACGAATATATAAATGCCTTTTCTTTACAATTTAGTTCAATTAGACACAATCTAACCTGACATCACTAATTTAACAAACTCTTCATAGTTTACGTTGCCTTGAGAATCTTCCTGGCCTTGCAAAAGTTCTCCAACCTAAAATGAACAAATAATAAATAGATGTTTTATTGTTTTCTTATCAACCCAATCAATTTAAAAACTTACCTCATCGTCAGTTAATTTTTCTCCTAAAGTTGTTAATAAATGACGTAGTTCGGCGGCACTAATATATCCATTGCCATCTTTATCAAAGTGGCGGAGACCTTCAATGAAGTCTTCAGCTGTATCTGCACTTCTGGTTTTGGAAATTTGCTATAAAAAAATAATTGTTTACTGTTTTTAAAGCTACATTGTTGAATAAGCTGTTGAAAAGTGAAAATTTGAATATTAACGTCAATAACAGTGTATTTTTAACCCATTTTAATTGGGCCATTAAAAATGTTCTAATCTTAAAATACCTCATTAGCTTACCTGATAAATAGGCAAAAACACTTCAAAAGATACTCTTTCATCGGACTTATATTGAACCGTATATTTTTTCACATCAGATTCAGTGGGATTTTGTCCCAGAGCCCTCAAGGCATCTCCAATTTGCGCCACATGAATTTTACCATCTCCCCTATTGTCAAAAAGCTGGAAAGCTTCCTGGAACTCTAAAAATATAATAAGTAACTTATTAAAAATTACTCATTATTAAAGACCTTCCACAGAAGTTAAACTTAATTTAGCAGGGGGCTCGTAAAGATACATGTTTCAGCTCAAAATTTCACTGATGACTAAAGAAAGGCAAAATAATAAGTACAGTTTAAACATCTGTCCCACCTTGTTAACCAGTCAGACAGTGAAGAAATCGTACCATATTTGGTATAAATAAGTATTCAGTTAATTTATTTTCGCAAAGCCATAAAAGATAAGATTCATTCCATATAACGTGACTTAAAGTACATCTGTGTTTTTTCAAGAATTTTCAGAATTTTCACGTTAAAATGTTTTAAATTACTTTTAAAGCGTAGGTACTTGTTAAGGGAAATCGATTTTTAGTTCAAAATAAGGGCATTTATTATGAAATTTTGAAAAATTCCAAATCAAGTTGTATGAAATGACTCAGTGAGAAGGGGTGGTATAGCCTAGTTGTTCCACTTACCGGCCATCTGGTCTTCAGTATAGTTTGCCTGCAAGAGCAGATGGGTTTAAATTGATTAAAAGTCCATAAAACAATTGCTAAATTAAAAAAAAATTTTCTTACCATTTTTTCGCCTCAATTTCCTCAAATACGCCTTCAAACGGAAAAAACAAATGTCAAAGTCAAACTTGTTGACCAATCAACTTACGTCATTAGATTGGTATGCGACAGACTGAATGGGAGGGCGGGAAATTTAAATTATATTAATTCATTTTCCTATAACTTTAATAATTAAGCTTTAAACCTCAAAAATGATGTGTTTTAAGTCCTTCAAAAAAAAAACATATCTGTCATTTTTTACTTATTCTAATAAACAGAAGTAAATTAATTTGGCAACATTGATATTACACGTCATCTGCCAAAAACCAGTATGATAAATGACAATTATGACAATGTATTGTAAACATGACGGGCGGAAAAATATGAAATGTCAGTTTAGTGACTCGAATATTTTTTATACATTACTTACTCAAATTAGTTATGAAATTTTAACAATTCTTGGATCGAAAAATTTCAAGTTGTATTAAGATAGTTGCATATGTCTTCTTCAGTTTAATCAGATATAATGGTATTAGTTATCAGGCGCTAATTTTTAAAAGAAACTTTGGAAAAGGTATAGTCTTGTTTTTCATAGATTTTTACATTTCCAAATTGAAAAACATGAATTTCTCAATGGTTTTCTTCGAAGAATTCGTTTTCAAGACGTCTATTAGTAACCAAACCGTGAAACATTTAAAATTCAATCAGATAATTAAAAGTTTAAAATAGAAATATTTAGAGGTTAACAGTTGTAGTTTGCTTATCGCAGAAGATTCTTTTATCATTATACTAGTTTATTATCGATACACTTATGGGCTTAAGGGCTAAAAGTAATTATTTACGTGCCAATGATCATTTTTATAACATTAGTTAATCTCAGAATTTCATTAGATTTTTGTTATGAATTTTAACCTAAAAAATTGTATAATTTATCATATTTTAGAAAATGAGTGAGAACCCTTGCACCCACTTAAGTGATTCATTAACTGACTACCAAGAAATATTATTCCATTTAAGTTTGAAACAGGTAAAAGCAATTATCGCTAGCTAACAAAAGAATCTAAATAAATAAAATATAATTTTTAGGCAACATGTTGTACTGATTGCGATTATAGAGGCCCCAATTTGTGGCTATGCCTAAATAAAGGCTGTGGACATATTGGTTGTCCAGAAATCTCAAATGATCACAGTACACTTCACCATGATGTAAGTTACAGTTTTTCTATTCAAGACAATTATTGACCATGAGTCATTTAGAAAAACTCCCTTCATTGTCTTCATATGAACCTGAGCACTCGCAGAGTATGGTGTTATCAGTGTAAAGCCGAAGTTTATTTGGATCAGTGCAAACGACAAAGCTACAACAAGGAATATGAAAGTGATCAAGAATCTGTGTCAAGTGGCAAGTTTTACAAGGATTCTGGACATGGGAGTTATGCAACTTTAAGAGCTAATAGTCCAGATAGAGGTTGACTATTCAAATTTAACATAGATTAATATTTAAGGAAGTTTAACTTAATTGCAGGTACCATTTTTGAAAATAGTGTGGGTTTAAATGTTATGATGAATGATGGCGAAGCCTCAGATATAAGTGACAGTGGAGACTATGGAGATACATGTAATAATATGATAGTGAGACGTGGAGGATTAGTAGGAATGCAAAATATAGGTAAATCTTTAAAATATATTAAAGTTGTTGTTTTTAAATTAGATTGTTTTATTCTATAGGAAACACGTGTTATATGAATTCAGCTTTACAAGCTTTAAGCAATACTGAGCCTCTTACAAGGTAAAGCGAAAATATCAGAAAAAAATGGTGTTTTTAAAGTTTCAATGTTTTTCCAAGGTATTTTTTGGAGTGTGCTAATATTGTTCACATATTGTCTGAAGGTAAAAAGCCTGGTTTAAGTAAAACTTATCAAGCTCTCATTCGAGACATATGGATTAAAAAGAATAATCAAGGTTTTGTTACTCCATCAGGTTATTTAAATGAAATTTTAGATGCGCAATTTCATTCTATATTCAAACTTTTTTAGGCATTCTTTACGGCATAAGAAATGTTCATCCAATGTTTCGAGGTTACCATCAACACGATACGCAAGAGTTTTTAAGAAATTTTATGGATCAACTGCATGAGGAACTAAAACAACCACTTGCACCTGAAATGTGTAACATTAATGACACTGATATGTTCAGGTAAATTTCCCTTTTTCAATTGATTGCTTAAGTAAACAAAAAATTCTAGTATGGCAATGGACGACATTCAAAACACGTCCCTAAATTATGATTCCTCGGAAGGAGAATACGAAACGTGTGATTCAGGGGTCAGTGAACGATCGTCTTTAAGCGAAGACTCAGAACAAATGACAGAAAGCGGTCAAATCTCCCTACCAATTACAAGTAAACGAAGACTAAGTCGATGTCAAAGTCCTAATCGGAGACAACGACCCCGCGTGGCCAGTCAGAATATCGTAATAGACCAACAACCCAGTCAAACTCCCAAGAAACCGATAAAATATCGATCGATTATTTCGGATATATTCGATGGAAAATTGTTGAGTTCCGTGCAATGTTTAACTTGCAATAGAATTTCCAGTGGCGTCGAAACGTTTCAGGACTTGTCGTTGCCGATTCCGTCCAAGGACCACTTGGTGTTGTTACATGGAAGACCTGCGAGTCCAAATGTTAGTTGTTCTGATGTTTTAGTTCCTGTTCAAGATGGATGGATTTCTTGGATATTAGCTTGGTTGAGGTTGGTGAAAAATGTGATTGTTGCATAAAGTTGGTTGTATAATTTTAGATCATGGTGGTACGGGCCAGTAGTTACTCTTCACGATTGTTTATCCGCATTTTTCAGTACAGATGAATTGAAGGGTGATAACATGTACAGTTGTGAAAAGTGTAATAAACTAAGAAATGGCATTAAATTTAGCAAAGCAAGTGAATTTTCTAATAAGACCAATATCACAGTTTAACTTGTTGAATTAATAGGTATTACAGTTGCCTGAAGTTTTGTGTATTCACTTAAAACGATTCAGACACGAGTTAATGTACAGCAGCAAAATTTCTTCAGCTGTTAGTTTCCCATTGAAAGGATTGGATATGTGGCCATATTTACTTGCAAATAATACGTCAAAGGTACCTAGAAACATCTAATAATTCACTAATAATGTGTGAATATATTTTTAGGTGTCCAATTATGAATTATTTTCAGTAATTTGCCATCATGGAACGGCTGGCGGTGGTCATTATACAAGTTACGCTCTAAACAAAGGTCAATGGTACGAGTTTGACGATCAGTATGTGAGTAAAGTTCCACCAGAAAGAGTACAAAATTGCGAGGCCTACGTCTTGTTCTATAGGTAAGAATTTATAAATGAAATATATGACAAATTTAAAGTTTTCTTCAATAGAAAAGTGCAAAAAAGTGCTGACATTATAAGACAAGAAGCAGCTAGATTAAAAGATGATGCTGAACAAAGGGAGGACGTTAAACGGGTTCCAATAGCTAGACAATGGCTTACCAAGTAAAAATGCAAATAACACATACATTTTCCATATGCAAAACTTATAATTGTAGATTTAACTATTGCGTGGAACCTGGTCCTATAGATAATTCCGATTTTCTATGCCAGCATGGTTCATTAGATCCGGATAGTGAAGATGTTTTTGATCAACTTTTCGTACAAATTTCATTGGAAATGTACGAATACTTGTTCAAACAGTTTGGAGGTTGTCCGCCTATGACGAAACTTGTGATTTGTCCCGCCTGTGCTGCTTTACAAAAGAGAATTTTGAGGGAAATGACCGCATTCGTGGAGGTAAATATCCCATATTCACACAGTGGTCTTGTCAATTTAATTTCTTCTTATAGATTACTCGTAAAACTCAATCGGAACAATGGCCCCATACCCATTATATATCCGGCAGTTGGTATTTGCAATGGCATGCCTTCGTTAGTAAAAAAATATCAGAACCGCCCGGACCTATTGACAATTCGAAAATTGATCCGGCGAATATAAATTTGGACGAGGCAATGGACGTACCTCAACCTATATGGGAATTTTTCTATAATATTTACGGAGGAGGACCTACAATCGCTGTTCCCGTGTCGAGTGAGGAAGAAACTGAATATTCTAGAGAAGAAATTGAATGTGAGATGGAAGGTGTGAAAGGAAATGAAATGGGTGACGCTCCAATTTTAAGGGAACCAGAGAATCTTTTCAATGGTTTCACGGATGGTAAGTTTTTGAATAATTTTTAATTAAGAGTAATGAATTTTAAGACTGTTTTTAGGTCAGGGTAATAAGATAGAAAATGACTATGCCCCAGTTCAGTCAGAGTTGCCATCATCAGAAATTGAACAAAATAATAATGAAAATTTGCCTCCAAAGACTGAATTCCAACAAGAAGTAGCTACAAGTCCCATCGTTAAGCCGAAAACTTCTAAAAAAGGCGGAAGATCCCGAAGAAGGAACCATTAATTGCCAAAAATTCCTTACAATTTACTATTACGATAGAGTAACAAAGAAGAAAGGCCCTTAGATTGGGTTTCAATTATTTTCCCTGTGCTTAACGACGTAGAACTTTAAGGACAGTTCACAAATCTAGTCTTGGCTAGTGGTTGTAGTGTCGTTATGTTTCATATTTTGTTTGAGATCAAAGCACCGTGTGTGTTTAAAATAATTGTTTTTTGGGTTTTTGGTAAATTATTTATATTGGTTAAGTGCTTGTTTACTGTTTTTGTTCCTGCCGTATGGCTAATTTGAAATTGACCAAACTTGTACATTGACATCAAAAGAGAAAACATACATTACAAAAATCACTTTGATTTGCCTTTAAAACCAAGCAAAAGAACAGGTTTTACTGTTCCCTTACCAGAAAAATGATGCATTTATTTTTAATAACAATTGTTTAAAGCTCAGTTTTTATTATGCAATTCTCAATTGAATTTCCAAAAGGTATGTTTGTGGAACAAGTATAAAGATGAGCAAAAATTGGCCAAAAAATTGTAGTATGTTTTAGAATTATACATATTTTTAGTAGTATTACATTTTATGTTTCTTTACATCAGTGTGAACAAGTAAAAAAAATGTTAAGGAAACGGAAAGTTCACGGATTTTTAAAACTCGTAAATAAACTACTATGTTTATTAAGATTTCTTCACCTTGCCTTTTTTATCTTTTATATAACATTTTATCAGCATTCTTACCAACATACCAAGACATATCACTCCTAAAATAAGAATTCCAAACACATCTAACAAAAAATATTTGTACCATTCAATGTCTACGGTGGGACTCCTTAAATGTCTTGTTCCTTTATGTCTTATGGTGTATTCCGCCCACCAAATGACTTTCTCAATACCAGTCATTGGTTCGTCTTGCATTAATTTCTTCAATTTCTTCATATTTTCTCTATAACTAATTAAAAAAATTATCTATAAACTCTTACATATAGATGCTGATTTTTACATAGGATTTTCTGCTACTTCTATTATGGCATTCTTTAATTCTTCTTTAGTAGTATTAAGGTAGTCAATATATTTAAGAACGCCCCATTTAGCTAATCTTATGCCATTCATTTCTTGATCAGCAATAAATGGTATACCAACCATAGGAATTTCACGATCAATTGCTTCTTCTGTAGATTGAAGTCCACATTGACTTACAAATACTTTTACATTAGAATGCGCTAAAAGATTTTTTTCTTGATCATCAAGAGTTAGCTGATCAGAAAGTTTACCGAGAACGTCCTGTTGTGGGAGCCATTTTCTAATGATAACATTTGCAGGTTTTCCAGGTAATTCTTCGTTTTCAAATTTCCATAAAATTTTATAGGGCAATTCGCTGAAAGCCTCCATGAGAAGGTTGCGTACTCTTTGAGGAATATTTATGCTTTTGACATTGGAGCCCAAGCTAAAGTAAATAACTCCATTTTTTGAAGACTCAACTTCCTGTTTGATGTCCTAAAATGATTACGATTATGCATGTTGAAGTTTAATATCGTTGTTTTTTACTTCTGGAAGATCTTTTTTAGGTTGAATGTGCATAAAACTTAAGGGTACCACCGTAGGAACCATAGGTCTGGGAGTATAAAGTATAGGATTGATATTTAAAAAATACGCGCTAACATTCCGTTCAATATCGGCTAAATATGGCAGATCTGGACCAAGAAACTTCCTAGCTATTGCATCACATTTAGGCATTGCAATGAAGTAAATATAGAATCTGGACCATAAGAAATACAAAGTGCTCTTAAGCCGCTCATAAAATCTAGAAATGTCAACCAATTGTGTTAAGAAAACAGTTGGTAACTGTTTTCTTACGTTAAATCCCCATTATAATGCAAAAACATTTCGGAATACAATGCAGGAGGATTAGGATTTCCTGCTGCTACATGGGTTCCTGACCAACCACCCATTGAAGATACCCCTATGATGGGTGTATTTAATTTGGCACTCAGTGCAAACATTATAGGGCTTATGTAGATTTGAGAAATTATTAAGTCAAAGTGTTGTTCCTGATAAATTTTCTTAAATTGTTCATTTCCTAAAATAACGTGGGCAAATTCATAGTACATGGCGAAGATTTTCGGAATTTTCGACTGAACTGGCAACTAAAAAATGTTTAATTTAACTTTATAACTGAGATCCTTCCTCTTTAATATATATTACTTCTTTAGACATGAAAAACTCAAATCCATGTCTTAATATTATTTCGTAAGTTGCTCTACTTGTGTCGATTTCTGTTAAATTTACCAAGGTCGGATCGTTGATTGGATGAGGGGTTACAGCGATAACTTCATGACCTCTATAAAAAATCACATCTTGAAGTTTTTCAAAAAAACTGGACCACTTACCTCAATGAAAGAGCTCTGGATATGGGCTTGAATGTAGCCTGATGACTAACAGCGGGCATTTGAAAGATACACAAAATTCGAGCGGCATTATTCCCAGGTAAAACATATAACTCAATTGACAATAACAAAAATATAAACGACTTGTATTGCATTTTAAAGTTTTTTTAGATTCGGTTAAATTTTACATTTAAAGTCTTTTTAAGGGAACTGGACCGGACTGAAGCAGTATGACAAATCAATCAACTTGCTATTGAACTGAAAACGTTAAACTGGTTTAGAAAATTGTTCATATCAATACAATTCAGAATCACGTGGTTTAATTGCCGCTTTTATTTATAAGCTCACTATCCTTGATTTAATCACATCTTTATTGACTCTCTTTACAGGATACTTTATACGAAAGCCGTAATTTTAATAAGCACACCTAAGTACGAGCCTGCATTATTACAGTACTAATAAACAGATTATTAATTCTCAATATCCGCCCAATATTTAAAGTTATTGAGAGTGTATCACAAATGTGGGTGTCTATCTGTATAAATATTTAGAACCGTTATTATAAAAATATTCACAATAGGACATGTAAACAAATGAAAATTTTGACATGCTCTGTCATTGAAAATATTTTAAAGATGGCGCCATTAGCAGTTATTCTAGAAAGAGATGTCAACCAGGATATTTTAAATGGAAAACCTTGTATATTATTTAAATTTTTATTTCTACAGAGCAGCTTCTCTGTATATACCTACCTAAATTTAACGGTTACTCGAGGTATTTGAAATTCTCTTTCACAAAAAACAGTGGCTAATATTCAAGTAGTTGCTAATAGGCCTTTTCGCTGTACAGATTCGAAACTTACAATTAATGTTGCCAATAATTTGTGCAAAAGATTTCGAACTCATTCTTTCTTTGTTAAACGTATTTCTATTGTTCTACTAACCATTATTATAAAAATGATAAAAAAAGTTCACGACTTCCGAATGTTGCTTAAGTAGATTTCATTTAAGTTCCTTTGACATGCTCAAATTGCCGTAAACTAAGGAAATTTCCCAAGAATTGACATTCAGGGTACGAATTTTGACTATTTACGCAAGTGCGTAATGCCTAAATTGATTCAGGATTAGGCCAGACCCGGTACCTCGAAGAAACCTAATATTTCCCAAATTGCAATGTATTTTTCAATGAAATTTTCCACTGTTGTACAAAAAGAGTTATATACTTTATGTGAATGAGTAAATACAATCATGCTCTTTAATGAGAGAGTAGTGTTCAGAAAAAATATATAAAATTGTCATTTAAAAAAACACTAACTTTCGTTATTTATAGGATAATCCCCTATTTTTTTGAACAAATACTTTTAGAACCAAAAGTTATTTTCTATTCAATCGTCTATACCAAAACCTAACCATTTTCATTTTATTTAAAATAAAACACAGTTTTCGATGATTCATATTCAATTGTTTTACTATAAACCTGAAGAATTACTAATAATAACTAAGTTCGCGGATGAAATCCAGAACTAGTAAGCGCCATGCTAATTGGTCAAAAGCAGTTCGCGAAGAGTTCTGAACTGTTTTTAACCAATCAGCATGGCGCTTACTGGTTCAGGATTCATCCGCAAACTTAGCTAATAAGTTAGATATGCTCACCGGAAGACAATCAAGAGGCCATGTTGAAAGTGTCGTTTCATTATTAAAATAATGGCAGGACGTGTAAATTACCCAAACGAAGATTGTCTGATATTTTTATTATTTATGGTGAGTGTAGCAAAATATTAATCAAAATAAACGATCCATTTGGTACTGAAAGGCGCGTTCTCACGAATCAATTTTGATTGAAGAATTTTTATTGATCCACTAAAATCGAATAAAAATATGTGAACATATTTTTTCAATCTTTGTTGATCAACAATTATCACCACCAGAAAGTTTGACTCATTCTGACTTTATCGGACAACTATAAATAAGGCTTTAAAGTATGCGAGTATTCCTATCTGCTGTTTTGATTCTTTATTATTACCTGTCACTCTGTGTTTGCATGAACGAGCTTCCAGAGATATAAAAAAAGTGTTTTTTTAGTGATTTTCGTGAAGCCATTTGACGTGAAAACGGATAAAAAACATATATTAATTATTGTGTTTTGAAATAATATTCAGTATATTATAGTTTATGTTTTGAAATCATCCTTTATCAGCAATGTTTTCAATAAATTTAATTATTTCCATAAAACGTTTCGTTTGAAACATTAATTATTTCGTTGAAAAATTAAATAATTTACGTTATTTGACTTTTAAATTAAGAAAACAATAAAAATATCTTAATACAAACCAAAACACATTTTATTTACACAGAGCATATATAGATAAAGCCAAAACGACAGATAGGAATACCTATTATTTACAATTAGACCTCTACTATCAGTAATCGTACGATTTTCATTTGTTCTATTCGAACTGAAACTGTCAAAATTACACGTCAAATTGTTAACAATAGTTGATTAAGAAAAATCAGTCAACCAAAATCGATTTGTGAGAACGCGTCTTAATATCTAAACAAATCGTATCCATGATTATTTTAATACCTAGTTGACATCTACTTTCGGTATACCCCTCAGGTGGCCCCGCCTTAAAAATATTTTTAATTGATAGGACTTTTTAAGATTAGTATAGTATATATGTAGCAATTTTCAAATTTTTTTAAAATGTAGTTTTCAATATACGGAGAGACCCTTATATTTGAACACCGTATAACTACATATTGCTGGATTAACCAATAATTTGGCCTAAAATTTGAATAAGCCCAAACTCAATTGGGCTCTTCTTCAATTCTAATTCAAATACCACTCTCTCATGACTACCAAAAAACTAAAGAAACATGATATTTACCCTATATCCAGAGTCCTTTCCAAATTTAACCCGGTCTTGACTATAACCAATTTTATTGCCTCAATGAATGTAGCGTAAAAATGTAAGACAAGAATGAAAAAAGAATATTAGAACAAGATCAGTATGGAGGAAAAAGAGAATTTGTTTTATTTCAAACTCAACATCGACTACGGGAAGGTGACTGGATAAATAATTTGTAGTAATCTAATAGTTAGAGATGTGCTACACTCTCGATTGTCAGTGAAGCAATGCTGTTTTTATTGATCATAATACATCTCTTAAAAATGTAGTGGCCATTCTATTCACCGGACTTAAATTGTACCGACTCCCTCTGCGACTGAATAGATCAATTAACGGACGAATTGCGGATCGGTGTTAAAAATTCAAGGTTGTCGGACTGTGAAAATTAAGAAATATTTATGTACATATACTCTGTACATTATAATAGGCAATCCATGTGACTTTGACGTTTTCGGAATTAATTGATAATCCTTGATTCTAACCATATATGATTCTAACAAATACTATACTATATACAGGATGTCCCATAATTAATAGTACACAGAGCATAGGCGGATTCTTGACATAAAAATAATGCGATTTAACTAAATTTATGTTATACCAAAAGTTAATAATAACCGAGATACAGGGTGTCAAAATTGAAAAAATAAATCACATTTTCTTTAATATTTTTCGATTACTTCCAGCTAATATCACGAAATATGGTATATGGGGGGTTTCTTGGGACGATAAATTCAAAATTTCCTAATTATCGCTGATGGTACCCTCTAGAAGATACAACTAAATTGTTTATAAATTTCAATTTCTCGTCACAAGAAACCCCCATATACTATATTTCGTGAAATTAGCTGGAAGTAGACGAAAGATATTAAAGAAAAAGTGGTTTATTTT
Source organism: Hypothenemus hampei (assembly GCA_013372445.1). Classification (NCBI taxonomy): domain Eukaryota; kingdom Metazoa; phylum Arthropoda; class Insecta; order Coleoptera; family Curculionidae; genus Hypothenemus; species Hypothenemus hampei. The sequence continues at coordinate 2,056,688 of JABRWK010000005.1, forward strand.
TTCCACTTTAACACCCTGTGTCATGGTTATTATTAACTTTCGATATAACATAAAATTGGTTAAATCACATTATTTTTACGTCAAGAATCCACCTATGCTCTGTGTACTACTAATTATGGGACACCCTGAATTATAAGTTTAATTCCATTTCTAATTTTATAAATTGAATTTATTTCTTCAAAATAAAATTTAACTATATATAGGTACATATATTACATACAGAATGGGCCAAAAAAAATTGGTACAAATTTTATTTTCGTTTCTTATCACATATTTATTTTTTCAAATGAAAAGATGCATTTTTTATTTCATTTTAATTTTTATTTTTTTAGTTTATCGTGAGAGATTTTGCCCTTTTACTGTTTTTTTTTATGTAAAATCAATTGTAAACTGAACCGGCCGTAAACCGAATCAATCCTAGGCCGAATCGGTTGAAAACCAAATCGACCGTAACCCGAATCGATCGTAAATCGCAACACTACGTTTGTTACTATTTAATTTAATTCGTAATATTTAACTAATTATTTGTTTATTAAAATCGCATTTAACTTCACATTGTTATTCACTTAAGTAATATTAAAATTAATTTTATTATAAAGTGTTCAATTTTTTAAATATCAGAGCTTTCTGTTATTTAATACCAACTTTTTCCATACATTTCGTAAATAGTATTTCGGATGGAACTTGTATTAATTAAGTGATTCTATGTCTATTACTTTTTTAGTACAAAAGCCTTTCTTTTTGGGCAAGAGTAATGGCTCATTGATTTTTACTACTTTTGAAATTGATTTCATTTAAATTTAGAGCTGCGGCTACACGCTGTAATAATTTTTTTGAGCAACAAAGGCCCATTATTGTTACATTCAACGTTCAAAGTTACAAATTAAAGACACTACAAGCTGCTTACAATGACCAGTTAAAGGCTTGAACATACTGCAGTATGTATAAAAAATGTTCACATATAATATTCTGTTTTTAAAAGAACAATTTTCAGTTTTTGAAAGCTAAGAAAGTGGATTTAAGTTACGAAATGACACAAATTGAAACCACCAACAAATAGAAATAAACCATGTCAACTTTCTACCCTAAATGACAGTTCACATTATAAAAATTTTTTTGTTCGGATCGGCAAAATAATCAGTTGAGGGTTCAAAAAGCCTAACGCGTCTCGCCGCTCGGCCAGTTCAGCCTAGTACGCTAGGGAGGGGAAATTGACATTTTGTATCGTTTATGTTATTTGTCAATTTTTGATTTAACGGGGGTTAACTTTTTAACAACCTGTTAATATGAACATTTTTTTTACAGAAGAGACCCTATTTAGACGTTATTATTACATTTTTCAACTTGCGCTAGCTCTGTTGATAACAGCCGGATTGACTTGATTTTTGCATAAAAACATTCGAAAATTATTAGCGCTAGTGACAAGTCAACTTGAAACTTAAATTTTTAAAATATACAGCTATATATATAGCGCTAATAATTTTCGAATATTTTTATGCAAAAATCAAGTCAATCCGGCTGTTATTAACAGAGAAATCGCAAGTTGAATAATGTAAATATTAATTTCGCCCTGTCGTCCCCTCCCTAGTGTACTAGGCTGAACTAGTCGAGCGGCGAGTCTGATTATGCTTTTCGAACCCTCAGTTATTTGGTTTCAAAGAAATTAATAAATTTTATTTAAATTAATTAATTTAAAAAATGACTTTTTAATTATGTTTCAAATTTAACAGGTTAACGACCATGTGTATCTCACAGGTGCACGCTGAGGTTTCTACTCAGACGGAATGTACCAATTTGGTGCACATGTTTTTTGTTAAAAATTTCTTTGCAACAGCTTAATTCATTATATTATGTTATTAGCTGTGATTTACCCATATTAAATAGAAAACTACCATGGTCCAGAGATGAAACTTACACATTTAAGGCCGGTCGTTAACCTATTAAATATAAATTTAAATTATATTTGAATTAAACGAATCTTACGTGATTTATTTCAAATTTAGATCATTTGAATATCTCTAAATTAAGATTTTAATTTCCTTAAAATTGTTTCCCCTTGTCATTAGCGTACGTTTTTCTACTAAAAATAGATGTCAATTTTAAGAAAAAAGTATTAAGACAATTTTAAACGGATATTTTTAACAGTTTATGAAAGACCATTGTCAAAAATCTTCTGATGTACAGTTTTATTGAAGTATGTATAGTACTGATCGTCTTTGAAACATGAAGTTTTAAGTGAAGATCTTCAATTTTTATCTGCAAATCATTTACATTCTCTTGTTACTAGCGTTAAATAATTATAAAATGCGTAAAAAAATATTTGTATTGTTTTTCATTGTTTTAGAAATTATTACTATTGTTATTACAAAAAAAAATACTGGAGGTAGCAGGGATCGAACTTTGATTTCGAATATCCTAATGCCGGCAGTGCACTCTCGCCGAAACTTCTTGGCGAGACCTCTCGGTAAATCTAAACGAGGCGAGATTGTGTGAATGATCTACCCGAGTCTTTCTAGTACACTCTCGCGTACACCTAGTAGATGAGAGCACAAGACAATTAATTATCTCGTGTTCGGCCGAGATGACTTTTGATTTTGGTCGAAAAACCGACTTTAGATAGAGCGTTCGCGAGACGAGTGGAGACATCGCGAGACCAGCCGAGCACGTCCAGTACATTCTCGTTCTCGGCTGCTCCTGCCGAGACGAGGCGAGTATCCAGTGCACGAGACAACGAACTGGAGCACTAAACGTCCGGGATTCAATTCTGCTACCTTCCTTATTTTTTCTCAACATTTTGTTTTTGTTAATAACAGTAATAATTGCTAAAATAATTAAAAACAATAAAAATAATTTATTTGACGCATTTTTAATTATTTAATTTCAAAGACGATCGGTACTATTTCAATAAAACTGTATGTCAGAGGATTTTTGATAATTTTCTTTCATAAACTGTCAAAAAAATCTCTTTAAAAAATTACCCTAATTTTTTTTCTTAAAATCGACATCTATTTTTAGTAGAAAAACGTACATCAATGACAAAGGGAAACTATTTTCAGCAAATTAAAATCTTAATTTAAAGATAGTCAAATAGTTGAAATTTGAAATAAATCACAGAAGCGACTCCAGAGATATGAAGATGGCTCCATGAACTATGGGACACGCTGTATATAGATACATTGTAGCAGAAATTTTTAAAATAACTAAAGGCTTTTTTCAATGGTTAAATTGAAATTCTAAAAAACTAATTTAATACCGCATAAAAAGGAAAAGCGTCTATTATAGTTATATTTGCCGAGTTTAAGCATTTTACCATCAATTATACACGAATTTCACTTTAATCCGTAAAATTAAACAATATCTGAGAAATTAATGTTTCCCTTCCTTTTTAGCATAATCCTACAACTATTTTTAAATAATGTTCATTCACAAATGCGACAGACAACCTTGTTCTGAACCGCGTGCTCTTTATAGATAGTGTTGTAATTAAGGCATTTCCGAAATTCCGGTTATTTTCTTGCGATTCGAGACGCAACTTTCTGACATCCTTCTATAGGAAGGCTATTGCCTAAATAGGAACCGTTATTAACTAATGTAATTCACATTTTTCAGACATTTACGTATAGATTGCGTTTCGATTTCAATCTCAGAACTGCGTTCGTTCTCAGAGAAAACGGACTGATATGACAAAATGTTCGTAAGTACGAACCCATGAAGTTTTAGAGAGATGTTTAGTAAAATTTTATTTTTGTTTTAGGCAAGTTTTACCTTTGTAGGCCTCGTGGCTCCCGTATTTACTATTTTTAATTCAGATTTGTAAGTATTAAATTAAAGTTAAAAAATTATTTATTTCCCCGTAAATTTTACAACTTCTGGCAACTCTGTACTATTATTAAAATTCTTTTCAGAACTCTTAATACCGAAGGCGTCCCCAAATATGCAAACTATCTGGCACGACATGGCATCGGTGGAATTTTAGGTGAGAATCTTTTTTTTGCAATAAAAAAGTCATATTATGTAATAAAAAAATGAACATTCAGTGGCGGGTACTAGTGGAGAAGGACCGTCATTGACAATAGACGAACGAAAAGAGCAAACAGAAGCATGGGCGGACGCAGTGAAAGACACATCTCAACACCTAATGGTCCAAGTGGGAGGAACAGCATTTCCGAATGTTATAGAATTGGCTAAGCATGCAAGCAATGTGGGCGCAGATTCTATTTTATGCTTGCCAGATCTGTATTTTCGACCACAAAGTAATCAAGAATTAATTAACTATTTGCGTTTGGTCAGTGCAGCCGTGCCAAATCTGCCTTTGTTGTATTATCATATTCCTGCCAATACCGGAGTGAATAGTAAGTGATCATGGCAATGTTGCCAAGAGTTGGAAATTCCCACTATTTCGTACCAGTAAGATAGTGTTGCAAAAGAATACAATTTTCTTTGAATCTAAAAAATCTAATACTGATTTATGTTAGTCAGTGTAGCTGATTTTCTGGAAGAAGCTGCCGATCAGTTACCCAATCTGGTTGGGGTGAAATACACCGACAACGATATAAATGGTGCAATAGCTGCTGTTAGGGCCGCCCTGGGAAAATACACGATTTTCATTGCAGATGATACAGTAAATTTCGTTTAAACAAACGAACTGCTATAAAATTATGTTATTTTCTTTAAGGTCATGGCCGAAGCATTTTCCAATGGATTCAACTCAGCCATTGCGAGTTCGATTAGCGCTTTTCCCCATTTTTCTACGGAAATCTTGGAAGGAATTCGTTATAATCGTTTCGGAATGGCTTATAATTTACAAAGAAACCTAACAAATATTGTAAATATTTTACGAGCACACGGTAAGGACAATAGAAAATTTCAGGTCATGAATTGCACGATTTTAATAATTTTAGGCCCTTTGACTTCTTCCATGAAAACTGCCACGAATATGTTCAGTCCTATTAATGTGGGCTACGCAAGACCTCCATTAGGAAATCCGAACCCTTACAGTATAGACGAGCTTGAAAGTGAAATTAAACAATATTTGTAAATTTGCATTAAACCATTTTAACATACAGGGTCACGTGTAAACTTTCAGGGATTAAATATAAAAATATCTTCTTTCACCGTTATTATACAGTTAATTTATTTCGAAACGTTCGTTTCTTCGTCTTGGACGTCTCATTATATAAGAGGTTCTGCTTTGGAACCCCACTTTTACCTTCGAAGCAAAATTGAAGGTTGTTAATTGTTGGGTGTTATTATGAACCCGGGCAACGTGAAATCATAATTGATTTGTGTGTTTAATGAGTACTGAACGTGATTGTATTCGCAATAAGGTTTGAACTGAAATGATTGTGAGTGGTTTTATTTGTATTATCTCTGGTTTTTGTGATTATTTAGAAAATTCTAGGTGAATTTTACGTTTATTGGCCTTATGGCACCAGTGTTTACCATTTTCAACCCGGATTTGTAAGTAAAAATGCTTCAAGAATAAGAAAAAAAAAGTAATTGTTAAATTGGCTCTCTTATAGTTCCGTTAATACGAAACGTATACCTGAATATGCAAATTACCTCTTAGATGCTGGCATTAACGGAATCTTAGGTGAGAGTTTCTTTTCGGATGATTAATAAAAGCTGTTTTTTCGATCAACCCTGTATATTATTTTCTTAATTGATGAAAGACACGGTTGTTGCAACAGTTCTGCGACAGGTGCACAGACATTTCACTGTAAAAGAAACAATGGTTTTTTTATGTTCAACCTAATTGTTTTCGTTCAAAAACATTTTCTTGTACAAATGTTTAAAAACAATAGACTAACATACCCTGTATATTATCGTGGAATAAAACTATAAGAATACTTATGGAACGATAGCAATTTTTATGTTGAAAGGATTAGTGAATAATCAATGAAAAACACTTTTACATAATCTGTATTTGGCCTTGTTGTTCGATTTCTAACCCACTGGTTGAAAAATGTGCTGAAATGCAAATTAAATACTAACAAGGTTTTCTACGCTAATCATCCTGTATACATTTTAGTTGCTGCAACAAGTGGTGAAGGTACTTCGCTCTCAGTTAGAGAACGTAAAGATTTAACGGAAACATGGGTGGAAACGGTAAAAAACACCTCCCAACACCTTATGGTCCAGGTTGGTGGAGCTCCATTTCCTGACGTTGTCGAATTGGCAAGACACGCGGATAATTTACAGGTTGATTCTATATTAACGATGCCAGAACTGTATTTTAAACCGAAAAAACCACAAGACCTGATTAATTACTTGAGATTTGTAAGTGCAGCTGCGCCTAATACGCCCCTGTTTTATTACCATCATCCAGCTCATACCGGAGTAAATAGCAAGTATTTTGTGGAATTTCAATTTCATTTTAACTTCTTTTTTTTTTTAATTTTATTCTAGTTGATATGGCGGAATTTCTGGAACAAGCAGCAGAACAAATTCCAAATTTAAAAGGTATTAAATATACTTCGAATGATTTAGCAGGTGCGTACTCAGCTTTGAAGGCTGCCAGAGGAAAATTTACTATCTTCATAGGCGGTGATTACGTAAACGAATATTTTGACATCAATAATTTTTTAATAATCTAATCAAGTTAATAGAGCCAGCGTTTGCTTTGGGTTTCAATTCGGCCATTGCCACTTCAATGAATGTCTTCCCAAGATATTCCACAGGAATGTTAGAAGCTATTAAACAGAACCAATTGGAAATTGCAAGAACATTACAACAGAATCTGACCAATGTCATGAACATTGTAACTAAACACGGTTGTTGTAAGTTTTGTTTTTTTAGTGCAATAATTTAAATGTGAATTTTAGGTTCGAAAGTAGCTGGCATGAAATTAGCAATGAATCTTTTTACTCCTATTAATGTGGGTTTGGCTAGACCTCCATTACAAAATCCTAGTCCCTATCGAATCGAGGAAATTAAAGACCTTTTAGAACCTTTCTTGTAAGGAACTTTCCTCCTATACGTTTCAAATATTCAGTTTATTGAGCATTGTGGCCATACTTTTCTCTTTATCTACATAATTAACTAAATATAATTGCAATTTGTAACAGATTATTTTGGCAACATGGTATTTAATAGAAATATGATTGTAACGGGCTTACGATTAGTATAGAATAATTACAATGTTTATCACCATACATTTTATTAAAATTATAAAAAAATATTTTAAAATGTAATTTATGTACAGAAGGGTTTATGAATAAAACTAAAACTCAAATAGTCAGAAACAGAGGATATTTCAAATTTTATGCAGTTAATTATAAAAATTCCACATTCCTTTTTAGTGTTTACCCCAAATTTCTGCTGAAATGTAACCAGCACGATCTTAAATTTAGAAAAATAATATCTCTATTCCTTATTTATTACACTTTGTATGACTACTTTAACGTTAAAATTGGCCTGTTGCAAGTTTCATTGATTGTTATCGATACATTTTCGTTTAATATGAATAAATATAGTATAGAAAATCCAGTGTAATCAGAATGTAATTCAACAAAAAATTTAATATAGTAGATACCTTGTTAATTGTTGTCGAAATAATCAGCATCACATAACTTATTGAACCGTTGTATTATCTTTGATCTAAACGACACTTAAACATAATTAGAAAGAAATAGTTAAGCTAAAAAGAATGTAATCACTACAATAACATACCACAAAGACGTATCTAAATTTTCACAAATTCGATCACCTCAGACGAATTCGCCTTGCATAACTGAACAACTTATGTACTTTTTTTTAATGAAATATCACAAACAAAGAGAAACTAGTATAACTATGAGAATTTTTTTAAACTGCAATTTACTACGGACTAAAAAAACCAACTTGCGTGAAAAAGGCATGTTTTTAATAATGAATCGAAGAGCTCTTCTTAAAATATCATTGTCCATTGGATCGTATATCTCTCAGCATTGTTACGCTTGAATCCAGACAACCTAAATAATTGCATTTAAATAAAAACAGCGACAAATATATGTATAGAGAGACCTAAACACGCTTTGAGATTTATAATTTGTAAAGGAACGTTAACCCTTTCCAAATCTCAAAATTTTATTTAGATTCTCTCGTTACTTACCTTCTTTTCAAAGGTGCTGAGAGAGTAATAATTGTCCTGGCAGAAGGTCAGAGAAGTGTGCATCGGGACAGCCAACTTGTTGGCTTCTTTTGAGGTTCTGAGGTTCGTAATTGATGACCACCTTTCGGAGGATTGCTCGCCTCCTATTTAGATAAGACAATTAAAAGATATTTTTGAAATAAATTGCCTGGATAGTCAGCAAAAGAGCAAATTTACAAAGAATGGCTCAAAATCAATAAATAACTCTAAATGCATTTTTCTTGCGTTTTCATAACGTGATAGGTTACAGTTCTTGTCAATACTTTTATATGAAATTAAAAATGCTTTTGTAAACATGCAATGCGAAGTTTATTGAAATCCAATTACGTTTCATTGAAAATGGTCTAATGATCTATTAGTTTGTAACAGTGATAAATTAGAATGAATTACACTACAAAGGAAACCCATAATAGTTACCTTCTGCCAATGAAAGGACGAGCAGGAAACAGAATAAAAACTTTAATTAGAAGTGAGTGTTCTTATTTCGGAAATATTACGTTCAAAAATGAACAATACTTACAAGTTTCTTTTCCATTTTAGCCTTAATATCCCTAGCTAATGTAAAAAATGCCTCCTCTACTCTTATACTAGCTTTAGCACTGGTCTCTATAAACTTAATTCCATATTCGATAGCCAATTGTTCTCCTCTTTCCTTTGACACTTGACGTTTTTCTTCTAATTCACATTTGTTACCTTAAATTTGATTAATTTTTATATGAATTTGGCCAGGGTAATTTCAGCTATGGCCAACCTAATAACATTTTCTCCACATCAGCAGACGCATTTTCTTCAATGTTCCTAATCCAGTTTTTAATATTTTCAAAACTTTTTTCATTTGTTATGTCATAGACTAACATTATACCCATTGCACCTCTGTAGTATGCAGTGGTTATTGTTCTGAATCTTTCTTGACCCGCTGTGTCCCTTAATAACAAAAAAAATTGTAAAAAAATCTCAATAAACAGTATTTCAATATTACTTACCATATTTGTAATTTAATTTTTTTCCCATCCAGATCAATGGTTCGGATTTTAAAGTCAATTCCTAAAACAGAATTACATTCAATTTTTATTCACTTGGAAATGGCTTTTACATATCTTCTTTTCAGTACTTTAAAATGGTGGTGGTTAACAAACCATGAAGAAAGACTACAATACTGCTCTAAATTATCGTTAAACAACATATGAAGGAATGATAATTAATGGGTGATGGCATCCTTTGTATGAATCAATTCAAGGAACAAAGATTAGTCATATTGTCATGGAAATATTTATGGGCATTTTGGAAGACTTAAAAGTATTTCTTAAAGTTAAATTTATCAGGCTTACAAGGCAGTTAATTAGGGCCTATTGTAAAATGAAGGTGTGGTTTAAAGTTGAACTGAAAGTCCTAAATTGTAAAACATTTATAAAAAAAATGTCCATTACCTAGATATTTTGCTTGAAATCTTGAATTAATGAAAACAGCTGTCGTATGTAAAGTCAGTGAAAATCTTCGTGTATAGAAGGAAATTACATGTAATCACTTTTTTTTCTCTCTTACCAATAGTGGATATAAATGTTGTATTGAAGGCGTCTTCTGAAAATCGAAATAACACACAGGTCTTGCCCACTCCCGAGTCTCCAATCAGCAACAATTTAAACAAATAATCGTACGTTTTGGCCATATTCGTTAATCGACAAGTTCACTATAATCTTGGCCACTTTCTTCAGAAATTTCAGAACTTTTTCCTTTTTGCGTTTACAAATTGACAAACGTCAAACGGCTGGCACATCAGTGGCATCATTGCAAAACATCAGAATGCCAACATTACCAAAATATATTTAAAATTACTAGATTAAAAAAATAAATATGACTAAATAATAACTGGTTCGTTATAGGACTAAATAGATTTTTTTAAATAAGGTGTAAATATTAATTAATTGATTATTTAATAACTGAACTGTTCAAAAACTAAAAACAACTAGTTTCTGATTGGATTATAAACATCCATAGACATATAAAACTAACTAGATACAACAATTATTCGAACAGGCCGTTTAGTGTGATTCAATGTCAAACAGCTTTTAATTTAAACATTAATCAGATGCAATCTTCTGGTTAACATCTTTGACTATAGTAGTCAAAGATATATATGTTACATGTTTATGAATTGAATCTGCATTTTTATAACGGTTGGTATCTTCAAATGCCCTATTGACTTTTTACCTCGTGCTTTTTATCTCTTTTCCTCTTAAATAATAAGACTATGTTTTGTCCTTTCATGTCACTTGTCAATGTCAAAGTCCAAATTACCAAATCTGTCGTTCAAGTTTCTTTCTTTTGCTTTCACTGAATTTGTGAAACGTGTTTTTGCACAAAATAAGAATTCTTCAATAAAAAATGGGTTTCCAAAATATTTGGTACTCTCATCCAAGAAAATATGGACAAGGTTCCCGATCATGGTAAGTTAATATTTTTAATTGTAGTATTTTACCAGAAAATATACAAATTAGAAATGTGCTTATACATTGAGGTTATGTTTATCAAAGTTATTGTAAAAAAGTGTGAGAAATTAAACAGAAA
>JABRWK010000005.1:2076710-2089295 GCA_013372445.1 Hypothenemus hampei
TTTCTTGGAATTTTCTCGTACGGATAACATTTCAGGCAGAAAAAATTTTCTTTTCTCATGCGGAACGCCAATTTGCCTTGATAATTATTGAGAATTGTCGATATGCCATTTTCCGAAAATTAATTAATATTAATCAAATTTTTTTGACGTTTGTTTATTTTTTTTTAAACTGTTATTAATCGAATTTCTTTATGTTCATGGATGTTATGGCGCATAAAGGGACCAAAAAACAAAGAATAAGTATTAAGAACATCTAAACACGGCTAAATGGGCAAAATCGTATCTGGAATAAAATACTGTAATAATATGATGAAGTAGTTCTATATCGACAGGTATCGACAATTATCAAAGTGATGGCGAAATAGTGTTACGTATGAGAAAAGGAAATAATTTTTTCTGTGTGAAATGTTAATCATATGAAAAATTTACAAGAGATCGAAAAGATTGAGAAAGGGATAATGTATCGTGAAAAAAAAAATCAATCCGATATAAGCATTTATTAAAAAGTTCTGGTCCTTTTTGCACTAAGATTGTCAAGAATTTACCATTTGCCAATTGCGAATACACTTGAATATTACATCAAAATAATTCTGGTACTAATAAATAAATGTACCCTAAGTTTCATTGAAGTCCATTGAAGCATTCTCCAGATGCAACAAGAATCGATTTTTTTTGAAGAACTTTGACCATCAATAGCGCCTAAACGAGACACTTTTTCCAAATAATTTTTACGTCAAATTGTAATGTTTTGACCCAAAGAATGCTGTGATATTATTTTCCGCATGCATTTCAGGGACACCCTGTACATATATAAATAGATATATTGTACAGATGATCAATAACTGGCACATTTACCCTATAATATAAAATTTAAGTAGTAAAGTTAACGATATGCCTTAAATTTTATACTATACATTTTTGTGAAAATATTGCTATAATATTCCTGCAATATTTGGTGCTCTAAGGGTCAATGTTAAATAAACAGTCAGAACAAGAGAAAGACGCTGTAAGCGAAAGTTCCAAACATTTCCTTATCTAATTGTATTTGTTGAATTTGATTGGTGGAATTACATTGAATTTTAAAATGTAAGAAATGGATAGGTTTAAAACTTTCTGCTCTCTCACTTGACCCAAGTCACTCCATAAGGTTGTACACGACAGTATACGCCTGTAGCGTAGCTCTGCGAGTCGATTGTCGTGTCACATTGTGAGCCAACAAAACTGGGATGACAGCTATCCATGCAATATCCGCGAAATGCAAAGTAACTATTGAAACCTTTCTTTTAAAACTTCTAAAATATAATTATGCCTCCCCACACAACAGTGTCTTCGAGACCGAACAATGCCAGTAGACAATTTAAATAATTTTGTTTGTCACACAACAATTTTTCATTCAAAATACGCGGTGATAGTTGTTTTAACGTCTGATGCGTCACCTCAGTTTCGCGATTCGCACCCGCCAGAGTTGTGCCATTTATGCTACGCTACAGGCCTACAGGCTAGCTCTCACTGATTTCTATTCCTTAAATTTGGGAAGTTCAGACATTTTTCTTAGATTTAATATATCGATTCGTCATCAGGCCTTTGTAGCCAGACATTGATTTATTCAAATGTCAAAATTCTCGATAAAATATAATTTTAATCAAAGAAAAATAATATATATTTTGCTGTAATAGTGAATGTCTAATATACATTATAATATTTGTGTATTTTTGCGCGTATAACATATTTGTTTCATGAATATTGAATTTACATACATATGTACATATACAAGCTCTATTTAAAAATTTTGAATGAAATTTTTCATTACAGTGAAATAGAAAAATTGACTTTTTGTTTTTTTTTTTAAATTTGAAAGACGCTTTACATTTCTAATTTTGATTTTAAATTATAGTCCTATAAATTATCTTATGTAATGGAATTGGAATTTGAAATTAATAAATAGTAGTACAATGTAGTCTGTCTTTGCATTATAAGCAATGTTTATATTCATATTAAACGCCAATTCGTACTGATCACTACTAACTAATGTGGAAATTTAATACGAATATTTATAATAAAATTTCGTTTTTGTTTTCGAAAATAAATTGAGCTAGAAGTGAAATCTTGAAATTTATACGTCTAAATCGAATAACAACAGTATCAAAAGCATGGAACATTCAAATATGTACGTCTAAAAAATCACTCTATGAATCTTTGTACCCATTGAACAACGGACGAGTAGAAGGCGTTTTGCAACTATGTATTAATTTTCTAGCTAAAAATCACCCAAAAAATAAACATTTTAATACTATCGTAGGTAGTTTTCCAAGCAGAAAACTTAATTTTGTGGTGAACACTCGTCTACCTCTTCGATAACAGAATCCTGCTCGAATCTTTTTCTTTGCAGGATTAACTCTTGATATTTCTGCAAAAAAGTAACGAAAATCGTTAACACTCAATGAAAATAAGATTTATTAAAACAAGCAAATAAACGAGTACAAAAAGCGAACAAAACAAAAAACAACACAACAATAATGCACACAAAAAGTCAGATCGAGTTCCAGTTTACCTCTTCGTTGGTTATGACAATAATTCTGTGATCGATTTTTGGTATTAACTGACAGGACTCTTGCTCTAAATCATCTAAGGAGGCCCTCCTAGTTAGTTTTGTCATGTGATGGACATTGTTATGCGTTGTTTCTATTGAACTGGCTCGTCTTAATGGAGGAGGACCGTCTAGTTCGCTAACATCAAGCATTTTCACTAAACTATGCCTGATAAAAATTTGAAATTTTTAATAAGAACCAATATAATCAAGTAATTTTACCGCCTGGAAAGGGTCACTAACGATTGTCGATGTTTTGATTGCTTTTTCGTTTTTCCTAATCTCATATTGATGGCTTGAAAATGATTTTGTACTGCTAAACCTAGTTCCGGACATTCACCTTCATGCACCTGAAAAATTTTAAAATTAATTTTGACAATTATGCTTATAAGTATATAATACTCACTAAAACTTCAGCATTCTTTAGCATTACATATCCATCACATCCACCATGTAAGTAGCTTTTAGTAGCCAAACGATAATGTTGGTCCAATTTCAAATACTCATCACCTATTCTTACAAAATCTGCCACCACTCTTTGTCCAGGCGGTTTATTTGCATCGAAGGCGAAACTTACTCCAGCAACTTGAGGAAATCTACCCTCGAGTTTTGGAAACATGCTTACAGCATTTTCAAGAGCCTCTAAGATTTGTTGCCCTAAAAATTATTTGTATTTTACCATTAGTTGCTCCACGGTGCCTATGGGTTTTACCAGAAACTTTTAAAACCATCAAAGGATCTCTCATTGGAACAATATTGGTCAAATCGCGCATGGTAAAATCACCTGCAGGATGCACTTGGTCCGAACGAAATGTCCCTGAATTTAAAATCACCAAGTCCGCTCCAGTTGCTGCCAGAATAACATCACAGATCTGAGAAGAAATTTTTAATGATTTAAGAAAACTTTGTTTTCAACATAGCCATTACCCAATTGCCTAGATTCGATTCGGAAGTCCTTATTGATGTAAATCGCCCGTCTAAAGGAACTGCAAAACATCCTAGAACATCGTCCATTTTTGATTGGACTACACCTAGAATTTGACATGAATATCTAATTGCTTATAAATATTTTTTTCTTACTATTGTATTTTTCCAGGATCTCCTTTAACTGTGGGTCTTCCGCGTATTGAGCAGTAACATTAACTTCTTCTACATTAACTTCCGGTCTGCCACCATTCTTTTCAAAATTCACCGTAATTTTACTGAATTGTCTAAAATCCGTGCCACTCTTCACAATCAGCTTATTATTGACTGGCAGAATTTCGTATACATGATCATGTCCACCCAAAATCAAGTCAATCTCTTCACAATTCTCCGCTAACTTTATATCGTTAGGAGTGCGCATGTGCGTAAGTGCAATGACATAATCGCAACCCTACAAAAACTGAACCCCTGAATAAAAGTTCTTGAGAACAATTCGCTTTTACCTCTTGTTTTAATTGTGCAGCTAATTTTTGTCCGGCTTCAGCGAAATCGAGAAAGGTAACTTCTTCGGGATTTATTGTGGCCAAAGTATCAAGCCACTCCTTTTCGACCAACCCCACCAATCCTATACGACGCCCCGCCCAATGAACTACATGTGTGATACGCCCTTCTCCCAAAGGACGACCCGTTTCGTTGTCTACTACGTTGGACATTAACCACGGAAATTCTGTTTGTCCCACCCACTGAGATAGGACTTCCAGTCCATGATCTACAACAAACAATTGAGCGTGGCCATTGTTGAATCGTTCACACATAAAAAGTAGTTGTTTCTTACCAAAATCGTGATTTCCCAATACAGCACAATGAGTACCAACTGAATTTAACACTGGAACCATTTGTTCTCCTTTCGTAAACGTGCTAACTATAAAAGAAACTCTTTATATTCAACTAAAAACTGCCTCGAATTTAAAATTTACGCATGCTTGGAGAAAAGGCATCGCCACTGAATAAGATAAGCGGATTTAAATGTTGGAAGCTCTTAATAGCTGTACAAAATCGAGCTGCTCCTCCTATGGGTTCCGGTGCCTGTCTCGATTCCACATTGTAGACATCGTTGAAATGTAGAATTACTAAAGTATCCATATTTGATCCAGCTAGGGTGTTTACAGCACGTCGGCCGGCAGCTCGAACCTCTAGAGAAGCCTAAAAGTATAAACGTTTGAAATAATTTGTGAATCCCACTGGCGGTTTGTTTAGAAAATATTGGATTTCAAAGGAAAAGCAAGTGTGACTTTTGAACGTCAACCATGAGCTGAAAGGAGTTTATGTTTATTAAAATAACGCACTCTCTATGGTTATTTGATCTGGAAACAATGTATAGTCACATAATCTTGATTGTCCGAAGTAAAGTTTTTCCTTAAGAGTCCCAATTTCCATAGAATGTAAGTGTCATAAAAATTAATAAATACCTTCACCAGGTTATTTCTTTATTAAATCGAAATTTTCTTAGAGGTAAATGAAGCAAAAATTGCTTTTGTAGTTTTATCAGAATATATGTATACTTTTGGAACCGAAAACAATGTTGGTATGGGGACTCTTAACTAATTCACATGTGAATTTAAAGGGGAACGAGTTCGTAAATTTTGAGGGTCAAGTAAGTACGCTCAAAAATAGACCGGGTCCGATGCCAAGAGACACTCAAAAGACAATTGTCTCCATTATTAAAGTGTTGATTCTGTTATACATATTTCGCAAATTGTGAGGGGGCTTTAAATTAAGTAAAAAAAATCGGTCTACATACCAAGACACTGAAATATTCAAACTAAATCTAATTAAGCAATCGGACATGTGGTGTGCGGATTTGAATGTGAAGCGAATGACTAATTAGAGTTCGCAGGTGTGTTTCTGATAGAGATTTTCACTCCTCTTGTGGGCGAAATACAATTTAAATATTGTTAAAAATGCAAATCAGTATTAAAAAAAGCAGAACACACTGTTTAAAAACAACTACGTACAATAATAAAATAAATAATTACCTACTATACAAACGAACATTGGGAAAAATTCGTTTCATGCCTTCTACAAAGCCCAAAAAACTAAACTTTGCTCGGGATATCGAATAAAAACGTTTAAATTTAACCTGTTTCAGCCACCCGACCACACTGGTCACCTTGTTGGTTACTTCAGTGGGCACTTCAATTGAATGCTCCTCAACCAGGGAGCTCCATCTGGCTCTCAGGGCTGCTTGGGCGGTGAAACTTGCCATTTTCTATTTAAGTTGAATGAGTTAATCATTTGATATTATGGCTTGTTTTTTTTTAATATTTGTTATGTAAGTTTGCAAAGGTAAATATTTGCCCCCCTCAATAAAAGTCCCTGATGTTTTTTTATAATAATTTCTAATATGTATATAGATCTCTTTACAATGAGAAAAGCGTAAAAATACTTACTATATAAAATCTACTAAATTATATTTTGGATTCTATTTTTTTCGGATGTAAATTGATTCAGAAACCAGTATTGATCCAAGTAAATATGGTTTTATGCAAAACTAAGTTACATGGAAACTTCCTTCAGGAATTAAAAAGTAAATGTGACAATCGTTAGTGATTTTTTCCACGATGGAAAATATTAAGGAATTTTTTAAAGACCTAAGGACAAGGACAAATTTTTATTTATGAATGAAACTGATAATACACTCTTTGTCAATGTCAGTCAGGTGACATTTATCCGGATATTTCTGTCAAAACTTCTCGATCATCTGTCAATGTCGAATATAAGAAATACGAACGTGTAAATATAACCTTTTTAATAAATCTATTGTTGAGAAACAAGAGAAGTCAAGAGATTTATTATTCATTTCTTCGTAAAATTGAAGTGATATGAAAAAAATTCATTTTATGAAATGGTACTATTTAATGAACTTTTTAAGTTATGTAAATTAATTGATGGTTTTGCCAAACCGTTTGAAGTCAGCAAAAGCCACATTTATTTAGAAAGACGACGAAAACTAGGTTATGTCAAGTACAGTTTTAAGTGTCTCAGCTGAAAGACCGCAAATCCAAAAATTCCATTCGTCCAATTTAATAGAAAATGTCTGATCGAATGCCTAAAGTAGACTTTAGCAAGTTAAAAGCGAGCGAAAGAGAATTCATTCAAAGAGTGAGTCGTGAAAACGCAGAAAGGGTTGCGAAACTGCAAAAAGTTAAAAGAAACAACTTGATAACAGCAGGAATTCTGGGTTCTCTAGTGGCTTCAATTTACGCTTATACTATTCTATCAATCAAGCAGGAAACTTTTCTGGACGATTTTGAAGAACCAGCCAAAGTAACTCAGAAAACTCCGAATAAAGCATAGCAATCATGCTTGCAGGTCAAATAAGATTGCCGCCTTTACCTAGTGTTAGAGATTTAGTTAAATTGTATAAGCTTAGAGCGATCAAACAATTATCACAAAACTTCCTTATGGATGAACGTATAACTGACAAAATAGTTAGATCAGCCGGAAAAATAAAAAATCACTATGTGTGTGAAGTGGGTCCAGGGCCGGGTTCTATCACACGATCTATATTAAAAGGAGCCCCGCATAAATTGATTGTTGTAGAAAAAGATACCAGATTTTTGCCAATACTGGAACTGCTCCAGGAATCTTGCAAATCCCAAACAGACATGCAAATTCAAATTGGAGACATCTTGTCATTCGATTTAAAAACAGCCTTTGAAGGAGCTCCAAAACGTGAATGGGACTACGCACCACCGCCAATACATTTGATTGGCAATTTACCATTCAGTGTGTCTACATATTTAATAATTAAATGGTTGCAATATATCTCTGAAAAATCCTCTGCATGGAGTTATGGTCGAACATCAATGACTCTGACATTTCAAAAAGAAGTTGGTGAAAGAATGATTGCAGAACCAGGTCAGAAACAGAGATGTCGTTTATCTGTTATGTGTCAACTTTGGTGCAATGTCGACTACAAGTTTACCATTCCTGGAACAGCTTTCGTACCAAAACCAGATGTTGATGTAGCAGTTGTTACCCTGACACCACTTCGAAATCCATTAATTGATGCACCGTTTGACTTGGTGGAGAAAGTACTCATGACTGTATTTAATATGAGGCAAAAATATTGTTCCAAAGGTATAAGTCGACTGTTTCCAGACTGTGTGAGTGAAGAATTGACTAAAAAATTATTAATTTTGGCTGAATTAGATCCCGCTACAAGGCCTTATCAGTTAACCAATGAAGATTTTGTTAGGATTTGTTATGTTTATAAATTGCTTTGTGAAGAATATCCTAGATTATACAATTACAATTATCGTATGCCTAAAGTGTTGCTTGAAGACTATTTACAGAAGTTTGAGGAGTCATTGAGGCAAAGAAGTTCCATATAAGTTCTTTTTGTATATGTAAAAACTGGTTGTAGTCGTTTCTAAATAGATTCTTAACAGTGATTGTTTGAAATTTAATAAAGTTTTTAAAATATACCTGCTGCTAAATGATTAAGACTAGAAAAATACCTCATATATCTTTTTTTAATGTATATATTTAAAATTATTTACCATAAAAATATTTTAACTATAAAAGTTATTTCACAATTCAACAATTAGTATAAAATTTAAGTGGGAAATACAATTTCTAGTTTTGCAATAGTGATTCATACGCATAACAAATTTGGTATAGATAAAGCGTGAAAAGTTACTTTTATGTGTTTTCGTAAAAATATCCACCACATATTGAACAATTGACCCTTTTAGGTTGATTAAAACGACGATAATATGCAGCTAATTCATCTTGCCTTCTTTTCTCTTCGATTTTGTCGAATACATATTTCATTAGCTTTTTGGTAAAGTATTCGGAAAGTTTGTCTACTACGGCTTTACAAAGGGTTAACTTAGAGTAACTGTTATTAACCAAAAATTCAAAAATCTGAATCAATCTTTTGCCTGTCACTGGGCTAATATAATCAAACATTGGTTCATAATACTGACAATCACCTGTGCGAATATATTTTTTGTACTTTTCCTCAATTTCTTCTGTTTTCTTATAAAAATACGACAATAAAATTTGGAAAAAATCAATGAACTGATTTTGTCTTGGAAGAAATTCGTCGATTTCATTAATAACACTTCTGGTTAATGTATGCAAGACTTTGGAAATAACCGTGTGTGCAATACTGGTTAATTTTTCCCGCACATCCCCGGATAACATTCTTGTTAGAATTTGGACAACTTTGACAACATTATGGATGGAAATTTGACTCATTTTCACTTTCATATCGGTGTAACAATTAGAAATTATCGTTTCAAGTTGAATATTCCTCGTATTGTTAGACGTATACGTAGTCGGTGGTCTCGGTTGATTTTGACGGAAATCCATTAGGTACGCCTCTGATTGTAGTTTGTTCATTTTACAGAATTCGTTCAAATCGACTGCAATGTTACCAAAGGAAATTTGTCCATCTGAGGCGGAAAATCGTATTCCTGCTTTGGTAAAAGTTCTTGTGTTTCGGGTCAGAGCAGCGAAAACTTCGTCTTTATTGTGAATTTTTCGTAGAGCAGAAATAACTTCGGCTCTAGCCTGTGTTTGGTTATCATGTATATTCTGTGTTTCTCTCACTAGTCTCGTAAAGGTTTTCCTGAAATTTTAAATAAAATTTATATGTTTTAATATTATGCCATATCAATTCAATGATGCAATGTTGTCGGGTTTTAAGACATTTTCAAAATCACTCATATTTTTCTTTTGAATCCGAAACTTTACTCATTTAAACTGTTATGGCATAACATGAAGACTTGCGTAAAAGTCAGTTTGTATTTCAAACTAACCGGTGCCTGTTGCTCCTTAGGGAATCTTGATATTCCTGCAACACTTTCGCTTGTGTTTCATCTATAATCGTTTGGGCATTTCTGAAATTATATACGGCATGACCGAAAAAGAGTATGGAGGACGTTAGTTGGATTATTGTTATAGTTGACGGTGTTTGGTTTTCGTTAAGCCACTGGTTCAACACATCGTAAGCGGAATTCGCTAAACTGGCACCACTAGCAGTCAAATTCAATACGTTGATTGTGTTTATAGCGTAAGTTGCACCCTAAAAAACCGTATTATTTGTTGAAAAACTTAAAAAAAACTAAATCTTGCCTTTCCAACGGCCACCCCATTGGCAACCAAAGTTCTAAGTAACAAGGGAGCCCCTGCTCCAACAAATCCTAATGTCCCAGCGACAATATTGAAATAAGCACCGCGCGCCTCGGCAGTCATAAAACTCAGTGACTAAAATTAAAATGTAAGGAAATAAGAATAAAATGTAATAATAATGTAAGAATTTGACACCAACAAACAATTTACAATTTCCATCAGAATTTTCACACTCTTACCCTAAATATATACATATGTATATATTGAAAAAATTCACCTCATTATGTCTCTTTCGATCGTAAAGACTATATGCACTGCGCCCTATTGCCCATACGCCTGAAGCAACTCCAGCACTTACTGCAGTTATCATTACGGCAGGAGCAATAGTAACACTGGCCACGGCACTAGCCGCAATTACAGCTCCTGAAGTTAATCCAATTCCTGTACTAGCAATATCTCCTGCTTGAGCCAGTTGCGTATTTATATCGCAAGAGGCTGAAAACATTTCCCCAAATCTACCTGACCATTAGTCACAGAGTACCTAAAATAAGGACTTTTTATAAATTTCGAATTAGGCGTCACAATTACCTATATGATTTCTAGTACATTTTTTCGATAATACAAAATACACTAATAATAATTAATATGTATTTGTAGTATTTCAATTTAACCTTCAGTGTTGTACAAAACCTGCCGTTAAGAGGGTAATCATTTCGCATGGTGGATACTTATTGCGATTCAAAAACTCTGACCAGTCTGCATACATACGACCAGTATCGTCAATAACAATCCGACAGGGTGGAAGTGTCGACGTATTGCTTTCCCGGCATTTGCGCAGTACAAACAAAGGTACGGGATTGAAGTCGGTATTCGGATTGTAGTCAGTATATTTTTCCGATCGTTTCGCTTTTTCCTTGCTTAAAGGCACTAAACAATTGTAGATGATTGATATTTCTTTGCGACCTCTACATTCCGCTATATTTTCTAGAAGATTATGTTTTTTTTACTTTATCAGTTATTAGGCCTATTCTTACTGGACTCATCCACTATTAATTTGAACAATTTATCCACTTTATCCTTGGTCGTTTTATCATAACCTGCATCCCTGGGTAAATCAGCCATTTTAGTAGGAATTGAAAGTTGATCTGATTCATCATTAGATGTGCCACTAAATGGTGGTCCTGCGATAGCAAAAGCGATTTTTTCCCATAGAGAATCGTCCTCATCATACTCGAAGGCATCATAATCTCGATCAGCCAATCTATTGGCCATCATAAGATGGAAGTTAGTTGCGTCAAAATCTTGATGTCTGCCTGTTGGCTGTGGAATATTTTGTAATATCTCTTCTAATTTCGATTTTATTTCCGATATGTTACTGATGTTGCTTAAAATTGTAACTTCTTTTGTTAAAGGAGCAATACATATTAAGCTAGAAGTATTGTTTCGAATTAAAACAGTTAACTGAAGTAATGAGTTATGGATCAAGGCACTGATTAAGGCATTATAATATGTTGTGTTGTCCAGGTCCCAGCCAGAAAATAAAAACTTCTGGTTTAAAAACTGTACCAATTCTGAATTGTTCATTAATTGTTGAAGGAACATTCGACCAAAAGAATCATTTGAGCTGTGAAAGTACAACAGTACAGGTTTGATCTGCAAAAATAATAGTTTGATATTGAAAA
Source organism: Hypothenemus hampei (assembly GCA_013372445.1). Classification (NCBI taxonomy): domain Eukaryota; kingdom Metazoa; phylum Arthropoda; class Insecta; order Coleoptera; family Curculionidae; genus Hypothenemus; species Hypothenemus hampei. The sequence goes on from JABRWK010000005.1 coordinate 2,088,048, forward strand.
ATGCATGTCGTCATCGGTTTACTTCATCATCTGAAGAAGTTAAATATTCAATAGCTTCTTCCAAGTTGAAGAATCTAAGATGTACGTTTTGAGGAAGTTTCAACCTCAAACTGTTTACCGCTTGATGTGCCCCATCATTACCATAAACATTATCTACTAATTTAAAAATCCTTTTCAAATTTTCAATCTTAATTAATTTTAAACTAACCTAAATGTACTGTAACTGCAAGCAAATTCTCTTTCAATGATTCATAACTAAAGTTTGTCAAACAAGAGAATACATATGGATTGTCTTCGCTGTAAACCACACAAATAACAGCGGCTCGTTTTTCTTTTATATAATCGCATAGAAAAGCTAAATTTTCAAAAGACATTAAGGCCTTAGTCAAGGCATTATGATAAACTTCATTTTCAATATTCCATCCAACAATATAGAAAGAATTTAACAGCTCTTGAATATCATCTAGTGCTGTACAAACAATAAAGTTGTTAGAGGCTTCGCAATTGGAATTATCCAAAAAGAGTAGTAAAGCACGGTTCTAGAACAATATTTTTCAGTAAAATGAACATTTGATTTTACCAAATAATTTACTTCATTTTTTGCAAAAAATAATGCTTCTTCTAGTTTCAACTCTGGAATTCTGGTAGACAAATGCCACGGCAATTCCCTTTTTAAGGAGTTCACTGACTCAATCTCGTCCATCACAAATACTGTTTGAAGATAGAATGTTTAATTAAACTTTGTTAGTTCATAATTGCAATTCTGCACCTTTTCCTGAAATATAAACAACAACGGTTTTGTTATTTTCTCCAAATATTACAATTACCACTTATTAATCAAATAGATTAAGAATAACAAAAATACAAAATCGGTTACATTTCTTTCTCGTATACTTGATATATACAATACACCTATACTGATGGCTTTTTAGGAAAAATGTAAATCTCAACAAAATATGCGTGATCTGATATTGTTTCAGTTAGCGATGCAAGGGCCTTTTAATTAGGAAAATTTATTTAGACATATGGTCCAATCTACCTGAACATCTGCACCTGTGCACTGCCTTAATATAAATTGACGTATGCACCTACGCTTCACAAATATTTGCCTTTCGTTTTTAGTAAGATATGAAGTTTTATTTGAAAACCGAAAAGCAAAAAAGTAGAAAAACGTATGTACTATAATTTTCAATACAGTGTAATTGGTTCTGTCGTTCAGAACAAAAAACCTTAAACAAATAGAATAAT
>JABRWK010000005.1:2092633-2141098 GCA_013372445.1 Hypothenemus hampei
GTCTTAGCAGGGCTGCTTTATTTCGTTTCCAATTTTCAGGATTCCGTTTTCTTTTCTTTGCAATCCTAGGCTGCAGCTCAAACATCTTTTTTCTCTTAACAGATGGTACGGGTTCTGGCCCGTCATCAAAAATAGGAGCAACAGGATCTGCTGTTTACTTGTTTAGAGTGTCAATATCTTCGTTTTCAATAACATCAATACCTTCGGTTTGTTTAATATAATCTTGAAAATGTTCATTATTAGGCGATGAAACACTGGAGGGGCCATTATTGTAAACAGTGTTAGAACTATCTAATGATGAATTCATTATTTAAGGGGTCACACCACCTTGGCGCGTGTAAAAATGGGCGTAGAAATAAAATTGTTTTTTGACGTAGTTTTTAAACATATGAAATAACTTTTATTTTATACAAATACATTGCACTTTTATGAACATAAAAAAAAATAATAATAAAAAACATCCAAAAGTGGCGGAGATATAAGCCATTAAATACAGGGTGTCCCGTAACCCTCGAACACGAGCTCCACTACGCTATCAGGGGGGAGCCCCTGAACGTGGGAAAAATCGTAGAAAAAATCTTTTCGAAAAAATAGCCGAGTTATAAGCAAAAAACTGAATGCACAATGCGGCAACATCTGATCACAACCTGAGTATATAATCTGATTACATAAGCAGGTACATCAACCTTATTATTTTTTTATTTTTTCTTTATTTTTATAAAAAAATATTCTTATTTTTTTAATCAGTGTAATAAACTATTTAAATTGCTATAACTCCGGAACCAATTTGAATTTTGAAATGATTAAAGTCTTAAAATAATCTTAAAGGTATAAAGAATTAAATTAGCTAAAAAAAAATCGATTTTTCGAAAATTTTAAGGTGGTGTAACCCCTTAAATTAACAAATCTATTTTGACGGTGCCCGTAAACTTTTTGCTTTAAATAATCCCACAGGAAAAAATCGGGACAAATCGGGTAATCTAGCAGGTCACACTATGGTACCTTTGTTTAAAATGACTTATCCATGAAACAAGTCTTACAATAAGTTTCAATGGTTAGGAAGATTATTTATTTTTAAAATCACAATAAATTTTTAATCGGTACTAAATAGCGCAACTTTTTTCTAATTCAATCAACCTCGTATTTTTTGCGGTTTTCAAGATACCGCTCTTTTTTTGTCATTAATTTTCTCGTATTTCCTCTTTGGCCTCTCCCATTCTTTTCCTCATAGTATCAAGTTGAGAATTAAGAATTTACAAACAAATAAATCCTAATTAATTATCTGAAAAACAAATTGAATTTCGTTAATTTACAGACGCAATTAGTCGAATTTCGACCACAGGCGATACTAATAAAACATGAATCTCTGACCTATGTGATTATGCGCCATATCCAGCGCACATGTAATATTGTCCGCATTCATCCTATAGGAACGTATAAATAAGTTAAAAAAATGTATGTTTTAAACAATCATTAATACTTACGTTATAAACGTATATTATACGGAGCAACATGTACTTCTTCAATAGACCTAATCCCATATCTTCAAAATTATAAGGGAGGGTACCCTCCCCATTAGGATATAAAACTTTTGTTCTATATCATTTTTTTCTTACAATATTTAATAAAATTAATTATACAAATTTTTCAAACTTTCACACCTATTTTTCATCCAAAAAATGAAAGAGAAAAATTAAAATAGGAATAAAAATTAATAAAACTTCGTTTCTCATATTGCTTTCAAAAAGTCAAAATTAATAATTCAAAATAGCGAACTGCAAAATGAACTAAACAACAAACTATATGTATATGAAGAAAATTCATAATGTTTTTTATATAGGATAATTGACAGCCAAAAAAGAAATAATGGCCTTTGTTCAATATATCCACTTTTGAACCAGGAGTATTTAAAAAGATTAGTATATCTTGGCAACGATAGTTGATTATGTACAATGGACTGTAATTTTATCAAATTATTTCTTTGGTGTAGATCTATGTCATAGTTATGTAATAATACTGCATCTGAAAACTTCCTAACAAAATTCTTCCATACTCGGAATCCAAAAACATCTAGAGGCTGGATCATTCCTGTAGTACCAGCCGATATGGTACGTACTTTAATCTCGTCATCATGAATACCTATATCTGTTAAAACAGCAGGGCATTGTCCAGTCCAGGAATCAAGAAGTAATAGTGAGTTGTTTCCTGTGTTTGGTAGAAACACTTCTGTCATCCATATTTTAAAGTGTTGACTTGTTAATTTTCCAGATTTTGATGCCATAATATACACATTTTCTGGACGAAATAGCCCTTGCTCCACTCGAGGTCCAAATCCCCTGCTTTGTTCATATAAAACTATTAATAAGGGTGATAATAGCTTCCCACTAACAGAAATCAGTGGCTGAATAGTATAACTGTGGGTAGTTGCGTTTTTTGATTGCACAAGGTTTTCTACACTTTTCTCTCCTTTAGGAAATAATGTGCGTCCTGAATGTAACTCTAAATTGAACCCACTTTGGTCAGAGTTATACACGTTGTCATATCCATAAGAAGCCATTTCTCTTCTAATATCTTTCACAAATTCATTTGCCTTCCTTATTAGTAAATCTTGCTCGATCAAACTTTTTTTGGTTATAAATTTTGTTATTTTCCTGGAAACAATACGATGATGTAGTTTAAAATTTCGTATCCATTTTTCAGAAGCTTTAAATGCATATAATTCAACATCTCGATTTGCCTGTAGAGCCCATTGACGAATATCTATGTCATGAATAGACAAACGTTTCTCTAACGCTTCCATGAATCTATTCAAAGTAGATTCCGATATTTTTTGCAGTTTTTCGCTACGAGTTCCCCCTTGATTTATTGCATCTTTCCAACGTTTCAACTGCTTCCTAGATCGTACTTTTTTTAAAGCTTTTTTGCACTGTAGATATTTTTAAATCTTGACAAAGGCCGCTAAAAAAAATACGTGTCAATTATTTTTCGTAGTACTATAAGTGTACCAAGTTCATTAAAATGGGGGGGGGGGGGCACCTGGGACGGTTCCCTTGTCAGTTGGTAGTAAGACGAAATCAGAAATGGAATGAGAAAGCAAAACGTAGGAGAATCTGGGCTTGAAAGTGGTTACTAAAACGCAATGAAGGCAGAGGGATACCAAATTTAGTTTTTGAAGAGCTGCAATATGAGGATCCCGACAGTTTTTATAATTTTACTAGAATGAAAATAATCACTTTTGAAATTTTTCTAAATAAAGTAGAAAAGCATATTAGAAAACAAGACACATTATTAAGAGAGAGAATTTCTGCCAAAACTAGGTATATTTATTTTTCTTTTTATTTCTTCATTTGTGCAATTTATAAAAAATGTTGAAGACAGGAATTTTCCAGTTTCACTCAATGCTTCAATTCGTTCATGTTTGTTTGCGTAAAATTTGTTTATTGTATCATACAAGCACGGTGTTTGTTCCCACAAATCTATTAATCTCAGTAATGGATTTAGCCCATTCTATCTACAATAAAAATGTATAAAAATATTGTTTCAAAAACTATTACCTCTTTTTTTAATATTTGACTATTATATTTACTTTATTTCCATTCATTTCCGATATAATTTAAAAAATTATCTTATAGTATATCGTCGGTGAAACCGCAAAACCAAGTAACTAACAAAAACTCGAATATGAATTTTTTGCGATATTTATTAGATTTATATAAGTTATATACAGGGTGTCCCAGAAGTCGCGTCCCACCGCCATACCACGCTATTGGGGGGACCCACTGAACGTGGGAAAAATGTTAGAAAATATAAATATAGTATATTGAAGTTTTTCGCATTTTTCTTTGTTTTCTAAAACTTTTACTACAAATCTTGTAACATTTTTGTAAAGAATACAGTATAAGAATGTTTTTCCAAACAAGTGACAGCATATTGTAATATTTCTTAAAACAAAATGAAGGACCCAATGTAAAGTAGGTAATTTCATACGTTAAAAAAAATTTTAAAATCAAGTTTATCCAAATTAATTGTATAAAATAACAATAAATAATAAATACCGAATGATAGCATAATTTTTTTTCTTAAATTTTTTTAACCTATAAGATTATCTACTGTACATTTGGGCATTTATTTTGTTTTAAGAAGTACTACAATATGCTGTCACTTGTTTGTAAAAACTTTTTCATACTGTATTCTTTACAAAAATGTTACAAGATTTGTAGTAAAAGTTTTCGAAAACAAAGAAAAATGCGAAAAACTTCAAACGCTAATAACTCAAAAACGACAACAATTTGTATAATACTATTTTTGGTTAAATTGATTCAAATTGACCTCCCCTATCTCCAATTTGCGTTTGATCCATTACTTTCGGGACACCCTGTATAATACACATGTATCATTAATTAAATATTATTTTAATTTTTTAATTAAATTATTAAAGTAAAAAATTTGATTTTTGCAGTTACCTGGTTTTGCGGTTTCATCGACGATATATTTCATAAATGAATACAAGGTTACTGCCTTCTGATTCTGTCGTATTTTTTTTAAATTAACGTCAATTAAACATAATTGTCAAAAGCTCTTATTAAAAGTCACAGCAAAATAGATACCGTCTGATTTTTGAAATTGGATGCGATTTGCTTATGATAAGCCTTATAACTTCGAATATGAGTTCTACTATCAGACAAATCATATAGTGTGAACTTAAAAATTATCGTTGTGACAGAATCATATGATAAATCAGATAGTCTAAATGGCTCTTTAAAATTGAAACCTATTTCTCTCAGTTTAGATTTAGAAGAAATTGGTCTAAAACCTCTATATTCCGACCCCATAGTTAATTGAGAACCGCAGTATAGGTCTCTTAAGAAGCAACTTTTCCGAATTCACGTTAATATGAACTGATTTTTCTCTTAAAATTTATTAGGAATTTACTTTTTGATACAATCAATCTTAATGCTCTGGAAACAAGAAATCTAGAAACTATTTACAATTTCTTCAGTGATTTCTCTACAGTAAGCAATACGTATTTCGCGAGGATTTGGTGTAATTCTTTCTATTCATAGACAATGTCATAATGATATTTTAAAATTTCAAATTAGAATTAAGTTGAACAATTTTTTAAATTAAATTGTGACTGGTAGCAGTTCTTACTCACAATCAGTCGGTTGTTTCCAATTGAAATCTAAAAACACCATTCGCACTATCAGTAGGAAGTACAGACTTGTCACTTGATAGGAGAACCAACAACTGTTTTTTTAATTTACGACAGTTCTCGGCAATATTTTCCAAATAATTGCTTCCGTATGGTGACACTGGTTTACAGAAACTCAAATTCAATTGTTTCAAATGAATCAATTTCTTGAATTCTTCATAAATTTGAGAACTGTGTTGATTGTGGTGAAATGTGAACGATGAATACCAAGATTTCAATTTTGGTTTGTGGTTTTGTACAATCGTTAGAATATTTTTATATTTAGTAAAGTTGGTAAATGTATTTAATCTGATTAAAAAAAACAATTATTACCTTAGAACATTGAAATTCGTTCATATTTCTTGCAATTTTCACCCTAAATTAGAAAGATAACCAGGTGGGCATGTGTAAAATGTGAAGCCACACTTTGTTTGGATCGTAATTGTTTTATTTTGTATCATTGTTATTAAATAAAATAATAATTCTTTCAAAAAATATTATGTATGTTATAAGCCCAAAAAATTTGAATACAAATACAGTGCAATCTGGATAATATGGATCAATTAAAACAAAGACAATTCGGATTGTTGAAAAATCTGAACTATGCAGTTTTGTTCTAAATGACAAAAAAAGTATCTAAAAACGCAAAAAAATGCTTTCTATTAAATTTATTTATGTTTATTTAATAAATAAAAGAAAGATTAAAGAAATGTATGGAACATTAACTGGAATTAATATTATTTTGTGTAAAAGCCGATAATTTTCTTAATAGAGTATCTCATAATCTGCAAAATCGGGGCTATATGGTACTGTATAGAAACGTTCCACGAATTCCAATTACCGTGATATCCAGAGTAACGAAATTTAGATTATCGAAGTTGTACTGTATTTATAGATATAATTATATAACATAACATTTGTATTTTATTTTGTTTAAAATATACCTTTACCAGAAACAATATAAGATGTTTAAATCTGAAACCAAAAATGTCGCGGGACACCACGGTTTAAAGAAGATGCAAGCGAAGTTTTACAATATACCATCGAGTAGTTCATTAATAATGGTAACTGGCGGCATCTCAGGAACCAATAAAACTAGAGCTTTGAAGTAAAAACGTTTTATCATAAATGATTTGTAAATTTCGAAAAGGGGTCATGATCCGAAAATCAAATTTTACAGGAGATGAAAAAAACATCTGTACAACTCACTATTTGATTTATCTCTTTCAGATTTTGCATAAACACTCTAATGATCACCTATTTATGTTTACTGACGTTACCANCTTATTGAAAACGGTTTTATTTTCATTTTTTTAAAACGACAATGAACATTTAAAAAATGCGAAAAATTAAGATATGAATACATTTAAAATTTAAATAAAATTAAAATATTATTTGTCATTGTTATAATGTATTAAAAACCAGAATGTAATGGGTTTTTCTAAACTGGATACACTTTTCAAAGGTTTCAAAATGTTATAAATATGGGTTTTTACGGATTATCGGGCCACCAAAATAATTTTTTTTATGATTTTTTTAGTGTTAGCGTTGGATTAAAACTAATAATTTGATAAAATAAAATGGTTGTCTGTTTTAGTTAAAATACCCGCATATATCAGGTTTGTTTTTGCTTGTGGCATCTGTGTTTAAAATGCCATTGTCTCATCTTGTTTTTTGAAGTGTCAATAGCTGTCAGAACTGTAAAAACGGTTTTTTTTAAGGAAATAAAAAAAAAGATGATTTTAGAGTGAACTGATTAGGTGTTAATAACAAGCAACAAATAAAATGATAAATAATAACAAATTAAACGGGCCAAAATTCGGCGATATCTTGCAAATTGGTAATGAAATGCCTGTATATTTTTTACGATTAAAAGAAAAAGAAGAAAGGGGTGTGAGCCATAGACTTATGAAATATATAGTCGGTTTAAAGTACAGTGTAATCTCGCCAATCCGATTGATTTTAGGGAGAAGGGGTTCGGATTATCGAAATTTCGTATTACCCAAGTTCATCAAAAATTTTAAAATCTCATTGCTTGCAATGAAAAAATATAAATTTATTATTCAAAACATTCAACAAAAATTAAATATGAATATATAAAAATAACAACACAACAAAGAAAATACCGATATTAAAAAAACAGAAATTCTTTTGATACATTTTTCGACACTAAGGAATTAAAAAATCATGACACTGGCGGCACCACGACGGTCAGTTTTCTTAGCTGTTGGTATTTTTATTTATGTTAAGTGTCGGCAAATAGATTAAAGAAATTTATTTTTTTAGAAAAAATGAATTATTGTTGACGGGAATTAGGTACACCGTACAACAAGACAATACTAAAAATAAACCGTTCGGATTACAGAGGGAAAATGTCCTTGGATGGTTCGGATTATCGAGGTTTGAATTTCATTCGGATTAGCAGGGTTACACTATATCTTTAAACTGATGAATTTGTTGAATTTTAGTATTATCTTGGCAAAACACTTAAAAAACAAAAACATTTTGTTTTGGAGACCCGATATCCCGTAAAAATCTAAATATGTGCTATTTCTCCTATACATATCGTCGGTACAATGCCAAAGTCACGAATGTGAAAATTTTCAATTTTGAGAAAATGAAGGTTGAATATTTCCATCCGTCATAATATACACAAAAAATTAATAAAAAAAATCCAGCGTAGATTATGTTATACTCAAAATACACATTTAGGATTTTGTCATTGAAAACTTTGTAGATTTTTACGTCTACTAGTACACTTAGGTGAAAAAAGCTAAATTTGTATATTCACGACTTTGGCATTGTCTTTTGAAGTTTATACTTAATGGGCTTTGAAAAAAAAATGATTAGAAGAAATGGGGCAAAACGGACTGAGGGACAAAGTGTAATTTGATCTATCGATATCCTCTATTCAGTAAAAAATCGAAGAAAAATTTATTTTAAATATTCTTTGTTTTTCGCAATATAATTATCGATTCACAGAGTATATTTCTATGGCTTTTTACTGGATAGGGAATATCGATAAATCAAATTCCACTATCTCCTAAATGTCTTTAGATTTTTAATTTATTTGAATTGCTTATTTCAAAAACCCCATAGGTGAAAAATTTCGCAAAACTGAGTATTTGTCATGAATTTTTTTTTGCTCAGAAACACACTAGCTTTATGAGCTTTTTTTGCTTCCACGTAGCATCCGGTTAATCTAATATTTAATGTAAAAAAAATTAACTTTTCCCGATAAAGCATTATATTTTAATGAAACAGTTTTGTTTGTTTATTGAAAATTTCATTTTTTTAATTATGGGGTTTTTGAAATGAACGATTCATTTATTTTCGAATTTATAATTGTATCATAGTCAGTGTTTTAATAAATTTCCTAACATTTTATTTTCCTCTTAATGTAATTGTTAATATATTCATTAATTTATTGCTAATTCATATCTACATATAACAATTCAAAATTTTAAGGAATTATTGCTTATGAGAATGAAACAGTGATAACTTTTACGACAACAAAATAAAATATTGTGTATTAGGTACAATTAGGTATGAGGTTATGAGTCTTTCACCTTTAGTAAGCTTGCTAATTACGTCTCAAGGCCATGAACTAAAAGAAGAAGAAAAATAAATCAAATTTTTTTAAATTCTGTAATTATGCTCAATAAAAAATTATTGTTGGTTTTAAAAAAGGACTTTGGGAAGGAGCTTAGTTCCACAATATATTTGAAACGTTACGTAACCGTTAATTTCGAATTTTTTTCTCCATTTTGAATAATAACGTCACTCTCACTAACAAACTGACATAAAGAACTTGTCAATTTAGATTATAACCTCATTAAAGTGGTTTCGTATTTGAATTTTGTGAAAGTTTATAGAAATTCTTCACAGTTCACAGTTTTGTTAATCATAATCAATAAAATTTTCTTTACTTTCTTTAATTGAAGGTCATAATTAGTGGTAATTCCAATTGATAATTGTAAAAATTGGTAAGTTTATATATAAAATAAAATCAGTATAATTTTCTGATTAATGATGAACATTAAAGGGTTGCTGGATATTGAATATGTTTGCAACAGCAATTCGAAATGTTACAATCGTTTCCAAAAGTTACCTGAAAAGAACTATAGCGAATGCAGTGCCTTCAAGCAACAAACAAGTAGATCCTCAACATGAAGCCATGTTAAAGGATATGTGTTTCCTTGTAGATGATAATGATAAAATAATTGGACAGGCTACTAAGCAACATTGCCATCTAGTTCAGAAAGATGGTACAATTCCATTGCACAGAGCATTTAGTGTATTTTTATTCAATAAAAAGGAGATTTACTATTACAAAAAAGATCATCTGAAAAGGTTACGCCTTACAATGAAACCCTGTTTAGCATTATTGATTTTAATACTTCTTTAGATTACCTATCCTGATTATTACACGAACTCATGTTGCAGCCATCCTTTGGCTAATCATGTAGGTGAAGATGAAGATGCTGATGCAATTGGTATTAAAAGAGCTGCTCAAAGACGCCTAAACTATGAACTGGGTATTAGTTTAGACAGTATTCCTCTGGATAGTATGCATTACATTACCCGAGTGCATTATAAAGATGAAGGTCTGAAACTTTTAATTTCTGCAAAATAATAGAAATTATTGTTAATTTTCATATTAGGTAATGGCAAGTACGGAGAACATGAAATTGATTATGTAATTTTCATTCAAAAAGACGTAAAACTAAAGCCTAATTCAAGTGAAGTATCAGAAATCAGTTTTGTACCCCGAAATGAGTTTGACGAGTTCGTACCCACTTTGACGGGTCAATGGACGCCTTGGTTTTCATTAATTCTGAAGCATAGGCTCAAGTTTTGGTGGGACAATTTAGACAAATTGGACGAAATCAAGGATCACAAGAAAATTTTGAAATTCAAAAGCGAATGATTTTATTAACGACGTTTCATTATTCTGGGCAATTATTTGCTAGTCTTATTAAGAAAAATATTTGTTAATGGGGAACGAGAACTTGAGATTGGAGCCACTGTATTTTAAAATATCATTAAGCATTTACAGCATTATATGGCAAAATATATGTTTTTATTTTAGCGAAGTAAATGACTTTTAATAACCGCCGCAGTACAAAATTGCGCGCGCCCATCTCCCAAAGATTTCCTCTCGTAAATATTGATTTTTCGCATCTTTCATCTCCATTTCCATTCTCCCCAAAAACAAATCGAACATGAAGCGGCAAAATGTAAGAACTCTTTCACTAGTAGTGACCACATTTACGTATTTATTAATTGGAGCTGCCGTTTTCGATGCACTTGAATCAAAAGAAGAAGAAAAACGCGATCAGTTGCTTAAAGGTAACTCTCCAAAGGTTTCCTGAACAAAATTTTAAATTCAACCAGTCTCTTCGAGTGCCCTAAAGGCCAAATACAACATAACCGAGGAAGACTACAAGATGATCGAATTGATGATCATTGAATATAAGCCTCACAAAGCTGGACCTCAATGGAAGTTTGCCGGATCCTTTTATTTCGCTACTGTAGTGCTTGCTATGATCGGATATGGACATTCGACCCCTGTGACTGCTGGAGGGAAAGCTTTTTGCATGGCTTATGCAATGGTAATGGTTTCAAATTCCATTTAATCGTTTTTTTATGAAAAAAAAATCATTACAGATTGGTATTCCTTTGGGTTTAATTATGTTCCAAAGTATTGGTGAGCGTTTAAATAAAGCTGCGTCCATTATAATCAGACAGATTAAAAAGTACATGAAATGTGATAAAGTTGAGGCTACTGAAATGAACTTGATGTTTGCCACTGGGATGTTAAGCACGATCATTATCACTACTGGAGCGGCGGTTTTCTCACGCTACGAAGGTTGGACGTACTTTGACAGTTTTTACTACTGTTTTGTCACTTTAACTACAATTGGCTTTGGAGATTATGTAGCTTTACAGGTAAGAAATTGATTTAAACAGTTGCAGGTTTAAAAGGAACCTTTCCAGAATGATAATGCTTTAATCAACAAACCTGGCTATGTAACACTCAGTCTAGTATTTATTCTATTTGGTTTGGCAGTCGTAGCTGCCAGTATCAATTTATTAGTGCTTAAATTCATGACAATGTAAGGTTGAAAGTTTCATATAGTATTGGTTGACTAAACTGAGTATTGTAGAGGCCCAGAAGAGAGCCGAAAAGACGACCAGGATCTTCAGTCATGCTCTCATCACGTGTTTGCCTTGGATGGTGAAATGATCAGTGTCAATGGAAAATTACTATCCGGACATCATAATTATATTGAAGAGGATTTTGATCAGACCTCTGTATGCTCTTGTAATTGTCTAGGATTGAGTCATGCCGATAATGAAAGGTTTTTTCATTTTGTCAGTTTATTTTTCCATCATAAACCGGATAATTTTCAGATTGCTTATGGATACTTGCTATCACCCTTCAAATATTGTCTTGAACGCCACTCTAACTACGAAAAGAGCTTCTGTGTGACATAATCGAGTTTCCTGTACAGTCTAGGGGATAGAAAGACGTTCCTTTAAGCAATTAATTTGTTTTTTCAACACTAATTATTAAACATTATTATAAAAAGTTACAATATGGTTTATAACATTTCTATCATAATTTTCAAGAACCGGTTTGCCCAGTTCATAAGCGCATTTACTAAATAAATTTAAAGCTGGTGTTTGGTACCAAATATTTCTATCTTGATCACTGTCCACGTCTAAAGTGTTCAACTGAAGAACTCCAAAGTAGAATTTTTGCCCATCTGTTTGTATAGCTTGTAACGTTACTGGAGTAGGTAATTTTTTCACTGCATCCTGCAAACAAAACAAAAGTGTTCTCAACTTTCAATACCAAAAGCTAGTATGGCTATCTTACCCCATACTGTGTCTTTGCATATGAAGCTGCAGCTGTAAATGTCTTTAACAATGTACGTCCGAAGATTTGTTCTTCAGTTACTTTTTCTTCATACAAATTCTTTACGGTTTCTTTATTGAAATTTATAAATAACGTGTGAGGATGACATTTAGGTGCTCCCTTCTTTATTGCTAAAACATTTTGTATTTTTTTAAGTTTTAGATATGCTGGTTAAAAGGACTTACGGTAGAGAGTTTCTAAATCATAATTCTGAGTTTGGTTTAACGTTATCGTGGGTTGTATAGGAAATATATTAGGTAACTCATATTCATTAGTTTTCTCATGAGTTATGGGACTTAAAGGTTTTTCTGACAACAATACCAAGTCCCCTAATAATTGAAACTGAATTAGATCCCCATTTCTCTCAAATGGTAATGAAAAATATAAGTTTTCTGCAAGATATCGTTCTCGAACTAAAGTCAGGTTAGTTGACGTTTCAATGATGTTTAGCAATTTCGTTATTAACAGTTTGCTGAAAATGATGCCTTATTAGATAATCATTAATTGTATTTTTGTTGTTTAGTTCTTACAATACTCTTTCTGGAGTTATGCCATAGATTCTTGGGAAATTCCATGCAGGTTTTTCAGGATCCTTAATTTTTGCTAATTTCTGTTGTTCAGCGTCAAAAACATGAGCCCCCAAAATTGCCTTTTTCACTCTTCTATTGATTTCTTTAGGGATGTCTTTAATGTGAAATGTAGAGGGTAAACCTTCTTGAATTTGTACAGTGTTTGTTAAGATTTTTGCTTGAGTTAGACCTTCTAAAAGTACATTTTCATCACCATACGTTAACAAAGGCCTTTCATGGAAATTGTCTATAATTGGCTCAAGAGCTTTCTCTCCAATGACTGTAATTCTAAAATTTGATTGTATAAAATGCATTGAATAACTATTGATCTCGTACCTATCCGTCTCATCAACTCGTATTTCCTTAAAATACTCGTCTTTCATGTACTTATTTGCATCTTTTACTTTTATACCGTGTTTTGTGAGAACCGCTTCGGCCCCAGTGTCTTGGATTTTGGCTTTTCCTTGTACTAACCAATGTTTGTAAAAATGCCATCCTAAATGCTGTTTATTTAAAATCTGAGTGATACGCATTTAAGGTTCTTTTTTGTAAAATTTAATTGAGTAAATATAACCTCAAATTTATACCAAAGATTGTGGTTAAGGTTACAGGTCGATGTACTTCTTCGTTTCGTTTCCTTTCCAAATAGGAACAAGCAATTTTTGCCGGAAATAAAACACTTTTCCCATATTAGTACCTTTATTATCATAATTTTACAGCATTTTTGAGTATATAACAGTAAACAGGAATACATGTTGTTAAAAGAGACTTTGGGCTTGATATTTTACCTTCCAATTTTACTTTTACATACGAATGTGCCATAAAATGGTAAATTTTTATTGAAAATCGAACAGGGACACATTGAAGCTTACTATTTATTTGTCGTCTTAAATTTTAATAAATGAGGCATATCGAACAGATGTTACCTTTTTCCATTTACAGTGCAGAGGCACCAGAAATAATTTCAATCAATTCTCTGGTGATGACAGCTTGTCTGGTTCTGTTGAATGCTAAAGTCAGTTTGTCAATCATTTCTGTGGCGTTCTTGCTAGCATTGTCCATAGCTGTCATTCTTGAAGACTGTTCAGAACAAGCGCCTTCTTTCAATGAATAGAACAGCAATGAGGCCAAAGAAAATTCCAAATAAGATTGAATAACTTCATCGTCCAGGGAGTCGTAAATGGACAATTTTGGGGCGGCCTTTATCATGAAATAATATTCGATATCGGCAACAACACATTAGAAACGTGAAACTTACCGCAACAGATTGCAAACTGTACACTGGTAAAGTAGATGTTTGGTAAGAGACAACCGACTTGAACTTGTTGTAGACGATTTCACCAGCTCCAAATTTGTATTCGCTCTTCAAAACGGCATCAGCCAGTTTAGAGGCATCAGTGAAAGTTGGGGGCAAACGTCCGACTTCATTGCATGCCAAAATTATGTTTTTTCCAAATGTTCTTGATAGAATAGCGCGTGATTTATCTCCAACGCAAACAACTTTGACGTTTACATCGTCTTTTCCCAATTCAGTTCGGATATGGCGTACCACAGATGTGTGCACAGCACCACACAGACCTATAATACTTTCAAGTAAATGAGGCCAGAACAAATTCCACTCCCTTACCTCTATCAGACGTAATGGCAATCACCAGTTTTTGAGGAACATCTGTAGGAGCGTCAATTTCAGCTTTTTCATAGAACTGCTTGGCACCATTTCCAATTGGTTTCACCTAAACAAATAGCATGGCATAAAAGTCTTTAAAAAACTCTAAAAGGGATCTCTACTTGTTTCAAATCTCTTTCAGCTCTAGCATATTTGGCTGCTGATACCATCTTCATAGACTGGGTGATTTTTTGGATATTCTTTACCGATTTTAGACGTATGGAAATGGACTTTAAGGTGGCCATACCCCTTTGATGTTGTTGAATGGGGCCATTGTGGGCCACAAATGTGACGACCGGTCCAAATCTACCCAACATTTCAATTTATCTGGAAAAGAATTCAAATTTATTCACCGCCCAAAAAAATTAATATTATTTGTTGTTTGGTGTTAAATAAGAAGAAACTACTTTAATATACTGTACTTTTGAGTCAGTTATGTAATGTGGGTTCTTATGTATATTTCAGTGAAATTCATAACAAAGACCTATTACAATCTTTGTTCTGATAAATACATACTGTAATAAACGAATCAAAACTAATACGGGCCTCACGAGAGGCTTTCAGGATGAAAAATTGTAAAAAATACCTATTATAAAACTAACCTTTTGCCACTACACGGCTGATCGAAGAGCGTAGCGACGTTGCGAAATTTTAGATTGTCATTAACAACAAATTTTTATTTTAATTTTACGAAATACAAAATGAAATCAAGAATTCTCCTCAAAATGTTTTACGTTAAGTTTTGATATCAATTTAATTGAAAAGTTTTGTTATTCCTCTACATAAATTTGAATAATTTCCTTGTAGAATTTGGGGTATATGGCAACATTGTTGAAGGGTGTAATGACAAATTTGTCAAGCATAAAAAACATAAAACATCATTGCCAAATTGTAAATTTTTAGTCCTTAATTCATTATCAAGTACAAATTGAAGTCTGCGTTATTGAATAATATAAAAATCTAAACATTTTAATAACTGGGACATTCAAATAAACAGTAATTTGGTAATCAGTGCTAATTAAATAAAATAAAACTTTTTGAGTTTTGACATTTGAGTATAAGCTCGTGTTAAAACTGGCAACGTTGCCATTGTTTTTAAAATTGCTTAAAACTCTAGAAAGGTTTTAAATTTCAAAATATTACCTTTTCTTTTATTTAAAGAATGTCTTCCTTTGTTAAAATCCAAACCGTGGGACTCTCAATTTTGCAACAACAAAAACTCTACATGACAGACCACAAAAAATTGTTTAGTTTTTGTCAAATTTGCTGCAAAAGACGACTTAACCTCACTAATCGCATACAACTTCTTGCGCCAAATTCAAATTGTTTATATTCAACAGTAGCTAAAACGGAAACACAAAAGGATGACAAGAAAAAACACATTAATATTGGAACCATCGGACACGTAGATCATGGTAAAACCACTCTCACTGCAGCAATAACGAAATATTTGCAAAATGAAGGTTTAGCAAAATACATGTCCTATGATGAAATAGATCGAGCTCCTGAGGAAAAAGCTAGGGGCAAGTTTCTGTACTTAAAACCATTCCTTACTAACATGAAGTTTTTCAGGAATTACTATCAATGCTTGTCATGTGGGTTACAGTACTAAAAAAAGACATTATGCACATACAGATTGTCCAGGGCATGCAGATTACATAAAAAACATGATATCTGGAGCTTCCCAAATGGACGGGGCTATTTTAGTGGTCGCTGCCACCGATGGAGAAATGCCACAGACGAGAGAACATTTGTTACTCGCCAGACAAGTAGGAGTAACTAAAATAATAGTGTATGTGAATAAAGCTGATTTAGTTGATAAAGAGGTGAGCTTTAATGAGAATTTCATTCAAATTTTTATTAAAGATGTACACATATTTAAATTTAATTTAAAGGTATTGGAATTAGTTGACCTAGAAATAAGAGAGTTATTAGAAGATTTTGGGTTTGATGGGATAAATTGTCCAGTTATTTTTGGATCTGCTTTGGAGGCTTTAAATGGAAAGGACACGGAAATTGGTAAGAACAATTCGACTTAAATTGAAACAAGCTTATTAACGTAACGTAAAATTGGAGGTACTCAATCAATACAAAAATTGCTGGATGCAGCAGATTTATATATTACACCTCCCCAACGTGATTTTACATCTCCATTTCTGTTACCAATTGATAATGCCTTCTTGGTACCAGGTCGAGGCACTGTTATAGTAGGTACTTTGAATCGAGGAATTATAAAAAAGAATTCTGAAGCTGAATTACTAGGATTTGATAATAGTCTTAAAACAACTGTTGTGGATGTACAAGTTTTTAAAAAAAGTGTTCCGGAGGTATAAAGAAGAAATTCTATCCTAAAAATAGACAATATTATGGCAAATTTTAGGCTAAAGCAGGAGAAAATATTGGAGCTTTAGTAAGAAATATTAAAGTAAAAGATGTAAAGAGAGGCATGCTTTTGTGTGCCCCAAAAAGTGTCAAATTGTGTAATCGGTTTAAAGCCAATATTTACTTTTTATCCAAAGCAGAGGGAGGAAGATCCCGACCAGTGACCAGCAACTATTGTCAGCAACTTTATAGTAAAACCTGGACTGCTCCTTGTAGGATAGATATAGGTAGTGTTTTTTTCGCGTATCTTCAGTTTAAACGCATTTTATTCGATATTATAGATGGAGGAAATATGATCATGCCAGGTGAAAATGCCAATGTAAAATTAACCCTATTGTTTAAGATGGTAATGGATAAGGGTCAACAGTTCACAGTAAGAGAAAACAATATTACTGTGGCCACAGGAATTATTACAGATACTTTACCAAATGTAGTGGTGAAAAACAATTTAGGAAGTGCTGATTTAAATTAAATTTGAGATGGTTTCCTTACAAGATGTGGAGAACACAAGGCTTGTAGCATCAATGCTAGATGCCACTTAATGATATTCGTGTATCTTAAAGGTAATTTATACATAGGAATTACATAAATAAAATAAATTATTCTGTTAAAAACATATATTTTGTCCATTGAATATTAAATTTTAGTCAGTAAAAGAACAATCCATGAGTGAACTACACAAAAATACAATAGGATATACCTTAGGCACTATCGGAAGTACAATTTAATACCACAGAATAAGCTTCGACAGAGGCACTTTCTGAATTAAGTATCAATGTTAAGTAGCTATTACATATTATTATACACAAGTTCCAACCCTAAAAATCTAAATTTAAGTGAAAAAAGCGGCACATTCATTATTGGCACAATAAAATCTTCCCTAAAAATAATCTATATATAATACAAGTAAAATTTTTTGGTTACAAAGGGCGTTCTTTAAGGGCAAAACAAACACAAATTACCTAAATAAAGAGTTATTTATTTCAATAAAATGGGTTAATATAGCACCACTTGAAAAGGACACTTTAAAATGGTTCATCAGATAGTTAAACGTCTGATATATTTTAAGTAAACTTGAAGGACTTCATTTGGGACTCTTGCTTTGTAGTTCGATGAGTTGTGGTGGTTTTCTTCTCAAATATCTGCTCATTTATTGACTTTTTAATGGTTTTCTGTTCCAGACTGTCATCTTTTAGCACTGGAGGTTCGTGAATGTATTCCACTTTGGAAGCATAAGAAGATTGATATTGAGAATCGTCTCCTCCAGACCCATTTTTGAAGGTACTGATAGGACTTGGTCTTATAATCGGTTGGCTTATTTGATTGATCACATTGCCTTTATCGTCCTTTGTTGTGGTTGTCGTATAATATTTTTCAGTACTTGAAGAATAAGACGTTTTAGGCTCCGATTGATAATGTTCGTATTTATAAGTATCAGTTCGATATCCTTCAGGAGTCTTGTAAGTGTTTGTTGTATATTCCGAACTGTACCCTCCAGGTCCAGATTTGAATTCAGTTTTTTCCAATGGAGTGAAGGTGGGAGACTTGAAAGTACTTGTAAAAGCATCCGTATTTGGCCTGTATGCATCAGGTTTGTATTGTTCGGACTTGACGTAACTTTCGCTAGAACTTTGATAAGTGGGCGAAGACTGTTTCGCTTCGTTTCTCGAGTAGTATTCCGAGTAGCTCTGGGGCGAAACACCACTAAAAGGCTTTGGAGACGTGTTTATGGAAGCGCCAAAACTTTTTGGAGCATTAAATCCTTGAGGTTGAAAACTGCTACTACTTGAAGGGGTACCACCTCCATAACTTGGCGTAGCTTTATAACCTTCCAGAGTACTACCACCACCTCCAGGTTGACTAGAACTTAATTTCAGACTGTCATAGCCTGAAGAATTAAGAGTACCATATGGTTGGTACGTGCTGGGTGTAGAAGTATATAAATTTTGGCCGTAATTGGGGCCTCCTCCGTAAACAGCTTGATCCATGTCGCTAACTGCACCTAGCAAAGAGGTTTTCTGTCGTTCCAAGGAGTGGATTTTGTCGGGACTCTCCAAGTGGCTGTAAGTGTCTTGATAGTAATTGTTAGTTGACTGTTGTTGTTGTTGATATGGAGAACGTGTGCGATCGTAACTGTGCGTGTATCTGCAATAGGAAACACTCTTTAGATTGTAATAATCGAACGTGATGACGAGGAGATAGACAGGGTTAATCACGTAACTTGATTTTTTATAACAATCAGTTGGTTAAACCATTTACATTGGTGTCACTTAATAAGTTACAAATTTTCGTGAACAACCCTGTAGTTATCATCAGACTTACCTGAAGCGCGTATTAAGAACCCATCAACCTAATAATGTACCCTGTATCTGTGCATGCAACCAACAAAACGTTACGGTTAGTAAAGTGAAAAAATTTAGAAATTAAAGAGACGAGCCTCGAATAAACATTAAAATTTCACATGTTTCTGGCTTATTAAAGGCTCGAAACATGCATTTTTAAAAACACAAACCATCAAATTATTAGCAAAACTACCAAATTAGTACTGCCGTACGTGGAAGGCCTTCGAAATGTACACAAGGGCGAGAGGGTGGGGCGTTAAAACAGAGCGAACGACACACCTTTTAACTCACCGTGTATCCTGTTCGGGGGCCGAACTCACATAACCATCGGTTTCGTCTCCCGATGTTTCATAGCCTAAAAATATAATAAATTTGTTTAGTTTTTCGCTTGAACGATTGAAGAAATTCTAATAAACATTCCGGAGAAAAATACCATATGTTTTCAATGATATAATCTGCTATTTTTAAAGACAAACACTGATATTTGTTCTTTTAAAATTTTACGTCATAATTCTGAATGAATTAATAGTGAAAAATCGAACATCTTTTTCACCTAAAAGCAATTTTACATACCTTTCAGCTTATATTTCGCTTTTCTAATGGCTACAAGCTTATTCTTGGCCTCTTCCAACTCTCTTTCTATCCTGCAGACCTCGGTTTGTGCATCAATTTCCTGCGCAATTCCACCTACCATTCTTCGATTGATTACCAAATACCTGAAACCGCAACATAGTAAAATTTTTGGTTGGGAAGAAACGTTCATCACTCTCTAACCTTTCTTCTTCTACTTGTTTAGCCTGCTGAGCAGCCCTGACTAAATTATCAGTAGATCTAATAACTGCATTACCAGCGGCATGTAATCTTCTCGTCGCCTCTGTGTCACCTTCAGCCTTTACTTTACAGGCCACCAGAAGATGGGCCGTAGAACTCGCCACTTGTTTAGCAGCTGCAATTAATTTATCTTCACTTCCCAAACCTAATAAGATTATATTTTTTACAAAGGAATTCAATTAAAACCAAATTTATTGCCTTGAACCAATGCATTGGCAGCTTCGACAAGACTATGTGTGGCCGCCGCTACCAGTCTAGCAGCTGAAATTAAACCTTCCGACCATTGGCCATCATCGGATGACGAAATTGGATATCTGGACATCCTTCCTGAATCAATGAGTTCCCTTTGAGCGGCACTGGCGGCCTTGATAAGGGCTGATGTGGCTGCTGTAATCGATTTGGCCGCTTCCAAGATCATTTCGTCGAAATTCATTGCTTCTAAGTTAGGATCTTGAGTCTGAAAAGGAAATTTTGTTTCGTAATTACCGCTTCTGCAATGAAAAATTCTAAATTGTAAAGGCAATTTCCTCTTTGTAGTTCCATTCGTTGTCTCTATAATAATATGTTTGACTCCTGGGTGCTTTCAAAACGACAACCAAGAATATCAAACATATCTCATAGCGGCACGTCTTCGAAATTCCGTATATTCTTTCTGTATACATAACTGACTGGTTTTAAAGAATCTCACCTTAATATTCTGTCTTGGTCTGAGATTAGCTAACTTCTTGGCCGCAGCATCGATAGAAGCTGCTGCTCCCAGAAGTTCGTTTTCAGCTATAACAGTCGGATCGTCGGGATCTACCCAATCGGAACCTAAAATATGTCCTGAATGCAAAAAAGTAATTTTTAAAATTACGCTTTTTATCCCACCTTTTAGTCTCTTAGCTAAACTGACCAACTCTGTTACGGATTGGGCGATTTTTCTGGATATAATCGGCAAAGTTTGTTTCATATCTGCCGATCCGTTGCCTTCCAAAATCGCAATTAACAGCTGACGGAAATCTTTTGCGCATTCATGCCCTGCTTTTAATGTGTCGTCTCGCAGTTCATTCGTCTCAGCTAGCGTGTAGGCGGCACTTTTACACGTCACCAACATATCAGAGATGGCTTTTCTTGATAGATTTGCTGCAGCTGAAGGAATTCATAATTTTTTCCGAAATAATACCAAAAAAAGACCGTTTACCTATAATGTCATCTTGCTTGTTACTGATTCCTGCTGCCACTGATTTTCCAGTTGCAGTGGTGATAGCTTTGGTGCACCTAATTAGGTCTTCAGCTGTTACATTCGGTTTACAGCCATCACTTGAGTATAAAGTCTAGTTTACGAATTATATTATAAATGGTTTCTGTTTTAGATTTTATTCTAAATTTTACCCTCATTTCTTGAGCGATAGCTTCCACTGTTGATTCTAATGCCCTCGTACCTCTGGTATGCTCATCTTCAACTGCTTTGACTGTTTTTAATAAAGACGTCACGTTTGTTACCATAATCTGCAAAAAAAATTGAGTATTTTTGAGTGGTTAATGGGTAAAAAATGAAAGAAAAACATCAAAAAAAAATCTATGATACGGGCGAGTCATGCTTTTTAGACAGTACACACGATTTCTCACAGTCTACAAAGCTGAAAGAGAACCATCGTTAGTTCCAACAAAAAAAATGTGAAGGAAAAATTGTATTGAGCGAGGAAGATTTGAAATAAACAAAAATAATAAACAAAGAAAAACACAATAGCAATTTAACGTTAACAATCCGAGCAAAATACGTACCGTAAATGAAAAATTAACGAAATAAAACTTTAATTTATACCTCGATTAAGACTTTTATTATTCAATTAAAACACGCTTCTCTTTTAGTTATGCTAAAACTCTCCCTTACGCAAGTATAGTTATAAAAAATAGAATTGTAAAAAAATAGATTCGTGCCGATTCACAATGACTAGAAGACATCGGAAAAAGAAACAAAAGTAAACTATGAGGCAGTGATGACACACTGCGCAATGTCTGATTGGACGTTTTCCGCATCAGTGCAACTTTCAGAGTTGACGTTCTCCTTGCTGTCGGTCAACAGCCGCAGGAGCTCCTCCTCCTGGTCGGATGTCCACCAATCGGTGTCCGAGTCGGGTACCTGTAGTCAACCAATCAAAACATGTCAACATATTCATTGCCAATAAAATACTACTCTCCTTGGAGGGACTTTAAATAATAAAAAACATGTTTTGATTGATTTGCGGTTGTTTTTTTTTAACATTATTACTATTATTTAAAGTCCAGCACAATGAGGGTGGGCGTGTTAATCAATGACCAGAGGTTACATGACAAATCTCGTTTTGCTGCACTATCGTTATTAAAATCCAATTGGAAAAGCCGTGTTAGGAGCCTGAATTTCATTGTTAAAGGTCGACTCAATAAACGAAGTTTCACTAAATCACCATTTCTTACCTTAGCACTATCTTTTAAATGCGCCATAGCAGGATCGTTCACCGGTTTTCCGCTAGCCGCTTTGGTTGCATGAATTAGGTCACCTAAAGCACTTGCCACATCTCTAACTGCATTAATTAGCATCACCTGAGAATCGGGATTATCAGAACCCAAACTAGCCGCCCCGAACTTCACTACTTCGGCTAACTGAACTGAAATTTGAATATTTTATTATGTCTTATATCGGAAATTATGAATAATATTTACCGATTGTGGCGACAGAATTCTGTGCCGCAACAGCCAATTGTTCTTGGGAACTGGCTGCTCCTGCTACGAGAGTCTTTGTATCTTCAACAAGAGCTTTAGCGGTTTTTAAAATGTTTTCTCTGTGATCTGCAAACGATTCATTCTCATTTTCTGGATTTAGATTTCCAGCTGTTGCAAACATTATTGTAGTTTCTAGATCTCCAATTATTCCGGACACTGTAGATGCAGCATTTATGCATGCTTGGGTTCCTGAAGTATAAAAATATGTAATTTAATGTGTTAATTCAGGTCGTTTTATCAGTAGGTAACCTCTAGAGCCGCTTTGTAATGTTGCTAAAACTGTTGCCACTCGCTCGGCCACTGTTCTTGAACATTCTCCCACTTCTCTCAAATTTATATCGTCTTTACTGATCATACACTGTCCGCTTGCTTGCACCAGATCCACACAGGCTCCTCCCAATTGCTGGACAACCTACAAACGAATTTTGAGAAACAGAAAATCATTAAAATGATTGTAACAAACCTCTTTAAGTCTCAATCCGACTTCGCCATTAGTAGCGGCAGCAGCGGCTCCAATACTATCGTTAGCCAACTGTGTATATTTGTGGGAGAGCTGTGCGCTGAGGGCAGCCAATTGTTGGTTATCGGTCGCAGCTTTCGTGGCCATTTCTCCTGATATTTTCGCAATGTCTTTGGCACATTCTACCATTCTGGTTTGATAGTCCACGTAGCTGTCACTGTCTGAATAGATTAACGAAGCTCGATGATCGGACAGACGCGTTATAGCGCGAGTCAAATTGTCCACTACCCCGGACACTATACCACTTTGTGTTGAAATTATTTCCAGGGAATGTACCAGTTCCTGGATGGCGATTCTCGTGAGGTCAGCAGTTTCATCTATGTCTTGATGAATATTTTTTGCTTGAGGATTTCCTCCGCAATCTTTCGTTGAATAAACAAATTGCAAGGCACTTTCTGTTACAGACTTTGCTTGATTTAGTAACTGTTCTTGTTGTTTTGAGTTTGTCATATTAGATGCAGCTCCAATAGTGCTCTGTACCAAAGGTTCGAAATATTGTATCATCTGATTTACGGTGTGTCCAATATTTTCAGCTTCAAATTTAGCCGCATGTCTTAGAGGTTCTATTGTGTCGGTCAGGCCAGCTGCAGATCTTTCCACTTGCTGACTGAAAATCGGTAACGTAGCAGTTCTTCTTGGCTGTAAAGATTGGGATACTGCATCCATATAGGCTGCATCCAAAGTTTTCAAGTGATTATTCAATATTTGGGCTGCGTTCTCGCATTCGTTGCCGCCTGGCGCCCCTGTTCTAATGTTAATTACCAGTTGCTTCATAGAGTCGGAAACGTCTTTGGAACATTTGGCGAATTGTTGCCAAGTCGATGGATCTTTTGGCATGACAATGAGGTTTTTCGCTGCAGAAATTACAGAACAGGAACTGTCAATCAGACGGTTTCCTGCACCGATTATAGGTTTTTGTGCTTCGCGCGCTTGCGGTGAAATTTTAGCAGGAATTGTTACGAATTCACTGGAACTTGCATAAACGCACAAATCCTCTACCGCTTCTAATAAAGGCCGGGTAGCTTCTGCGCAACGTCTTCTGTTAGTTTCACTATATTCATTGTCCAAAGCTTTAATTTCCTTTACAAGAGCCGACGTCGAATTCGCAACAGCTTTTGCGCTTTGAACAAATTGCCTTTTGGCAACCGGATTTGTAGTTTTAGAACTGGCCACTCTGCAGGAATTGCATAGGGCACTAGTGTGTTTTGCTATAATAGTTGCAGCTTCAAGAACGTGCTTCTGAGGACTAGCGCCACTTGTTAAAGTCTCACAACCTTTTTTAATAGCTTGTGAAGCCCTAGCGAATTGGGCTTGATCGACTAGACCAGGCCTTCCAGCTATGGAACTGCTGTCCGACACTCCAACCTAAAAATATTACAAGAATTTAATAGAATATGGTAGGCAGTGTAAATTAAATATACTACCAGATAAGCAGTTTGTGCCGACGTTTCCACCAGAGAACATATGGCGCTGCTAAAGCTTTTTATATGTTCAGAAAACTTTTCATGTTCGGAATTTCGGGCAGTGTTCGTAATTCCAGTTAAGCCTTCGCCAAGAACTTTACTTTTTTCAATGACACAATCTAAGGACTCAAAGTAGGAGCAGTCATTGATTGGCTCGCTGGGTTTTTCTAATAAATATCTCATGGCTTGTATTTTTCTTATGGCATTATCGCATTCTGTTTGACCTGGGGCATTAGACGTGCACACATTTACTAAGTGATTGATACTATCTGTAACAGCTCTAAAAACATACGAACATTTATTATTAAGGTTAGTTGTTGGAAAATACACAGTACCTTGCGGCGGCTGCAAGTTGATTTTTGCCATTGGGCAAATTGGGGTCCACAGAAAGCGATTTGGCAGTAGTCAAAAAGGCACTAGATGACGTGGAAACACTCTTTAAAGATTGAATCATTTGTCCACGTACTTGGGGTTCACTTGTTTCTCCTGCCATCTCCATAGAAATTTGCAAAAGATCGTAAAAGGCGGAAGAAAAGTCTTTTGATGAAGAAGCTAATTGTACCGGATTATGAACAGAATGAACCACTCCTGCACTGGCCTGATCCAAATTTGCAGCTGCAGTTGTTAGTTCTTGTTGTAGTTCTCCATAAGTTTTCGTTGTATGAGGAAACTGTCCAGATTCCAACGTGGATGTCCATTCTATAATGCTGGTAATTGCAGCGTCTACATCTTTTTGTCCAGGTAAGCAACCGATAGTGCGTTGCAGGGCCGCATTTACGTTTTTGGCAGCTTTTTGCAGAGTAGGAGTAGTATCTATCGTTTGTAAACTTCGGTAAGATTCTTCTAACAGTTTCGCTGAATGCGTCAACACGTCTTGTCCCGAATGGATAATTTTTCGTTGCAGATCAGGATTATCACTGGTAGCCGCAATGCAACGGACTGCGCCGGTAAAGTTCCTTAAACTATGTGCTGTATCTCTTGCAGCTTGGGAATTGTACATTTCGTTGCCCTGAGCGGTGGCACTCAAGAGTTGAGCCACTCCTTGATTCACCATTTTACTGCTGGAAATCAATTGTTGAGCACCTTTTTCGGCTGAATCACCTGGCAAAGGTCGCAATCGGTGTGCTTCAACCGCGCGCTCAAATTCTCTCAACTCTTCTTGTAAATCCTCTATTAACTGAGAAGGTCCATCGAGTCCTAAACCTTGACATGCGGGCTTCGCTCTGCTTATTGCGCTCCTCAATTCGCTCAGGTCCGAATTCAATTGGTGACTGGTCGTTGAGAGTTGTTCGGTTATGGACTGATCAGTTAGAGTTGGTAACACTATTCGAGCAGTTTGCACAAAATGAGTTGCAGGCTAAAGTAATATATTTCCTTATTTAACAAATGTTTCATTGATATATTAAGAAACTTACATGTAAAAATACCTCAGCAACGTACATAAGCTCGCTTTGGGCATTGATGTCATCAGGATTTGCACCGTTCATTTTGACTGACTCGACTAGTGGTGGAATTTGATCGGAAAGATCTCTGGTGTCTTGAATTAAAGCCTCAAGAGTGGCTTGATTCGTATTATACTCATGGCTAGCTTGAGCTGCTGTTATGCATTGCGTAGCTGAAGATATAGCTTTGCGAGCGCAAGCCTACAGTAATGGAACATAATTATCTGTTTTTGATAAAATCAATAAATATTTCTTACTTGAACTCTATCAATCAGTTTCGCTCTTAAAGCTGGAGTTGTAGCGGCTACAATTGTAACGTCTCTCAAATCTTCTGCAGTTCGCCTCAATTGGTCTTGATATTTTATATCATGAGGATATTCAGTGCACTGTCTTGCAGCTTCCACCTATGATTGCAATATTAAACCTTGAAAGTGTTATTGAATAATATCTGTTACCATTCTAGCTGTAGCGTCTGCAAGGGTCTTTGCGGCAGCTAATAGTCTCCTGTGAATTTCTGTATTAGTTGGCATTCTTTCAGCTTCACCTTTGATACTTTGAATAAGTTGAGCAGTGGCATTTCCAAGTCTCCTCGCTTGACGAACCATTTCGTTAGCGTCTCCTGTAGCAGCAGAAATCTTATCAGTGGCAGTATAAATCTCCTCTACGCTCTGTTCCTGAACGGATTCTTTGACTTTCTCTTTCGACGCTAGTTTAATGTGATTCAGCAAATCATTCAACGATCTAGTGACCTCAGCGGCAGCATCTTTCAATGCTTGATTTAAATTCTGATCAGGACAGGCTTCATTG
This sequence comes from Hypothenemus hampei, assembly GCA_013372445.1. Taxonomy (NCBI): domain Eukaryota; kingdom Metazoa; phylum Arthropoda; class Insecta; order Coleoptera; family Curculionidae; genus Hypothenemus; species Hypothenemus hampei. The sequence goes on from JABRWK010000005.1 coordinate 2,119,517, forward strand.
CAAATTGCAACCAAATTTTCGACAGCTTTGGCCACTTCACGTACAGCGCCAGTCAATTGCTCTTGACAGGCCGGCGATTGGATTGTAGGCGCCACTACTTTAGCACAAGCAACCAATTGGGAAGTGGCGAGGGCACATTGCGTCGCGGCCCCGATCACTCTGTTTTGCATTTGTTGATCGTCACAAGTGTAGGCAATAGTTTTCGCTTTCAATACCAACGCGGCCGTGGTATTGGCCACTGCCTTAGCCAGGGACATCAAAAGATCTTGTAATTCTTTGTTCTCAGCCGTGTCCTCTCCGATGGTTGCCAGGACTTGGGTGCTGGCCTCGCCCACTCGGGAAGCGGCATTAAGAAGGCTTTGTCTTGGCTGTATTAACAAAAGAAAATTATGATACAGGATAAGTCAGCCATAATAAATATTTTTTTGTTCAGCAAAACCTTGAATATATGTATATATTCTAAAATAACGATTCAAACTAACCTCTTTGGATTCAGGTTCAGCCGCCTTCAATAAATCGCTAAACGCTTTGCATAAAGTTCTGGTGGCATCCAATAATTTATCACCCATATTCTGGTCGTCGGAAAACGCAATGATCTTCTTGACCTCCTTGGTCATTTCCGGTAAATTGCTGCCGATTGTGGTTATTGCTGCTCCTACTGCCCGATGATCCACCTCGTCCGGAGCGAGAGTCAAAGTAACCACCTAAAAAATCACTTTCGAATCATTTGAAATTCCAAGGAATGTTGAATTACTTGAGCAGTGGCCGCGCTCATGGCCGCGATCTGGCTTCCCACATTCTGTTTGCTTGTGTCCAATGTAATTTGCTTCCATTTTTTTGCCGCCACATCCGTTCCAATTTCCGGATAATGAGCTCTGGTATCCAGTTCGAGTTCCGATTCCTTGATTCTAATATGGGTGGCTTCGATTGTGGATACGAGTGCTCTTTGGGGCTCGGACATTAGTGAGTGTACTTTGGTTTCTCGATACGACTGCCGAATTAAAAATTGATCTTTTACTTTCTGTTGCCATAATTAGGAATACAGTTATTAGTTTTCTACAAAGCTATTAAATTATATCTGACAATTGAGCATTGTCAGATAATTTTTGATATAACTATTGCAACTGTATATAAAGTACATTTTATCTGTCAGCCGTTTATTATAGTATATCAAATTTTGACTAAAACTTGCATGCATAAAGGCGTGAAACATTTCAAAACTACAGAATAAAAATCAGCTAAAAAAGTTCGTATGTACCTACTCTGTCACCTCGTCCTGGACAGACATGGAAAACAAGCACAACTGATTAAAAAAAACCATAAAACCCTTTCATAACAAATCCATAAAGGTTTAGGTGTGTTTAGTGATATTTCTTAATCGATTTTAGCAAATGTTAAAGCATAAATTGAAAATATTCCCAATTTTCGTACCGTTATCGGTGGGGTATGCGCTAAATTAGCCTGGCCGCTTACGGTAGTAAGCTTGGGACTGTCCATTTGACCCATATGAATTTGTTTTTCACCTATTTCGAAATAAAAAAACGTAATAACAAAAAAAATTGAAAAAATCAAATCAGGACAAGAATATTTCTTACCAGATTCGCCTCCCCTCAAAATCGCTGGTTTTGCGATTGAATGAACGTCTAATTTGTTTACGTTACTGCTCTCGTGTTGTATAATTGAAGCTCTAAAAATTGTAGTAGATTTTTACAGGAGACTCTTGATTCAGTTCAAACTATGTACTCAGATAGAGGTTAGAAAAGAAATAAAAATACTGTCACTCACTTGTGAGGAGCCACGCTCTCTTCAAACATAGTTGAGCCCTCATCACCATCAATACCAAAATGATCTTTAGCCTGTTTCTTTCTTAAAATAATGTCAATATATCCGGCAATGATTTGTTGGATTTGCTCGGCTTCGGTGGTTTGTACTGAATAATATTGATCAGAATAGTCTCCAAAATCTAGAGTAAAAGTATTCGGAGAGGCGCCCCATCTAGGAAAATTAGCCGCATATTATAAAAGAATTTCAAAACCAAAGTGCATATGTACATTACCTTCGGACAGTGGTTAAAGGCCAGGTCTGCATGGTCTCTTTAGTCTTTTCATCAAGTCTCAGTACCGAGTCTTTGGTGACTCCAAGAAGACGAGGCACTAGCTTGTTTTTACCCTTCATCTTCTCCTTGACCAAGAAAAAGGTCACCCCATAAGTGGGCAAAGAGCGAGCCGTTTTCGTGTATTTGACTTTCGCTTCTAACTCGTTCAAACCTGAACATTTTCTATGTTCTTGAAAGATTTTTTTTCGATTCCTTTTATTTTTGTGTAGGATTGTGGCAGGAATTCCTTTAAGCTATCATTAAAATTGTAAATTAAAATAAATCACTATTGATTTTATAAAATTTTACTCTAAAAATCCCGGTTTGTGTTTGCTTTCGATGAAGTCTCCGAACTGAATCTGGCATTGGATTCCTGCAAATTCGCAAGCCTTGTCCTGGGTAATTGGATGGGTTCCATTTAAAATAGCATCTCTGGCTTGGACGTATAGAAGGTTTAATTGGACCGGATCTCTAGAATCGATGTTTTGATCCGAAAAGAAGAACTTTCTTCGCAGGAGAACAGTTTCATTTTCGTCAATGCCTTGTTCTCTAAGAGTTTTTGAGGGATCCAACCAATTAACCTTTGAAATGAAAAGAAATAGCAAAAATATATTTTATTTAAAGTAATGTTTTTTGTTACCTCATCGTCAGTATGAAGCTTCCTTCTTAATTGCTCCATCTTAGCGTCTCTTTCCCTTTCACGTTCCTCCTTCTTCCTTTTTAAAGTTAAAGTACCGTAATTTCTGTTGTCAAAGTTTTCTTGGTTCTCATGATGGTCCTCCAAAACTAAGGAGTATTCGTCATGGTTGGTTATGCCCAACTTTGCGCAGATAACTACCATCATATTGGCTACCACTTGAGAGTCATCTACCATCATTGTTTTTATAGTTCCTGCGATACAATGATATTTTCATCAAAGAATTTTTTTAAAGGGAGCTTACCGTCAAGCATTTTCACTTTAAGGATTCTCAATTTCTTCCTGTATTCTATGGTGTCTCCATTTTTCAATATGTAATATTCCAAATTTCTATTGGGTTCCATCCAGACTCCCGTTGTTCCATCTTCGTCGGTAAGAAATAAACCATATTCTTTTGCTGTTAATGAATCATATTAAAAGACACTTTTAAGAAACTTTTAAAAAAACTTACGTTGTCCGGTTGCTTCTGTACATTTCTCCCTGATGATCCTGCAAGCATCGTGAACCGTTGTTGAGGACGCAAAGACAATTGTCTTCGTAACTTGACTGTCAACAATATTAATTCGTAACGAAAGATTCGACATTCTTCTTCCTTTTCAATTTGTCTTTTATCAATTCTGCAACAAACAACAAAAGCAATGTAATTTTTCAATCGTACGCCCGCCACTGTGTCACTAAGCAGGGATGCTGTGTTGCCGAGCAACGGACGCGATGGTGCGACGGTAGAGGCGACGACGCCGCGTCCAGGCGCCGTTTTGGCGTCATTCGGTTGACCCGACGCCCCGCGAGCGCAATCGATAGATTGGCTCGGAATTGAAGACGAAATGGGCCATCGAGTACGTACGTTAGTGCACGTGGTGGTTTTTGGATAAGGATCACTGAATTAACAAATAGGCTAAGGATATGTTTCAAAAATTATTTTATATAGAGCCATCCTAAATGAAATGAAAACAGATTTATTGAAATCAAAAGCAAAAATTTTATTTTTAAACCGAGTGATTCTAAAAGAACTGTAATTTTTGTGGTTAAAATTATTTTTTTGAATGGATACAGGGGATCTAAAGTTTAATGCACTATTTGGTTCCTTAATATTAAAAATATACTTGAATTTATCTCAACAGGCTAAAGATACGAGAGACTTGGAAATTTACATTTTGTCCCACTGCGTGTACTTCAATGAGAACTTGCAATTGTAACTGTAACCGAAAAAGGGGAATATCTCTGTAACTCCACAGAAAAACAACCTTGTGACTAAATTTTCTCATAGTTTTCCAGAATAATTGCTTTCAAAAACAACACCCATAAACCTCCGGTTAAATTTAACTTTAGCTTAGTTCACCTGCTTACGATGTAAAAAGGCATGCTACTGCTGCAAGGAGGCAACATTCGCCATGGGAATAATTTTAGATGTTAAGTAATAAGCGGAGCGGAGCGCCGACCGTCGTAAAACTCCTAGTAAAACATTCTCGAAATAGAATTGCAAGAAACAATGAGAGAGTGTGAACGGGCAAATGAAAAATGAAAAAGAGATATAAAATACACGGCCTATTTGAAATCAATCAATCAAAAAATGTCTGATCACTTATTTGCTTTTGTGTTCTCGTTTTTATTCTGGACTGAATACGGTCCTGTCATTACGCGATTATTGATTTTGGGAAATAAAGAAAAAGAAACATTTTATTAGGTCATTTTCACAGAGTTAATGTTGATTTTATGATACAGGGTCGGCTTAGGTTCATTGTAATGACATTTAGAAAATCTTATTTTCTAATTTTCTATAGTGCTACGCGGACTTGATTGTATAATAACTGTATGATTGAATAGAAATATTTTAAATACAACCCTGTATACCGGGAAAGTAGGATTGAATCAAGGAGAGTGATTCAATCACGATTTCCTAGAACAGGGCCGGTTTACATTTATTTTTCGCAATTGTTTACATGGCAACAACGAAATGACATTTGCTCGCTAATCAGTCCTTTTTCCCCCAAAACGCAATATTTACCTAACTTATAAAGGCCATATTGACCGTACCAATCAGTAAACAAGAAATGTTATTTACACAACAACGAACAACACAGTCTGGAGGCTTAGGGGAGAAAAGATCACACTTAAAAAAAAGCCATGTTCTTGAACAATTTGGAACAATAAAATCTCGTGTTCTTAAAATTCTCAAATCAATCATCAATCGACTAAAAGGCCGTTTGAATTGCTGCCTTCTCTTTTGAAATTGAAAATTACATTGTTCGTTCTACTTCTGAACAAAATAGAGACCAGTCAATAGTTGTTAAATCTGGAATGCGAACTGGTGCTCTAATAATGACCGTCACATCGCCCACGACATGTTTTCCACAAGCTGGTCTCTGTTTATGTAAAACAAAATGTATTTTTATTCGAACCCAATTTACGAATTTAACCTGGAAAAATATGAAATTAATAGGCGTGTGTCATCCCTACTAGTGGTAAGTCTTTTTTTTCCGCAAAGGAAAACCTGAATCCATCGTGAAAGCAATTGGAAATTTAATCGCTTCGTCCATTTTATGCTCGCATTATTTCCAAAATTAAATTCTTAGGGCCCATATTCGTGGTAGTTGTGAATTTTACAACTCGAATAGGGGGTGGCGAGTACGAACTTAAACGTTCATTTACATATTTATGGTCAAACAATAAAAAATTTCCCAAGCGATGATGCAAATGTGATTGGGGTCCAGGAATGCCCCCTCTATTTTTTTCGCCTGGATACACCGATTCAACGGCTAATTGCTGTCAGTCAGATTATCCAGTGGGGAGGTAAATCGAAATTAACCCATATGAAGATTTCTGCTTCGAAAAGAGAGAAGTGACATTCTTTTAATTTTGTAATAGCCAAATTTGGAAGATGACACATCATTCTTTGAAAAACACGTTTAAATGGAATCGCTTCAGTAGATGACGAAATAATTTTTTCATAATAAAGTCTTGTATTTACTAAACGATCCGTCAAGGTTTAATATCATCATCGATAACCTCTAAATCCTGCTGAAACTAGCACAGGATTTATTAAAATTTAATTCTAAATAATATTCAACAACAAGATACTATAGGAAAATAAAAGAAGACTTACGACTTCATGGTGAACTGTCGTCAGCAGGAGCCCCCGAGACACTTTGTAACCGAACACCACAAGGCCTCACTGGGAAATGACCTAAACTTGATCACATGCCAGGGTGAACGAATTTTCTCCATTCTCATCCCTCTCGTGGGGAAAAACCGACCCCATTGGCGTGTCGCACGATGCCAGGGAAACGTCATGGTGGGGGCAAGAAGTCACTTTCGTATTGGTCGGAAAATCTCGGCGCCAGTTTGGCGCGACGCTTGAAATTCGTCCATAGGGAAGAACGAGTTGATATGGGTGGAGGTTTTCTATTGGAGGGATGTGGATGTTGATGTGTTTTGTTCGAATTGGGAGGGTTTTATGGGGAACAAGTTTTTAAAGTACCATAAAATGGGAAGGGGAAACCTCCTACAAGGAAAAAAGTTTAAGCGAAAACTTGTACATGCATGTTTATAATTTCTTATTTTTCTATTGAAAATAATTAGGATAACAGCTTGGCAGAATGGCAATTAAATGATTGAAAATTCACTCAATTAATTGTTTGTGAGAAAAAATCTTTCAAGTATGTCAGTATGTACTGTCATTGGATTCGATAGAAGAAAACTTCCCTGGATAATTTCTTATTTTTAAAACTTATTGTTAAAAAACAAGAGGCGATCCTGCGGGAGGCCGTTCGCGGGGGCGGCAGGAAGTCTCGGCGCCCGACAGACGGCCCGTTCTGCCGCCAGAAGAGATGCTGATGCTCCGGTGCAGGAGACGCGAAATAGTTCTGGCACGTGAACAACCCCCCCTGATGATTTTCTTGGGATGTATTCGAGTTAATTCAGTAGGAAAATCGACATTTACGGACACATCTGGACGGGGCGGTTGGACAAACATACATACATATACATTGATAATTAGCAATTTCTTAAAAAATATACATACTTGGTGGTTAATGAAGTTATAAAAATAAGTTATTTAGGTTTTGTTAAAACTTGAATTAGTTTAGAAAATTAGGATTGTTCTTGTAGGATATGTAAAATTATACAGGAAAATTTAAAGAAAAAATCAAATTGCGATCAAATATTTGGTTAAATCAAAGAAGTTTTTTTGGCATAAATTTTACTCGGACGTAATAGATTCAAATTTGTATTGGGATCTAGTTCAATTGTATCAGCTCTAAAAAAAATCCAGTTCGTCTTTGTCATCTACTGTAACTTTACAAATAATTTTTGATTTTTATCTAACGAAAACTGGAAATTAAATGTTGATTCTTGAATGAATATTGTGATACTAGCGGGTATCTTTTTCAATGTTTTGACGTCCTCCGTTATTTATAGGTTTCCTCGTCCAAACGTTGAATCATCCGCGAATGAAAAAGATCAAAAATAAATCCCAATTAGACTCGCAGAAAAAAAGTATTTTTAGTAATTGTCACATTTTAATTATACTGCGTCCCCGATTTAAGAATTGTTAGGTATCTACATACAGTAAGTCCCTGTTTCCTGAAAGAAATGGCGATGTGCCATGACTAACTAGAACTAATTGTTGCATATATGTAATATCAGAGCTAATAAATCCACAAAACAGACCTTTTCCATTAGTGCATCGACCACTTTATTGGATAAATGGATTATAACGAGGACACTTAAAGGGATCCCTCGGCCTCAACCTCAAAATAAATCCGTCGGAAATGTGGATTTATTGGGGGAAATAAAAATTCCTATAATAAAAATTGCATTCGATGCTTCGAATTTACTTTATTTCCTTGAAATTACCGCACCACTCGTATCGTGGTTACCATATTAGAAAAAAAACAATCGAGATGACTCAGAACATCCTGTAAAGGGTGCCAAAACTACCGGAAACCTAATACTCGAATAATCACGTTCCTCGATAAATTTACTTAAAGGTAACCTTGATGTATCAGAATTTGGCCAATCGTCGTTTGTTTAATTGATAACAATTGGTTTTAAGTGTAGGAAATAAATGAGATGAACCTCTATGGATTTAAAATAGCTTCAAGACGAGGATTTTCATTACGCTTCATAAACTGTACTAAAATACTCGGTGGAAATGTTGCCAAAACGTAGCAAGAAGGCAAGGAATAGGTAAAAGTTCATTACATGTAGTAAAGATTGCCTGTGTCCAATTTAGTTGAAGCTTTCAAAATAACCTAAAATTATATTTTGTTGCTATTAATCGCGATAATAGTCATTTGGTCACTCTGTATAAAATGTACTAAAAGTTCTTTTGTATTGTGAGTTCACTATTGTATTTGCTTTCAAATAATTAAAAATGAAGTCACCAAAAGTTAAGTCCGGGATTTGTTAAGGCCTTTCTAGATAGCTAATACAGTCAAACCCAACATATAAAGTTTATTACACATTTCCAAGAAAATCAATATATCCAAATCACATTAGAATAGAAAGTTCGCTTTCTAGAACTACATACTACTTTTATTTATTATGTGTATGTATTAATATGCAGTGTGTTCAAATAAGTTTTAATAAATGTAAACATAGGTTATGTTCATGTACGGTCAGCTGTTTTCGTATTATTAAAATCCCAACCACCCCGACACTGGATTTAAATCACCCCCCTTGATGTGTTGTGGCGAATATAAATAAAAGAGGCCTGTCAGAAATATCGATTCGGGTTGGCTAAGAAGGAGCAGCAAAAGGGATGGTTCGATGGCCCGAAAAATAATCAATTGAAAGCTAAAAATAGGTGATTTTCGAAAAACATAAACACGACTTTGGAAAGAGGAAGAGTATCCTCACACCTAGATATGCCAGTTTTACGATTATGTACTCAAAACGGAAATTTTATGCATTTGTGGAATTGGCAAGCTTATATTGATTCCAGTGATTCCAGATAAATTATATCCTAGTCCAAATAAATGATAAATTTTGAACGGATGTCGAGAATATAAAAATAACCGCATCGGGAAACAGATGATTGATTTTTCGGTGATATTTTCAAAGGTCGCTTCGATTTCGTAAAGGAAACTTATGAAAACGATTACTTAACACTTAGATTATGGTTACAGTACCTTTCTAGATTTATCCATAAGTAGCATATCCAGGAAAACACACTTTTTCCACTTCTTTGCAAGAAAATTTCACACGCCCAGCTGCCACAATCCACAATGCTTACGGCAACGTTGCCAAACTTCCTTTGGGAAAGTTCTCAATATCAACACTAGAAATCATAAAAACAACAATTTAAAAAATAAACTAACATTTTTCTCCAGAGCAATAGAAGAAGTACAAATACAAATCTCTTCTCTAAATTAATTAGTCAATTTTTCTGAACCTAACCAGACAATTTGTTTATGTTGAATACAATGTCAGTTTAAGATATGCGACAGTTCATTACTAGTGGCAACACTGCAATTTACGGGAGGCGACATCTGGGGCGCGCGCATCAAATCCATGTTCATAGGCTTACGCTAGGGGATGCTTGTAATTTAATAAATTAAACAAAATAAAAATAAAACCATTACTATAATATTATAATGTTGCAAAATTATCATAATTCTCGTAGCCTTATTAGGGAAGGTACGTATGTTAATTTTTCAAAATTACACTTTTATGAATGAAATTATTCGGAACCACCTTGAAATTCTTTGGTACCTGTTCAAGAATATGTGGGTACCCACTAGAAATTAATAGTAAAAATGCGTAGGCAATTGGCTCTGGTCATTCATAATCGATTTTCCATGCTATTATTACACAAATTCCTTAAAATGTTCTTTTAACCAAATTGTTTTTGTTTTACTTTCTATACTTTTAAGGAATTGTTCACTTATTTACAATTAAATGCAATAATTCATTTTTAAAAGAGAAATTATTAAATTGGTTACGTAATGCCCTACATTACAAAACTCCCACGCAAGAGGTACGTATGAAAAGTTTAAACATTCGTGATAGAAAATGTAGGCTGCTGCAACTGAATAATAATCTTTTATTGACATATTTCGACACCTACGCGTCCTTGTATTCAAATGCAACCTAAAAATCTATGAACAATAATTACATATATATCATTTGTTTTTATAACTAATGGTTGGTAACCCTGCGTGGAAAAAAACTAGAACGATCCCCGCCACCCCTTCGTTTTTATCATCGTTCCCAAAAGTATCCCTCAGCTCCATTTCGAAGTAAACAACTCACTAAAAGCCGAGGCTCCATTTGAACAAAGCGTTGCCAAACTTTTTTGCTTATCCTGAGATTGGTACAATTATCGTGTTGTTTTGTCAGGAAAAAAAAGGGAGGGAGAGGGGGCGTTCGGACAGTTAAAGGACATTCACGCTCAGGGTATTCTTCTTTTTCAAAAAAAAAAAATGTTACGATTTTAACAATTGCTACTTTTAAAATTTCCAGAATAGTGGGCGAGGAAAGCCAGTACTAAACCGTTATGTAAATATGTTCTTTTAGAAACGGGAAAGGAAATTAATTTCCATTATGGTGATTTTCGAGTAGAGAACTATTGTTACCACAGAGAAGAAACTAGATGAATTTTTCTTTTTTAGATTTCCATAAGATTTTGTTTTGTTTGGAGAAATCTGATATTTTCTAGTCGAAAGGCTTTTAGAGGGCTGCATTCAACGTGAATGGCTTTTTTGATAAAAGATTTTTTTCTATGAAAACATGTCTGTTGGTTTAAGAAACTGGATATAATGTACTCAAGAAGTTCAGATTTTCTTATTTAGTTTACTTCCTGTCTGATTGTCTATGAAATGCATCCAGTTACTGCTTTTTAATCGGAGCGTTCTGCAAGTTTTGCACTACATTCAACACAGCTTCATTAAAGACAAATATGAACATCCCAAAGCTGCTTTCAAAGGTCCAAACAAATGGCAATCACTTGAGGATAAATCGGAACTGCAGTAAGGATGAGAAAGTGTTTCCTAATGTATTTTTCTAGATGCAGTGCTGCTAATCATTAGATGTAGCACCAAAACTCGAGATTGATCAGATTTCATATTCTATTCTTATCAGAACTTTAATAACAATTAGTTAGAAGAGTTTTCATTTTTTTGTTATGCTAACGTAAAAATGTCAAATCACCCACTTTCCCTCCACAAAAATAGAGAAAAGAAGACTGCTTGTAGTTTTTCCTGACTAAAAGCAGTGGCACACTCCAAGTACAAATATCAATAACAAAACGATTAATTTTTCCATTCCACCCCCCGGTATGCGAGAGCGGAACATGGAAAAAATCCTGAAAAACATCCCTCGTTCAGCGATAATACATCAAAACGAAGCGGTGACGATACAAATCTACTTTACGATCTTGGCTGACAAAAAGATATCGTCGGGGTAGAAAGAGGCCGTTTCTGCATGACCGATCCCTCGGGAAGACACTTTGTCATCCCCGCGGGGGTTGTTCTGCGCCCCTTAATGGGTTATTTATGTCCGCACGCCACTTTGCCCCTTGGTGCATCTCGTCTCTCTAACCGTTGGGGCTGGAATTATTTATTCAGATTTCCTCGTAATCACCATCACATGTTAATGAGCAGGATTTTTATTTCTTTTCCTGCTTTTTACGCTTCATTAAGCATTTTATTGAAAAAAAAACTTTTAGCTTGAGAAGTTCCCATGTCGTGGATAAATCAGAAACGAGAGAGGGTAAAATAGAATCTCTTGATATAGCAGTGCATTGGCTGTCACTTCCTGCTTAGTGTTCCTGTTTCCGGCTATGTCAACTTTGACAAGTCCTGCCCGGAACTTTTCGTCTCTTCTTTAAATTTGTTGATAGAAAGTCGACGTTACAGAAAAAAAGAGTGATTCACATGTATTGATTATAATTTTATGTACAATTTTTCTGATTGTGAGTCACACTTACCTGATAAATTGGTGAAGTTACTTACGTTAACTCGACTACCTTTTCTACTTTTTTGTTTTTATGGATTAAGATTTTATTCAGAAATTGTTTACTATTTCTATCCAGATTATTTCCAGTAAATAAAAGTCCAAAGTGAGATCCCCAAAAATATTCATTCTTTTATAGTCGAGGGCGTCCACAGCAAAGTTCCCAGTCATCCACGATCCGAAAGAGGAACTTGAATAACAATAAATTGAACGTCTCGTTCTTGTTTTCGCCTTTTCAGTTCGAGGGAAAATGTCTTATGGTTTAGCTACGTTCCAAATTTAGCATTGATTGCATCAAAAATTAAAGAATTTGGATAAATTGATAATATTTTTAATCAACAAAAATGTGCTAGTTTGTCAAATACCGACGAAGACTTTAACTACTTTAATTTTTCATAATTGCATTGGCTTGAAGTTATGTTGCCAATATACTCTGGATTTAGCAAAGACTCACTTCAACAAAAAGAAGTTTAATAGACATAATAAAGTTGCAACATGTATTTGACAGGTGAAACCTGCTGTTGGCCAATATATTTACAACCTTTTTCTCCTAAAGAAAAAGATCGCACCGTCTCTAAAAGGTATACAAAATTATTAAGAAAAATGTTTTTGGGCAATATAAAGGATTATAGGGTTTAGAATTTAAAATTGTTTTTAATTGTATAGGGTATGCAAAAAAAAATATCACATCAAAATTGTTTTATCGAATTTAGTTTTCGACCGATTCGGCTTACGTCCGATGCAGTTGACGACCGATTTGGTTTGCGACTGATTCGATTTGCGGTCAATTTGGTTTACCTCCGAGTCAGTTTACGATTCAATTTTTTCTCGTTTAATGTGCAACACTAGTTTTTTGGGTAATTTATTTCTTTCTAAATCAAGTCTCAGAAAGTCTGTTTAATTTTACTTACTTTTTAAGCTATTAATAGTATTCAAATTGGTGAGCAATAAGTCCAGCTCGTGAGTTCAGGCGCCACCTAACTTATTCAGCTAACTAGGAAAAGCTCCGTTCATAACAGTATGCTAGTCCTGAAAAAAATATTAAAAGTTAGAACTATAGGAAATACGAGAAAAATGTGATGAATCAATGTACAATGTATATTCGATAACTTAAAAAAGTTGATCCAATATGTTAACTGACAAACTTGATTAAGTGAGTAGGTTGGTTGATTTTTTATATATAAAAAAAGTAAAAGAATAGTGAAAGTGAAAGAAATAAAATAAGAAATACGTTTTCCCATTTGAAAAAATAAAGTTGGTTTTCATAATTTGTTTTTGAGCCACCCTGTATACATAAATTTAACATCAGAAAACCCGCAGCCAAAACCTAAAATTGTCGTATCCGAGCATTTTTTTTTATACAAACTCCTGAATTTATGCGGCACTTTTGTTCTAAGTGTATACTATACTATAATGAAGAGTCCAAAACAAAAACCAGGCCTATCTTCTTTTTTTTCAAAAATGTAGATTTTTAGCGTAACATAATATGTTAAAAACAGTGTATGATGCACAAGAATAAAAAAAATGGATAAACTATATCCGATTCTTGCTTTCGACTCTTCAATTGTCATAAATAAACGCTGTAAACCGAATCGGTTCTTAACGGCAACACTCTACGTTTATCGCGGTTTTATTTAATTCGTAAAATTTAATCAATTATTTGTTTGTTAAAATCGTGTTTAGCCTCACATTATTGTTGTCTTTTAGATGAAAGTTTTCGTAGGTTGTTATTCTCTACTCACACAATATCACAAGACAAATAAGAGTAACAGGTCAAGTGCATTTTGAGAAAAAATTTATTATCAAGTTCTTTGGTTTTGTTTAAATTAATTTTCATTTCCACTTCAGCAATTAGCAATTAGGCAAGGCCCTATTCCATAGTCTCTACGTTCTTCGTTACTTTGTTGGATTTTTACATTTGGGAACGGGCCAAACAGCTTGCATACGTCATGGAAATTGAAAATAGGCTCGATTTAGCCTAACACAGATTTGTGGTTATTAAATAAATGATTAACAATGTATTGTTACCATAATACTCCTATCAAATATTAGACTGATGTATCCAGATTCCAAAATTAAACGAATTAGTGAAGGTATTAATGGGTTTTCATGGCATATTGCATACAGTTGGAAAGGGGATAGATTAGAGAAACCTCATCCAAAAATTTTGTAAGAAAATTAAATGTTATTTGCAAGTAATTTTGATTTTGATAAAACCATTCAACAGGACATAGTAAAATACAATTGAATTTGTTTATTTAAATTTAAATGCTCAATTTTAGGATTTTTCAAAACATATAGTAAAAAGTTGAAATAAAAAACCCATGGGGCTAAGAATGAGTTATTGGGACTAAAGAGATTATAAATGACTGCTTTCGTTAATTTGGCAAACGATGCATTAAATATTCTGTATAGTTCATTGAACCAAAAATATGGAAACAGGCCTTAACAAAAACCATACGGTTTTATTAAAAAAAATTGAGCTTCCCATATTTAAAATTTCAAAAGTTTAAATATAAATATCTCTAAAACAAAGAATATCTAAAATGTATTTTTTTGATAATGAGGAGTACATTTCAATATTAAAATATGTATAAAATCACAGTGTGTTAGATGTAACGGTTTTGAAGTTATTCACTTTTTTATCAAGCATTTACCTTATCAAAAAAAAATTCATAAAGCGAAATTTAAGATCTCATGTGTGATGCATAAAATCATATCGAAATATAGCAAAATATAAGATTTGCTATTAAAAAATATAACTTTGATACAGTGTGTGACTTTTTTGCGTATCCCGTGCAGTTAAAACCAATTTTAAATTGTAGATCCTATACCCCCTCCATAGTTACAAAAATTTTTTCATCATATTGTGTACTTTTTATAAATTGTGCTATTTTAGATAAAACACCTCATATGTACATGTATACATATGTATAGGTCTATTATAGTTACTATATCTAAACATAAATATTAACTAATTTATTAATTCTTTCGGTAGATGTTGAATTAATGAAATTATTTTAAAAATAGTGTAGAAAACTTCGATTAACGTATGTTTACATGAATTTTAAAAACTTTTGGCATTCGGCGTAAAAACAAAATTGCAATGTTAAGAGAACATCTGGATTTATAAGAGGTTAAGTTCAAAAAAGAAGAAAACTGGAACGTATCGCCTATAAATAACATGTTTGTCATGTTGAAAAGGGGTCTTAACATGGATTACAAGGGTCGGTTTATTACATTAACAACTCAACTAACAATAATTACAGTCTGAGGCGTTATTTTAAAATAATAGGAGTCACCCTCTTTCTAGTAAGGACACTTCACACGCACAAAGCTTTTGTATACAATGCTTAATGATAAATGTTAATTGGATCTCTGTATGCATTTTGATATTTTAACGGTTCGCGCCATTAAAATTGCCGCACTTGACTTTATTAAAACGTTCCATAAATAATTCATATAATTTTAGAGAGAGGGTGGGGTCTGGAATGTCGATCATAAATGTGACGTCCGTTATGACATAATCGGCAAAGTTGTTTCGTTCATATAATATAAGGGGATTGGGGGGGTGGACGAGGAAGTTGAGCATAGAGGGTGTTTTGTTTTTCTTCTCTCTGTCTCTCACACTCTTATCATCACTCAAATTTGTCAGATTACCATTTCGTGGCAGCACCAGCCAATATCTGGAATTGCTTGAAACGATTTTATCTGTTAAGTGTTCCAATACGAAATATTTTTAGGGAAGATTAGTTTCAAGATAAAAGAAAATACGATTTTCCGTTGCGTAAACAGGAAAACGTCATCTTATTAATTGGTTCTTCCAGTTCTCTGGATTTGATTTTGAACTTTTACAATTTAAAAATAACATTGCCACAATTTAATGATATTTTTACGATTATATTGATTGAGTTTTCACGTTAAAACATTTTATTAGCCGTGACGGTCATATTAACTAGCCGCCTGTCCATCTAGATTTAACTGTTACTAATTTCTTCTTATTTTTGTGTATGATTGTGTATTGTGATTATTAAGGTTACGGAAGTACTAATGGTACTTTCTTTAAACTTAATTCATAGAAAATTTTATTTTCAAAGACTCTCACTTTCTCCTATTATTTTCTCGGTAAAAACAGAAACTGAAATAAAAAAGGGACTTCCTTTTTGTTGTACTTAACGACATAGAAATTCAAAATATTAAGTGATCTTAGAGTGTTGCTGTTTTTAAAACAAAATCCTTGATTTTCAATGAAACAACGTTTCGAATTGAATAAATTGTGTTTTGAACCCTTGAAAAACCCCTCGCTCTCGTGCAAATTCAGTCTGCCAAACTGTATGAACTGCCATATATCTCCTTTAGACATTATAGATATGAATGACTCCGCTCTCAATTGGGGGTCCAAAATAGAAATTTCGCAAGAGTATCGGATAAATCGGGCGAAGCAATCAGAAGGAAACTAGATTAAATCACATATTAGTTAATGTAGGGGGCCCCGACGAGTTGATTTATCTATTCTATTCGATACTTTGAGGGTAAACAAACCGCTTTTCGAATTAATTTATAAAAACAAAAGAAAATGTAACTAAAGACAATCTGTTGGCATGGAAATTTCAGTTATGATAATCACAGTGAAGCTTTTTAACATTTTCAAGGCTTTGTCAAGGTTACTCAATGTTTTCAATTGGTTTCAAGTCTGGTGATTGTGAAATATGAAGATTCCGTCCTTACTATTAGCTAAATTGTTATGCATGGCATTTCCTAAAACATCCTGCTAGCAATCGTGTCGTCCATTTTGTTAATAATTTAGGAAAAAAATCATATCATTAATCATGATTCATTCTTCAATCATAATATCAAAGAAAATTTAGAAGATAGAACCTCATTAGCTCTTAGCTTGCTGGCTTTTCCTATGGCACCCATATGTGGGGGAGTTGAATATTTAAAATTCGAATTCTCTAATATTTTCTCAACAATTAGAATAGGATTTTGTTCTATCAAAGTTCTCAGGACGTCCTTGTCTAGGTTTATAGAGCTTCAAGTCGAAAAGTGTTTTCTAAGCTTTGTATATTGAATATCTAATATTCTACTAATACTGCATACTGAATATCTTGAAAATCATTAACATCGAAAAACCCATTCGGAACTATTAGTTAATCACGGACTTTCAGAGGTTCTGGTTAGAAACTGTTTCTATTTTGAAGGCTTAATTTAGTATTGTCACACTAACAAAAAATATTTATTTATGTGACTATACTGAACAAAGTTTTCGAAATATATAAAAACTGGAAATTGTGACTAATTGCAAGTTCTTCTGCGATCCCTTGTTCCATTTCCAAGCATAGTAACTTCCTTATGTGTAGTTAAAAGAAAATATTTATGTTTCTTCCATGTTCGTTCTCCCCTAATTTCTATCGATAACTTCATCCCACACCCATAAAAACGACAATCCGCGGCCATAAAACAAAAATAACTTTTTTCGCATAGAGCAAAAAGGCAGTGGCGCTTTGTTATTTTGAGAAATGTCATTTTCCGAATGGCCCCAGTCGCCGTCTTCGGTAGCGAAAACATCCATAAATAAGCCAAATAAAACCATTCGGATTATAATTTTATCTCTTTGGCTCTTCGTTCCTATTGGCCGATGAATAGATGCGGTTCGGCCAACGAAATGTTTCGAATCAGCACGGATTTCGGTCAATTCTCCTTGATTTTACACAAGGTGTTTTTAAGAAAATGATTACTTTAAAAGAATTTGGCAAAAAGGATCTGGGCAAATTAATGGAAATATTATAATACTAGTAGTTATGGATTTTGTTCCATATGGGCTATAAATCGTAAAACATTAAATTTTAATGCCTGGAAAACTTGTCCCTGAACTTTTCATTCTATTCGAAATATTTTGAAGATTTCAAATATTGTAGTTTTCTGGATAATTTTTCCGATGGCGATATAAGTTAAGTAAATGTAGCTGTTGTGGGCGAACCCGAATATTTATTCCTCATTTAACTGAAATTACGATTAAGAGAAGAGCTTCTCTGGATGTGAGCCAAAACTGTCGAATAAATTGCACCAGATTGCAGACTTTGACACAATATTTATCAAAATTGTTTAGGAATAGCGGAACATTTCCGCTTAGAGATTTATTTGTTTTTCAAAAATACAGTTTGCACCAAAATGACCCAGTCCAAGGACAAATTTCGAGTAAAACTGGAAAACATCTTTAAAAAATTGTTAGTTTGTTACAAAAAACGTAATATCTACCCATTTATTTAATAAATTAAAGATGTCTATTGTACACATACGAGTCTAAACCTGGTCCAATTGTCCGTTGTCAGAATTTTCCAAAGTATCCCGATGTGTAGAAGCATCCCATTTCGCGATTGGAGATACGCGAAGTGCGGAAACTAAACGGCGCCAATCCGAGGCGCCTAAGAGACGGCCCGGGAATATCCTATAAAATATTTGGCAAGGATAGTTGCTTCCATATAAAAACAGGACTTTTTTCTTGGAAAAGAAACATCCAATTCGATATAAAATAGAAAACCAAAAGGAATTTTTAATCTATTTAAAAGTTTCCTGGAAACTCTAATGAAAACTATAGTTTTCTTAAGTTTCATTAAACGGAAAGTTTGAAATTTTGTAATATCCGGAAATGTAAATTAACAATTTCAAATTAAATTCCAGATGGAATGGAAATAAAATAAAAATGCTAGAATAGTTAAGGATGGATCCTTAGATCGTTTCCCTGTAAAGCACCTCTCGTTTCCTTTCATAGATAATTCCAATCGGTTTTACTCAAAAGTATCTTTATTAGAATCAAAGAGAATTTTGACTTTTTGAAACTGATTGAGGTTCCAGCTATCTAAAGTCAAGGCGAAACTTTAAATAAAGTGATCTGTTTTTGTGTTCTTAAAGTCGTATTAGTCACATCTACCCGTTCGCATCTGTCATACAATGAATGGAAAAGTTATTAACCTTTAGAGGACGGGGAAATTTCAGTGCAAATCGAGTGTCTATTTTCCCCGAAATTTTCATAAATCTTCACCGAACTACTCATGACATATGGCCGAGTTGACAGTTGGTAGAAATTTCTACCATCCCCGCCTTCTAAAGGTTAAACGTTATTCAATGAAGAAAATCTTACATTTCAACAAAACAGGAACAACCTAAAATATACAACAGTAATGACAGTCTGCAGGGAAATCGTTTATTTATCTTTGTCACATTTTAATCTTAAAGAAAATTTACGGTTACTGAAAATGTTTTGACTTTCTTAAGTGCCGTACAATTTGTTCACAATTCACAAGAATATCAAAATAATACCCTGTAATTGTACAGAGTTCATGTTATAATTAATTAATTAGTTAATTTGAATATAATTATTATATTAAAATTCCAAAATGTACCTTGCATTATTGTACCTATAGCTTTGTTACATTTGTTGTTTCTATTTGGTCCTTCCAATTCCTTTTAAGGTCTTCTTTAGACTTGTACCAGGAGCCTACAAGGAGTTTTTTCATATGGTTTGATATTTTATATTTTCTAGAAAAAATAAATAAATTTCATGATCAGGTCGGAAATACATTCTTTTATTACCCTGGTGTCAACATATACCACTGTGTTCAACCAATGAAATGCCTGTAAACGATTTTGTCATAAAACCTGCTTATGTTTAAAATGTCTTCGTTTTGTTCTGAAATAGCTCCTTTCCACTAGTTATTAGCCTATCACAGAGCAATAAGAAGTGACCGTTATTAAATTATCTGAGAGAAATAAATTTAAAATGACTAACATTTTAGTTGTTTTTTGTGGTTGTCAAACTCAAATTACCAAATAGTAATAGAAACAAAGTTTCCGAAGCAGATATAAAATTAATTCAAACAAATACACCTACCCTATACTCGGTATTATTATATTGTAAATGTCAACATATTTAATTTTTGAATATTCAAATTTGTGACACATGTCAATTTGACGTAAAATATTAGTTGACGTTAAATAATGTTTGACGTCAAATATTAGTTCCACGTTTTAATTGTAACGGACACGACTGTCTCGCGACAGTACGAACTCGGCTGCTGTCACTAAGGTGGGAGGAAATACGGAACTTATCAAGGTGAATAACCTAATAAGCTGAAGTTGGCAACCGTCTGAAAAGAACTGCTCGAAAATGAAAAAGAAGTAGGAAAAGACGGTTAGAAATATGGGTTATATAGAAAAAATAATTCCGCCTTTTTACTTTATAATTCTATGTAATGAATAACCCAAATAAAGTAAATTGTGATATATGTGGTAATGTATTCAATCAAAAAAAAAATTTATACGCACATTTGCGAAAATTACATCAAATAGAACCATTAAACTCTAAAGAACAAACATTAAAATGCAGTATTTGCGATAAAAAATTTTCTTGTCAATCATCATTATCCCGGCATACACGTAAAATTCATAGTCTTAATAATGAACATGATTATTCAAGTGCAAATATAGTTAGAAAAAAAAGATTGATTTGTCCTTATGATATGTGCAATGAAAAGTTCTTATACTACGACAATTTACATTTACATTTGGCAGAGGAACATAATGTTGAAATACAATATGAAGAGTTAAGTTTTAATTCAATTGAAGGTAAGCTAACACATCTTTAATTTTTTATTAATCACCGCATTTATTCACCTTACTTTTAAATTCATTATTATTTTTATAATATTAAAAGTGAGATCTAGTAATATAAAGTAATATAAAATTAATTAAAACTTAACTAACATTTTTTAAGCTTCCTTGAAAATTTCATAAAAGATTTTGTTTCATTTGTATTAATAACACTATACTCTTTTTTTTTCTTCCCTATTCTAATAGATTTTGACAATTGGAAAAACATGATTCAGCAAAATACCCTATCCTTGTACACAAAAGATACTGGAAGAAAATTTTTAAAGAGTGGAATCAATAGAATATTCTACAATTGTCATCGTTCTTATTGCTATAAAAATAAAGGTAAAAATATTCGAACATTCAAATCACTTGGGACGAATAAAATTGGCAAGGCTTGTCCATCAAGACTTGAAGTAACTATCAAAATAAATGAAAGGGACAGGACAATAATGTCAGTTAAATATTGGAAAACTCACTTTGGTCATACTCAACAAATTGGAAGAATAACTTTAAACAAAGAAATTAGATTAAAAATAGCAGGTATAGAATTTTGAACATTTTTCTTTTTAATCTATTAATTTTTAGTTAGAATTTAGAATTCAATTCGTATTTATTATTGTAGATACTTCATAATTAATTTAATAATCAAGTAATTAATCGTATTTCAGTTATACAGGTTGTCTTATAAGTCCCGCCCACAATATTAATCTGAGATAGAAGTTGAAATTCTAAGACGAAAAGTCCTTTACCATTTTTCTACCTGCTGCATCGTTAATTAATCATTAATCAATTAAAGTAACAAATCAGATTTAGACTTTAATAGATTTAATAAATAAAAAAATTTAATAAATTTAATTTAATTTTAATTTGGTAAAATGACACAGTGTTAAGTATTGCAAAAAAAATGTAAAGAAAATAATTTAAAAATTCCATTAATCCTAATTTATGGATTAAAACATCGCAATGTTTATACAAAATTAAAAAAAGATTAAATTTTTTTTAATAATAACATTCTGTTACAATACTCAATACTGTATTACTCATTCTTCCACATAAAATTTATTATAGTCTACATCTGATTTGTTACTTTAATTAATTAATAATTAATTAAAGATGCAACAGGTAGAAAAATGGTAAAGGACTTTTCGTCTTAGAATTTCGTCCTCTATCTCAGACTAACATT
>JABRWK010000005.1:2142703-2204105 GCA_013372445.1 Hypothenemus hampei
CGTTTTCTATTTTTTTTTTAATTTTCGTTTGTTGTTTTCCATGCTTTGTTTTCGTTTTAACAAAATGGAAAAAATGCTTTTTAATCACTCACAGGTGTGTTCAGATACCATGATCATCAACAAAATTGATTCAGTGAAGGTGTGCGAGATAAAGTTCTTTGCCTTTTCATTCATTTTTCCTACAGTTCCTGCTTTAGAACTCACTTAAATTGGTGCCATTGGAAAATTTCCATTCCAGAAAAGGAAAATGCAAATTGCGCAATTGGAACGCCTTATTTACATCCATATTTACAAGAAAAAGCCCTAAATCTTCCAGGGCATTATCCAATAAGAATAAGAATCCTCACAATAAACAGACTGTAAATCCTTATAGCGAAATGGAAACAGTATAAGACGAGATAAAAGAAGAGATTTATTTTTTCCTTGTATTTACTTCCCTGGGATTGCTGCTTGAAAAAAAAATAATAAATATCAAAATCCCAGGAGGTATGACGAAGTTAAATTGTTAGCTGACGCTTTGCTATATTGCGTCAGCACTAATCCCCCTCAGGATTACCTCCTGGTTCCATTCTTCTTAACAGGAAAGAGATCCTTCGTAAAAATAAAACTGGTTTGATTTCAATAAACCTATATGTATAACATTTAAACTTTGACCCTTCACGTTCCCATTTTACGTGTTTTTTCTTCAAGCTCTCTTTTGGACGTTCCGGAATCTAACGATATTAAAAATTTATCAGGATGTCGATGGGTAATGGAGATTATTCAGTAATAATAAGGGTTTTCGATTCTCGGGAAGTCGTTCGGGGCTCGAGGGTTTTATCGTTCGGAAAAATGCGCCTGTTGTGTTGAATATTAAAGTTAGAAATTGGACTCGTTTCTGCTCCACGAGGATCTTTTTTCATTTTTTTCCCCTAAAATACAACTTATTTTCCATCATCTGCATGCGATTAACAATCAAGTGATCCCTGGATGTGATGGAAAGTGGCAAAAACTCATGCAATGCATTTTCCTCTGGTTTTAGATTTTGGGAAATTTAACAGTTTTAAATATCGACGGTCACAACGTGAGCGAACTCCCAAAGGACGCATTTCAATCGAATGAAATCAACGGAAAATTACTAAAACTCCATATTGTCAATGGAAATTTGACTACGCTTCCGATAGAGGCTCTGCAACCTTTAAGGTAAATGTCGTCGCCTTTGTCTTCCTTGCATTCTACCCTATTTGGTCACCCAACACTAAATCAATGGCCGTTTCAGAAAGTTAAAGACTCTGGACCTGCACGGAAACCAACTGAC
Organism: Hypothenemus hampei; assembly: GCA_013372445.1. Classification (NCBI taxonomy): domain Eukaryota; kingdom Metazoa; phylum Arthropoda; class Insecta; order Coleoptera; family Curculionidae; genus Hypothenemus; species Hypothenemus hampei. The sequence goes on from JABRWK010000005.1 coordinate 2,144,001, forward strand.
GGAACTCAAAAAGAGTCAATTTAAAGGGCTGCGTGACGTTGAAGTTCTCGATTTGAGCTTTAACTCTCTACCGAAAATCGATTCCAGTCATTTGAGCGATCTTACAAAAATGTCTTGGCTTAATCTGAGTCATAATAATATCACTGAGCTGACCAGGCAAGTATTACCTTAGCAAGATAATGTCTATTATGTACATAATATGTTCTTTTAAAACTATACAGAGAAGGATTTCCTTATTTGACATTGAAATCAAATATTTTATTTATAAGACACTGTATAATATACACAAATATTGACGTATAACAAAAAGAAGGATTTAATGAAAACTATAAGTAGAACAATTTTAATAAATGCTACACATATAGTTGTAACTTTACAAGATCGGTATGACATCATTGTTTTCTATCTTTTTATAAAACATATAAAATTGACAAAACAAAAAATTAATTAACGTCACGTCTTGAATTGGTACAGATTGTGTTACCTGAGAATTAATGTCACATTAATATTTGACATTTTCTGTCAATTATGTTAATTTCACACCTAATGATGTCATATTGAGCTTGTAAAATTACGACTATACTCATTTTGACATGCCCTGCTGTTTAAAAATATTCTAGCGGAACTGGAAAATAGCACTACTTGTGGTTATATCAGAAATAAATGTCAACTCTCTTATCATGTCATTTGACTATTAAAATAATGTAGGTTTCAGTTTTCCAGGATATCGAGTACCAAATATATCGCATATTCTGATTAATATTTTGCTACATTCATTATTAATAATAAACAAATTCAGTCTTTGTTTGTGTAATTTACGTGTGCTGCCATTATTTTAATAGCGAAATGATATTTTCAATATGGCTTTTCGATTATTTTTGGACGAGCACGGCCAACTTGAAAATTTTCAAAGGCGTTTATAACAAAGCAATTAATAAAGAATATTAAAAAGTGGCTTTTTTAAATAAAATGGGAACGATTAGAGGTTTAGGTATAAACCATTAAATAGAAAGTAGCATTTACTTTTGCTGTTAAATACGTAATTCATTCAGAAAATAGAGGGCTACTATTTAGATAACCAAAGTTCTTTACTTTTTTTAAATGACAACTTTATATATATTTTTTGAACAGACTGTAGAAAGGAACATAATTGTACTTACTCATTCAAATAAAATAGAGCTTTTTGTATAACAGTGCAAAATTTCATTGAAAAATACACTACCATTTTCGAAATATTAGCAGTTACTTTAATATTAGCCACTGTCTTTTTCGATGGAGAATTTCAAATAACTCAAGTAACTGTTAAATTTAGGTAAATACAGAGAAAATGTTCTGTAGAATTAAATACTGAAATAATGTATTGAGTGTTCCATTGAAAAATAAGTGAATTGGCATCTACTTACGGTATAATCGCTAATGGTGTCATCTTTAATTAATTGATAGGGCATGTCAAGATTAGTACATGTACTATTTTAAATCTTTCTAATTTCAACATATAGATAGACGTCCATATTCGTAAGAGACCTTGCAGGGTCTTAACTTATATTCTGAAACCATTTTTCAATAAAATTTTCCGTTTTTAGGGGAGCTTTTGCCAGAAACACGGTGCTGAGAGTCTTGAACATGTCTTTCAACCAAATAAAAAAACTCGACTCTAACTCGTTCCGTGGAATGAGGTTTTTGCGACGACTTTTCCTGTCCGATAATTTAATTTCGGACGTTGGCAGGGGTACTTTCAGCTCTTTGCAACGTATCGGCACGATAGATTTGGCTCGCAATTTTATTACCAAGGTCGATTATCAGATGTTCTTTGAGCTAAATTATGTCGAGGTCTGGATAGACGAACTACTTTTCGAAGAATAAAAATGTTCAATTTTCAGCTGGTTGACGTGTCCGAGAATCTTGTAACTGAAGTGCAGAAATTAGCTTTTAAGAATCTGTACTTGACAACAATTAATTTGGCTAAGAACCAAATAGCTAAGGTGGAAAGTGAAGCTTTTGTCAACTGCGCAAACATTACCAAGTTGGATTTGTCCGAAAATCAACTGAAAGATTTGCCAAAGAAGGCATTTGACGAGACCACTTACGCGACAGAACTCCAGATTTCTCACAATTTCTTTACAAGTCTGGATCAGGTGTTTTATTCACGAGCAATATGGAATTTGGAAGTTTAGTAATGATTTTCCAGATTCCTTTGCACAACATGACTGGCCTTAAAGTTCTAAACGTCTCTCACAATCTAATTGAAAACGTGCCAAAGAAGACTTTTCCCAAATTGTACGAGTTACACACAATTGACCTTTCCTACAACAATTTATCAGGTATAATCTTTCCAAAAGAGTTCGTTTAAAAAAAAGCAAAGTTTTCCAGAGATTTTTAATTCCGTCTTCCAAACGTTATTCTCTCTGAGGTCCCTCGATTTGAGCCATAACTCTTTAGAGTCCATTAAACCGAGCACTTTTGGGGCCCTGCCTACCCTTTTAAACTTGGATATGAGCTACAACAAGTTGGAAAATATTGCCAGGAGCGCGCTCACTAGGTACGGATTTATTGCATTCGGTTTCCAGCGTTCGCTTGCATAAAACTTATAATGAAAATCCATCGATTTCTTTTAAACTTTTCCAGATTGGCCAGCACCAGGAAACTGAATTTGAGCCACAACAAGCTTAAGACTTTATTTTTACTTCCTATATCTACTTCACATCTGGATTTGTCTTACAACGAGTTTGAGAATTTACCACCGAAGCTCTGGCCTACAATGAACTCTTTATTGAGCTTAGATTTGAGCTTCAATAATTTAAGTGATAATTTGGAACAAGGCAGTTTCGCTCATCTTTTAACCTTACAGAGGTATTAAACGTTAGGTTTCAATACATAATCTAACAAACCATTTTCCAGATTGAACTTGAGTTTTAATGGTTTGACTAAGCCCCCATGGACAGCTCTAAGCGAACTGACCTCGTTGCAATATTTGCAGATACAGGTTTACAGATTGTTTTCAGCTTCTAATATTAATTGATCATCGATGATTTTCAGGGTAACAATTTAACTAAATTGGATCGGAACGCTTTCGGTAAAATGCCGGTCATGTTCGAGCTGGATCTATCCGACAACCGGATCCACAATGTGAGTTCGAGAGCTTTTGAGGGCCTACTTCAGCTTATCCATCTCAAAATGAACAACAATAATGTTAGCACTATATCGAATGGAGTTTTCCAGGGTAAGTGCACTTGTATCTTGGCCGCTGTTGCAATATCGATGGTCTCAAATCGATAAATTTTCGGTCAAAAATAAAACCATTTTTAGTGTTTTAGTCAATTTAAAAGTTTTATTGAAGTAAGAAAGCTGTCTTTTAAACTTTAAAACACCGAGAAAAAATTAAACGGTTTTGTCCCAATGGATTTTAATAGGAGTGCTGGATGGGAAAATTTAACAGTTTCCATTGAATTTAGATACTCAGAAATGAAAATTCTCTCTTTCTCTGAGTGTTATTTTACATTTGAATTCGAAAGTCGCTTTACGAAAAAAATTAAAACTCAAGTGAATCGTGGAATTCCTGGGTTATATTCCGGACTCAGTCTATTTTTCTGATTTGTATATAGATATTTTTCACATCCTACACATCGAACAAATCTGTGTGTCATTGTTGTGGTGGTAACAGTATAAGCCGATAAGGGTTTTTGGGGACTGAAATTTAAATAATCCTAGATCGAGTCGCGTTTGTGGTACAAAAGGGTGTGAATGATTAAAAAAGAGCTTATCGCTCGGACAATTAAAATTAATCATTTTCCAGGTCTGGTGGCCCTGAGGGAGCTGGATTTATCCGGGAATCGTTTAATAAAATTAGATAACAAGACCAATGGGGTGTTTGAAGACTGTTTGTCCCTGGAAAGGGTGAGTTTAATGCCTTTTAATCCAGGTAGAAGTTTAATATTTTAATAAGGCCAGAAAACTTACAAATGAAGGGGAAAAATCCATTTCTCACATCGGGCGTGTTGAACTTTTATATTCACTCCTCAATATTAACGTAGAAAAACAGCGGTCTTTTTATTAAAATTTACGTTTTTTCGGTTCGAAGGGAAATTGTTTTTTTTCCAGTTGGATTTGAGCCACAACAGAATCACGTTTATCACGAGGAAAATGTTTCCGAGCAACCCTTACATCCCCTATAAACTTAAAGAAATTGATTTGTCCTACAACGCAATCCCGGTAATCACCCACGATTTGACCTTTGGGACGAAAAAATTGGAAAAACTTAATGTCAGCCATAATGCCATTACGGATATAAGGAAAGGTGAGCAAATAGGATTTCGTGTAGAATTATCTACTTAAAGAGATTTTTTCCCTGTATGAAACACCTTTTACTGTAAAAAGTTGAGAAAACTCTGTACTTTCAAGACATTTTGGCATGGTTATTTCAAAATACTTAGTCAAATTGTAGAAATAACACTACAGTAATTAAGATGCACTGAATCAAGCCAATCAATAATGGGAGCTCTGCTTTTAAATTATTGATTTTGTCACGGAAAACCTATTTTCTAGGGGTAATTGGGAACCTGACCTGCTTAAAATCGCTGGACCTTTCCCACAATAAGTTGCATGACCTAACGAGCGATCCAGACTTTTTCCGGCCTCCGAAAAATCTTTCTATCCTCTCACTGGCCGGTAACGAGCTTAAAGATCTTCCCTTGACCCAACTGAAAAACCTTTCCTATTTTGAGATTCTGGATGTCGTTTCGAATCGTATCGAAAATATCGATGACATTGCTACATATATAATCTTAAAGGGCATCGATATCTACTACGAAGGTTAGTTTTTCAATATAATCAGTGCATAGGTGATTTTATGTAAATTTTTCATACAAGGTAATCCAATTCATTGTGATTGTTTATTGAGACCTCTATTAAGGCACTTTAAAATGGAGTTACACTTGAACGAGGCATATAAGCAAATCGTTTGTTCAAGTCCCGAATACCTCAAAGACAAGAAGTTGTATCAGTTGTCAGAAGAACGTCTATCCTGTCCTGTGAATGTTAATAATACTAGGTTAACGGACAATTATCATGTGTTGCCAGACTTGAGGTTTCGAGAAGTTACTTTGTAAGTTGTATTAGATTTAAGGTTTCTCTATTTGCATACATGTATATGTATATTTATTGCCGATTCCAGACTGAAAAACCAATTGAAACTGAAATGGAGAGTAATGAAACACGACGACATTGCAGACACGTCCGTTTACGTTAGAAATGTGAAAAATCCTCTGGATATTCCTTTCCAAACCACAATACCTTACTTTAAAAGAAAATTGGAAGTAGACTTGAAACATGAGATTAAGAGGGACCGTAATAGTTTAGCAAACAACTATCAGGTTTGCATTTTGGCTAGGACGAGCATGAATAACGTAAGAAGATTTTATCCAGAACAATGCAAGGGCTTGGATCAAGCAGTTTACAGTTCCATTGGCACGTTTACACTAAATTTTTATTTATTGTTGATTGGTTATTGCGCTATTGTATATAAAAATATAGTTTATTATTGAATGAGAAAACTTTTCCTGAATAATTTAACATGAAGAAGACTGTAATCTCGATGGCCCCATTAAGTTTACTTCGATCTATCTGCTTGACGATCTATATAATTAACCACAATATAATTAATACTTTCTTTGATGGATTTCCATCAGCAACCATTTGTGCTGTCTCATATAGCGAACAGAATGAGCAGGAGAGCTCCATTAATCGGTGAAACAGCAGCAGCAGCAGCAGCAGCTTCTTTTAATCCATTTATGAATAATGAAATAGATTTTTTTACATAATCAGAATGAATGATTTGAAAAAGGACGCATGGAAAATTAATGATTTTTCCATGCCAATTAACTTTGACAAATCGAGTTTCTTCTACTTTTTTTCTTCTATTTCTTTGTCTACTGGCTGCCTTTTTTTAATCTGATTGAAAGTTTTTGGTTTATTGTTATTCAAATTGGATTTGAACGTAATTTATTTTTCAAACCGTTCCTTTCGATGGTGAAAAATAGATAATAATGCACAGACAGTGCATAATATGCATGTCCGTGAGATAATTAAATAGAAAAAATCCGACATCTGATCGAGATATTCCAGGTAATTACTCTTGGATCGTCGTCTCGGACTTAATGATTTTTTAGCACGAGATAACCGTAGAGGTAATGAGAGAGCTTTTATTGAAAAACGTATACAAATATTTGAAAAATTGTATCATTAAAAAAAACCTGCCTCCCAATTAAGAGAATATGTTAAATTGAAGCTACCATCGTTATGAATTTTATCTTTCTTCATTTTAGAGACTCGTGCTCAATACAATAAATACCATTCAAGTGTAATTAGGTTTTTGCCCTGTTCTTCTGCTTTTAACTGTGAGGTACCTATTTATCCAAGGTTTGTATGTTTATTGACGTTCTGAACTTAGCGTTAATTTTATAGTTAAATAATGCAAGTACGCGGCCATTATTTAACGTTTGTAAATCAATATTTGAAAATTGGTTAACAAATCAACTCTAACCCATGTATGGTAAGCTTGGTTTTTGAACAGTAATACTTAGACAGTTGACAGTTGCTCCAGGAGTTTAGATGTTGCCAACAGCCTTCCACTTTTTTTGTTTTTAGGAGAGAAATCTAGTAGTAGTAATAGGGAGCAAAAGGGGTCCTTGCAAGAAGGCTTTGTTCTCTTTATAGGTTTTTTAATTTCCATTTTAATCATAAATATTAAATTATTAGTAGCCTTGCATTTTGGGCCAATGGAGAAGAGTGATTTATGGATGTATTGTTCAGAACAATATAAATCTTCCGTATAATTCCATAACCAATAGGAATTTTTAATTTTTCCATTATTTTTATGATTTTCCATTAAAAATGGACATTAACTATTACATGAGGAAGTTGAAAACGGCTTAAAACTTAAAATAACGCCCATAAGCCCATAAATATGGACAAAAAACAATCAACAATAAAACAATCATTTCTCAAAAGTACCATCCCGTAACCCGTAACAGATTAACACCTTTTAACGTACACACACATCATCCCGTCCAAGGTAAACCGAAAAAGAAATCAAGCCCACTGCGCGTTAGTCTTATCTTGGTGTGCTTCGAAGCCAGTCGTCAAGTACCCGCGCAGACAGTGGTACCGCCATTCGAAAAGTCGGCATCGAACAAACTTAGTATCGAACCAAATTGCAATTATCAACGCGGCGACGGGTACCATTTGATTGATAATGTACGACTGAAGAACATTTCCGTTTCACTTTCGTTTGTTTTTGATTTGTATATACATACATAGGGTGCTCGAGATTACTTGTACATACAGAGTGTTTTTTAAGACAAAGATCTGTGATTTGTGGTGAAAAAAAAAACACAACCAAAGGAGAATGAAGGTTTTGTTTGGCGTCTTTTGCTATTGTCTCGTATCGGCGACATGTGGTGTGAAAGGTGAGTGTAGAAGGTCGATTTGGATATGTTGCAATTGGCATGACATGAATAATGAGTTTTGGATAATGAAGTTCAATGTTTCAACTGTAATTTAATGATTTATAACAATGAAATATGAATTTTTGGAAAAGTTGAGGTTGAGGTTTTCATAATTTTGTCCATTGTTCCTTAAAAATTTTAATATTTAAAACTTTAATGAATTTGAAAGAGAACGAGAGAGAGAGAAAAGAGAAAGAAAAAAAAGAAAACATTTACAAGAGCGCTACACGAATTAAAAAAATTATTTTTAAAATTCATAAAGCTATAGTTTTTGTAGGACAATTCTGTTTCAGAATTGTTAATTGTTGTCGAATTATAATATTTTAAAACTTTTCGCTAGTTTCAAATTACCTGTTTCGGGAATAATGAATATTCATATTCATATGCAATATATATTTTCTCAACTACAAAGCAACGTAGAGCTTTTTGCTCTCTATAACTATAAATTTTGTCACAACAAAAAAATAATTCTACTACATTTATCAATCCAATTATAAGTTTACTACAATTCTGATTAAGTATTAATTTTCAACAAAAGAAATCGATTGTTCTCTATGTAGAGTCATGGTAAAATTTTTGAAAACCACATACCTACTTCAGATTTTTCAATTCTACTTAATATCCTTATTAATAGTTATTTTCTGACAATTTACGTTCCTAATAATGACAATGAGTCAGAAAAATATACAGGAGAAACCAAAATTTGCATGGTAACAGTAAAAATCGTATAGTCAAAGCATTTAATTTAAAATAAAAATTTAAATAGCAAGAATATTTACTAATGTATACATAGGTCACATTAAAATAACATTTTGATCAAATTTAATGAACAATTTACAGATATTTGCTAAAAATATAATGTCAAGGGTATTAAATTATATGTAATATTACATTTAATTAATAAAACTTTAATGTTTAAACTTAGATCACATGACAATAAGCTGAAGGTTAACACAGTTATATACATTATTTTGTTTCCTATATACTTATAATTTTTTCTAAGCAGTGGGTTTCGAAAAGAATTAATTATATTTACATTCTAACGGAAAATAACTCCCATTTAAAATATACGAGGTTCAGTCAAAAAAGTGTCTATTCTAGTAGAGCATTGCACTCGAGAGAGAGACAGCGTTGTTTAGTTTTTTTTTATGCATTATAAAGAATACAAAAACTTACTCGTTTTGGAATAAAACTATCTTCAGTAATTCATGTTTAATTTCTCTGTCAAGTAAATGAATAAAGTTGAAACGGTCATAGATCGGTTTAATAGAAACAAATGAAGAAGGGTTGTACCTGGAGTTGAATCCTAGTTGTACGATTTTCAGTTGAAAAATAAGAAAACAAACAAATAACGGTTGTGTAAATCGTTTTTTGGACAGCAAAAGAGGCAATTTTGAAGAGCTATATGCCTATTATGGTTACTAATAGAGGTTCATATATTCAGGAGTCCTCAAGGACTCTCTCAAGTCTGTTGCCAGGATCAAAAGACAAATGGTTTTCCTTAGGTAACATGATAACGCACAGTCGCATGTTTTAAAATTTCAAATTTATACGTTTATCAAGCCCTCCTTATATCCCTGAATTGATTCCAATCGATTTGTTTTTCGTTTATACTATAAAAAGGAAAGAGAATGATATAGGACAGTGACATTGTTATTTTTCACAATGTCTGTGTTTGTTCTTGTTGACAGTTTACGTAAAAAGAACTAATACTCTTTGAATTCAATCTGTTGATTTTACACAAAGCCATAATGATGTTAAATTATGCAAATTGTACTGCGAGGATCGTACAATTTTCATTGTTTCCAACTGAGATATCCGGATAATCAAGGTGCTTTTTTCATTATTCACAAAAGACGTGTATATTTTTCAGTTAGCTGACCACATGTACAAGAGTATAAATTATACAGCGTTTTGTTGAGCTATTTTTACTTACCTACAAAGACGAAATCAATTGAGCCTAACCGATTACCAGATCCATGTTTCTTCGACTATCTATATCAATAAAGTTGGTTCTACATCAAAGGATGTTAAAAACCATTCGGATTTAGTTACTGACACGCATTTAATTGTTTAAATCGGGCGATATAATATTATTAACCAATAAAAACATAACAATAAATTGGGAATGGAATTAATGGCGAATTGTGGTTTACGTATTTAAACAACGATCATTGTTAAAGCCGGAAAAGAGCTGTTAATAATTGGCAACGATAGTTAAATATTGTTTTTATCGTTTATGTTCGTCGCTTGTCCATTTGTACATAATCAAAAATTTATATTGAATTTAATTAAAAAAAGTCTGCATAAACTTCAAAATTTACTACTACGTAATGGCCATGTACCTCCTGTATAATTTCAAAGTGTTGGATGCAATTTAAAAAGCCATTTCGTACTTTTTTTTTCAAGCCTTGAAAAACTACCAAAAATTTGATTCACTTTCGTGTCGGTTATTATACGCATCGCTTCCCAGTTAAACTAAAAATAATAATCGTCATTAAAGCCTTAATGACCGAGTTGATTTTAATTAAATTGTTTTTCAAACATTTTCTCTTTCCTGTAAACTATTTTCTGTTTCAAATTTAGCGCCATTGCCGACAATTGAATGTAATTGTTTCGCAAATTTCCTTGACATTTCATATGTTGTGTTGTTCACTTGTCCTTTCAAACTCATGAAATGTCAATTTACTTTGTCAATCAAGCGTTACGTTGCTTTTACTGTTGACAGACGCCTTTTGTTTTATAAAATTTCAATGCGTATTTAATTAATGTTTTCAGTTACTCAAAAATGAGTGAGCATTATAAACGTATAAAAGGCACAGACCGAGCATACTTCATAGGACCAATATTGAAAAAGGATCCCGCCGTGCATGAATATGAATAATTGGTGTGTCTGTAGTGAAAATTCATAAAAATTCTCTCGAATATTTCGTGGAACGTTGCCTGATCAGGACAAATCGCTTTTGGGGATTAAAAATTTACGTACATTTCCCATATGGGAGTCGCAAATGGTATTCTGGCTGTTGCTATTTACCGTTTGGCGTTTATTGAAGTACTTTTTCAACTTGTTTGAATATTAATGCAACGTTGTCAAGTTTCGAATATTTAGATTTCTTAGCGAATGTTGCAATTTTTAGCTCAGGTTTAGTGGTTTAGTTTGTCGCATAAATTGACAACATTCTTCCAATTAGTCGAAACTAAATTAATCTTATTAAGTACCGCTTTAGAGAAAAGAATCCTTAATATTCGTAAATCGCCATGTGAATTTCATAAATTACGGGTTCAAACAAAATTACATTTCTCTTCGATTTCCATAAAATCCGTTGATTTATTCCGTTCGCTCAGCCTGTTTTTCTTTGATAACATAACAATTTACTCACATTACAATCGTTGGACGACGTTACTTTCACGTTTCTCATAGATTTAGCGGTATTTTTCAAAAATTGCACATTCAATTCGCTCTTCTCGGACACCTTTCCATCTTTGAAACAGTCATGCAACTTTCAAATAAAAAGAATCGCTAGTTTATTAAGATTGTGGCATGTTAAGAAAAGCTCATTACTTCGCTATTGAAAGTTAATAATGCCTGTTTTCAACGAAACACAAATCAATTAATTCAAAAGCTTCTGTTAAATAATGGTTGTTTATACACAGATACAAAAAATAAACCAGTAAAAGGCATATTAAATAACATCATATGTGTATTAAAGTATTACAACCTAACGGCATTCGGGCAAGAACTTCGACCATTAGAAAATCCAAGCAGTACCATCGTTACTATTTATGATTCGCACACATGGGCGGTTCGTCCGTTAGCCATACTCATTATTCTTTGTAAAATTACTGCATTAACAATCATTATTATTTACGTTGAACAATCAGGTAAACTGGCATTTAATAGATATGAATTTTAATGCCAAAAGTGTCGCGCACGCCCATGAAGATAATTAATTGGACTTAAAGCAGTATCATCATATTCCCAGCAGCTTCTTGTCTGGGTGTGCCCAATGAGGCAGACACAAATAAAAAGATTAGTTCCACATCGGTTCGGATTGCCTAGATTCTTTGACCTGAACTGAAGAAACTGACCTAGTCTTCGACAATCAATGTAATTAAGTACCATCAAACGAAAACCTATCGACAGCTCAGGAACCTTAATGACTATCATGAAGATTATTGCTATGTTTCCTCGATTCATAGCTTGTTAAAAAGTTTTGTCTGTTGACATGGACTGTCTCGTTTGCTCTCGAGATAAATTTTCTAATTTCCCGCACGATTAAAGCAAGTAATTGCAAAGTTCACTCTCCGCTACCCCCGCCCTTCTGAATTATCTCTTGTTTAATTAAAAATCGAAGCGACTTTAAAACGAAAATATTTCCCAAAAATAAGAAAAAGAAAAAAAATTGCTTCCTTATTAGGAAACTAAAGGGAATTTGATCGCTTTGGAATCGGTCCAAGTGAAAGTTCCGCTACAACAAATAGGTAAGACGAGAAAACGATGATGATTGATCGTTTTAGGAACATTTACATACATATGCATAAAATTAAAAACAAACGGTACTCTTTCCATTGACTGTCAATCAAACCAAAAAAATCGGTTCCTATTTAACTGATCCTAAAACTCATTTCCTGGTAGACTACCTGTGGTGCGGTTTTCAGGAAAAAAGAATTTAACAATGTTGTGAAATTTTGTCATTTTCCGTTAAATTAAAGCTGTAGAAAATTATTTGTAGGAGACACGTTCAATTTTTTTTCCGCAATCCTCAGGCTCTTATCGGGGCGGTTTTTCCAGTCTGAAAGTGGGAAAACTTTCTTCTTTTTTTCATTGTATTAAAAATGTTTCATAAAAGCGAGTTTATTGCTCCACTTTGTCACTTTGAGTTACCAGAAAAAGACAATTTTCTGGGTTTTTTCATGCTCTTTCAGGAATTTAGAAGAAAGAATTGTGGTTGTTTCTTGAAATATCAAATTTTTTTGTTTATAATATCATCAAAATTCAGGTGCATTTTCTGTCATTCATCAAAAGTCACATCATCACATCAAAAATTTATCCATTAATATTTCGGCATTAATCAGTCAATTTTTGCATACATCTGTCATCTAAAAACTAAAAGATGGTAATCTCCATTGAATTACATTTACCACATACAAATTAAAAATTACACAGTTAAATTACGATACCTTAAAGCATATACATACATACGATGCGATAATGCATTTTAATGGTAATAATCGATTACCGATGCGATATATTCGTGTAAGAACTAGGGATTCTCGTTTGAGAGACTATTATCGCCTTTGGTATGTGAAGAAACCAGTTGTTAAATGAGGGTTCGATTACAAGATATTGAAAGTAAGAGGAGGCACTGTTTTTTTAAATTTTCTTGTAGTTACATGTCAATTTTTAATGGAATCTTTGTAAAATGGCCGATGGTCCTTTATCACGGTTATTGTTTACGTGAAGACTCATATTTTCAAAGAATTTTCAATAAACCCGATGGTCCAATATTGTGATAGAATGCAGTGAAGAGGACAGGAAAAAAGCCTTGCATTGAACTTATTTTTGTAGTCTGTTTTTTTCTTCTTATCTAGTCGGTTACGTGATCTCGATTGAATTTCAATTCCAAAGTAAAGTTGGGTGAAGATTCAGATCAGAACTCAACTCGTAATTGTCACCGAGCAGTTAGGCAAACATTTAAACTTCTAAGCCATATTGCTGTAAAGAGCTGGGTTTTGTAATAATATTTACTATTAACAGTGTCCCACTGACACAAATGTTGACAATTAAAACGAGCAATTTCAAGTTTTTTTTTTCTTCAATACAGTTGTGTCTGCAACCAACTGTAAAAACCGCAATTTGAACGTTTATGGTTTTCGTAGCATGTAGTATTCCATCGAATGGAAATATCTTTATTACATATCGGAAAGGGTACGTGAATATATAATAGTACCATATGGTGAAAACGCGTTCCACGTCTCTCAGAAACTGCGGGAGATACGCATCTCGAAAGAGTTACGTCTTGTTTATTTTGTTCAATGTAAAAGTCAAACTTGAAAAACCTGAATAGGTCCCATTGGGCGGCCTAATAGGGGAGTTGTTGCGTGAAAACCCACACTTTCGAATGTGAAGTGAAAAAACCGGATGTTTTTTTTCAAACAATTACCTTACAAGAGTTTTTCCCCAACTCAAGTCATGTTGTTGCCAACTTGAAGCAAAAAACATTAGGAGGTGAGGTGAAAGAACAAAAGGGCCTGCTTTAATGTTTTTTTTTCTTGTTGCGGTCTTGGATGGGGTCTGGTTATGCTTTGCGCTCGAGCCGGTCCCAATGGAAATTTTGGGGAGCAGTAAATTATAATTTTTGGCTCAGGTCAATTTCGGTCAACGGCAGCAGGTTGGCATTTTTTTTCTCTGAAAACTTCGGTTTCGGCAGTCGTTGCGAGATGTTGCATTATTTATTGCATTGGAAAATTACCTGTTTAATTACTTGTGGACTTTATGGCAAAATATTATGTAATATGCAGTACAATACCGATTTAAAGTAGTTCAATTTAATTCAATTAAATAATCATTACGGTGGTTCTTAATTAGGCAACACACACAATGGTAGAGAAGAATGTTAGGCAACCCATTAATCTTTGGATCATGAAAAGTTGTATTCATACAGTCATATTCATTCAAAAATTACTAATAGATGGAGCTTCATTCAGTTTTACCCTGGAAATTAGGCAACGGGTTGAACATTAATTAAGCGGGAATTAAGGAATTGCCTAAAATTAAAATCTTTACATGAAAATGACTTCAATTACAATAGATGGTTGCCTATAGCATTACACTAATTATCCATTATACTTAAAAGTAATTTTCTTAATTTGTTTGAGCCGTATTAACATTTAAATAATTGCACTACCTACATGTAAGGATGGTTGCTTGAAGTATTAATTGTCTGAAAGTGAGCCGTGTATTAAGCAAGATTCTCATTCTAGCGTTTCGGATCGCATTTTTCCTTGTCTTTATTAACGTCCAAATACACTAATGAATGTGTGAAAATACATTTTAAGAAGTCAATTATGATCATTAATGATGACCGTAAAACGGGATAATCGCGTTCTCTCACTCACTCATACACGTTTAATTTCATAGTATGTATCTACTTAATTATTGTTCATTTATTTTAATCGTGCAAGCATTAAATGTTCAAATTTAGGATAATCGCCAAAAGAAAAAAAAATTGGACATCCAGATTTGTTCCACCGAATTCCATGCGCACGGGATGAACAAATTTTTTGACACAACTGAGCAGAAAAAAATAAATAATCATTGAAAAAAAATTGTTGAATTTTTACCTCATCAACCAAAATGCCATTTCCCGGATCGAATAATCAACATGTTCTTCCCTTTGAAATTCCTTTTGAGAGCACAAGAATCCTCGTAGACCTGATTCCGTACCTCCTCAATACTTTTACAATCGCCCAGGGATATTGTAAATGCTGATTTCGGATCGTTGCGTTCTCGAAGCTCGAAAACCAGTTTCACGCCGAATTAAATTTGTAAATGTTAAAGCCGGGCCTAACTAACTAAAACCCGAAACTATAAGGAAAGTTTCGCAATCAATAATCGATACTTTGAGTATATTCTGGCCGGTTGACTCGGCCCGCTTTGAAACAGCTTTCGGAACTTTTGTGTGTGGTAATGCATGTTAATTTAGTTCTCAGTGATTCGCAGGAAATTACGACATTTTTACGATGAAATATGTACACTTATGATTGATTCACTTAAGTGGCTGAATATAGACTGAGAACATAAACGAGCCTTCAGTGTCGATCCACTGAAAGTCATTTATCTTAAGAGAACACAATTTAAATGCATATTTTTCACTTTTATGTTTACTTATTTTAGGTTAAAGGAAAATACATAAATATATGCAAAAAGCCTTAAATAAAGCAGGAACGGTCTGCTTTTGGCTTCTCCAGGATTCCAGAGCACCCTCGAAAACTCTCTATGCACAATTTATAAAATACGTTAGCTCAAGAGTGGAGTAGAGAGGCTCTTAAAGCACAAGTGAAACGCGTTATTATTAAATTCCAATTCGACGTTAGGCATTTCCATACCGAAGTTAACTTAAGGTAATTTTCACTGTGAATTCCCATTATTTGAACAAGGTATTGACAATTTCCTGCACGTCTTTACTTTCCATTGACATAGTGCACTTGAAGCAAAGCAAATTTTAAGTGAATTTAGAAGATTTAATATTCTCAACATCCGTTCTAGTTCGTGGAAATTTATTCTGGAAAACTCATATCATCCAGCTGAAATTTACACTTGGTTAAACTTACATAAAGGAAAATTTCGAAGCGAATTACTCAGTTTCACATACATACATAGGTGAACTGGCAAATTGGTTTCTTAATTCCATGTCCACTCACAAAACAAATTATTGAACAAAATTGCTTATTGTAGAACATAGTTGGTAGTTCTCCATCTACAAACGTAATTCTAATAATACCTTGAATGACTTTTAACCGGTCCGTTCCGCTAATTAACAACATTTTAATTTCTACATGAAAAAAATAAAAGACTCAGGTATATAGCTCATTAGCACCTTAATGAATGCCGTCATGTAAATCGAATAGTGCCTATACTTGTCTGTCGTTGTGTTATGCAAATGTTGCCTGAAGACGGTAACGAGCGACAGAAACGTCGCTTTTCGCGTGGAAATTTCACTAAATATATGTATATATATATATATAGTATATATGTATATACGTCGTTGTCGAGAGCCTCTATTAATTTGAAGACGAAATACGTACTTATGTTTGAAGAGAACGTAAATTTTGTTTTCAAGTTGTTGCAAATGACGAGTTAAAAATGTGCTAAATTGTTATGCCGAGTTAAATGGAAATGTATAGAGTTATTGAAACCATTAGATGGTACTTTTGTGCTAATCTTTAGTAGGGGTTAAGATTGTTAAGAGCTGATGGAGAAGGCAATTATAAATGAACGATACTGACTAAATGTACTAAACAATTGGCCACGTCACAGAACATGTATCAAATTCACGAATCTCTACTTCAACGAACTCATATCTGAGGTTGTATCCTCTTCAGTTCCAAACCTTTGTTGTTAATTATTAAAATGATTTCCTTACAATACAAAAAGTAAACCAGATTAATTCCAATTTTAATTTAAAAAGTTTAATTCTAGTTCTGAAAATGTTCGCAAAACAAAGTTTTTCAGTATAATAGGATTTGATTTATTCTTGACATATTGAATTAGAAAACTGCTGCCTGAAAACGGTATCACTTGTTCGTCTATTGTAAGTTCTTTGCTTTTTAGAATTTCACCTTCAATAATTTATTGGACTTTTTAAGGCATTGAGAACGTTCAAGTTGTCAATAAGATGTAAAAAAATTCTGTAGTTTGAAGATTCTATTTCTAGGAATTTTCTTAATAATTAGAATTTCAATCCCTTTCAGAATTATCAAGACTTGAATCCCTGTCAAGACACTTTGGAAGTGTTCAATTCAATTCCTTTTTCTTATTAATTTTAATTTAATTTTTCAAAAATCACCTAAAAAATAGTTGAATTATAACTAGAATTCGACTCTCTGTCAATTCCTACTCAGAATTAAAACACATCGAATCTCGAATATGAAACACTTCCCGATTTTATTTTTTTTAACTTTAGCAAACCTTTCTTTCAGCACCGATAAAGGCCCACCATCATCTGATTCCGCATTTGATGCAATAATACCTTGTTGTCCCGTTCTCCTTCCAATATTTACAGATTTTCTCGTAGTCGCTCGGCATGCATGCAATCACTATCGTCCAAGATTTCTTCAAGCTCAGTATGAAATAAGAAATGCCTCATATTCACGGATCAAAAACATTCATTAAACTATTGAAAAAAAAAATAGAAATATACAGTTGAAACAACGAGTGCTTACCCGTGCGTCATCAGTTAAACGTCCTCGAAAATTGAAAATACAGGAGAAAAAAAATTGTAAATTTTACTCGTGGCTATTGTTTCGCCTCAGAAAAATAACAATTGAAAATTTAGATCACTTTATTATGTCATAGGCTCTAAAGGACCACCATTCCTCTTTTCATCTTCAAAAAATATTCAATTAAATTGAGTTTGAGCATATATTGCTGTGCTCGAGAGAAAAGAATTTTTCTAGGAATGACTAAAAATAAACTCATACAAGTTATGTTTATGTCAATAAATATTTGCCGAAAAAACACGAGCAAAACACAAATAGCATGGAAAAGATCTGATGATACTCTTTCAGATAAATCGTTTGAAATGAGCCTTCAGGAAAATCACTTAAAAAATATTACTAAACATGCCCGTAATGATGTGAAGCTGTCACTATCAATTATTTATTAATTGAAAATCCATTTACTACATATTTTTGTACTGTTTTCTTTTTTTAGTAATTAGACTTTCGTAACAATGTATTTATTTAACTTAGAATGCATGACTTTTTAATATCATGTCTTTTTCTCACATGTATAAAATAATAAAGGGGCAACAAAGGGCATGGTTTGACTATAACTGGAAAACGGTGACGCACGGGTAATCACTCGCCGTTTCAACTTGTACCTATCCCTCGATTTGCACGGTACTCAATTTACACAGTTTTGCTTTTAGACGGTTTTTAAATGAAAACAGAAAAAAATTGCTTTCGGGTTTTATTTTGATTATTTTGCATTATGTCATTTATGAATTAAAAGAACATTATATTAATGAATGCAATCTTTTAAAAACTCAATTAAAACACATCATTTTCAAAACTTCGATCGCAAATGTCAGTCATTTGTTATATGTATGAATGCTACATATCGTTTTGCATGATTATTGCAGGGACGTATCTACCGTATAGATCGAGAGATCAGTGTATGTCATTTTGAAGAAAAAATATTCTTTATCTGAACCGAGCTACATCTTCTTGTCCCAAATATTACACGAAAACTATAAGAGAGTGTGCAGTTACTATTCAAAATTTTGATGACTAGTTTTATCAGCATATGTACTTCAATATAGATTTGTGTTGTTCTAAGTTTAAAATATTACAAAGTATGTCAAACAAATTTAAAAGTTACCATATTAGCATTGAGGAAATATGGCTAACCCCACAAATTCTGCATGGTTACCTTCTATGTACAACAATATTTCCTCTTATTCCTAATTGAATATTGTGCCACTCATAAATGACGATCCGACCGGCAAAATGATAAGTTACAAATGAAGATTAAGTCCATGTCGATGGTCTCAAGTCAATACCTCGTAAGTGCAAAAAAACGATTTTATGGTTTCAGCTTATTGAGTTCCACTTTACAACCTGCACCATCTATGGGACCGTGGTAGTTGAAAAAAATCACTTCGTCATAAAATTAAATAAAAACCAATACCAAATGAATCAAATTCCAGATTATTAATCAACTATATTATTACTCGTCATTTTTGACTTACGTGGCATTGATTCGAGACCATCGATATGGTATGGTGCATCCCGGTTCGTAAGTGACTCTTTACAATATCGGGTGGTTTGCACTTGAGTAGTTACGACAAACGAATGGTGAAATTTTTACAGATAATTTTTTTGTGATTAAGAATTGCCATTTATCAAAAAATTCAATGTTTAAAATGAGTTATGTAAATATTTGAAATGTATTTATTTACCTTTGCTAACAAGCAACGATCGTAGGGCCTTTTTAGTTGAAGTATTTTTAATTTATTTACTTTTGAAAACTTTATTTCTATTGTTATTTAATGTTTTTTCTTCTCACAAATGCAATAAACTGTTTTTGAATTTTGAGTTTAACAACCACATAACATCTAAAATCTGGCTCTCGTTTTTAGTTTATCTTTCTGAGATAAATTAATTCGTTTATAACGGTCGCTTTTTATTTCTCTCATATAGTTAATAGTTAGGCCCGTTTTACAGGCATCGTAAGTTGAACTTACGATTCAGGTTTTACGAAAAATAGTTGTTAATATGTAGCCTGTTGGGCGGAAGAATCCAGAAAGGTATCTCAGGGCAAGTTTAATATAAAAACATTAATGAGTTGAAATTTTCATTTAATTTAGAGAAATTTTAGGAAATTTGATATTTGGAAAAACATTTTCAGTCTGAAAACATAGTAGAAATCAGTGAAATGACGACGTTGTATACCAAAAACGGGTTAAGATTTTAGTCAGTTGCACAAAAGCAATTCCACGTGAAACGTTTTATTGTACAAAGGGCCGTTCCCGTTTTGGCTGCTAATAGCAGTTTTAGTGTAGAAGAGAAAGCGAGAGAAAGAGACCGAATTTTGTTTAGAATTGCGGTGGCTTTTTTCGATTCGGAAATAATTCATGAACCAGATGGGAATTTAAAAATTCATATGTTGTTAGGTTCCCCAGGGGGCCTAGTCTGAAACTGTTTTAAGAACGTTTACGTAATTTGCCTTATGGAAAATTTAATAAATCCCTTAAGCTCGAGTCGTATCCAAGCTTCGCCCGAGAAACTTGATGAGATTTCAGATGCAAACACGAAAAACTACGTTGATTGACGAATTATTAATCTTCCAGTTTGTCAAAGTTAACTTTTCTCTTCGTCTCTCCTTAAGCCCTTGTACGCCCAGTATATTAAGAAAGTTTGTTGTTGTACGATCAAGCTGTAAACAATATAGTTTAAAGAGGCTTAATTAAGCGATTCCTGAAGATTTTGTTCAAGGTTTCTTCATTGGTATCTCGGCAATTTCCCCCCCATTTTTTTTAGTTAGGTAGGAATTTTCTAAGTTCGTAATTGTGCACCTTCCACCACTCTAGTTACTTAAATATTAAATTACCTGTACTTAAAGCCACCGCTCGTTAGCGATACCGATACTCTTGTCGAGGAAAGTTCGCTCGTGAAGACGGTTTGTTACGTTAAATTGGCGTCATAATGGGGGGAAAAGTACTCTCTTTTCTGCAATCATAATAATTTAATATCCGGATTTTTATAGGGAGTATAATGGGACCAACAAGAAAAAACAATTGGCCTAATTATTAACTTGAATGTTATACAGACTAAGATATTAAATTTCAGTATAAAAAAAAATACAGGAAATGGAATTTTGTAATAAGTCCTATTCACAAAAAAAAACAAATGATTCTATTTAAAAAAATCACGTTAGTTTTGTTTCAAATTTTCAAATTTTAATTTGAAATATTTTCGAAAAAAATAATAACTAACATCTCATTTTTGACAGTGAATAATCTATTTCAATGTGAAAACATTTTTGACGTCATTCACTTTTTATTAAATCTTATCAGAAAAAATTGTATATCACAAAATTTAAGATCTTATGTGTGATACATAAAATTATATTGAAATTTAACAAGAAATGTAAATGAAAAGTGGAAATTCCAAATTTCTTCTATGTGACTTTGGTATTTTTGTCGGGAAAGCATTAAGACTGCGTCAGCCAAANTGTGTGTGTGTGTGTGTGTGTGTGTGTGTGTGTGTGTGTGTGTGTCTGAGCGTGGGTGTGTGTGTCTGAGCGTGGGTGTGTGTGTCTGAGCGTGGGTGTGTGAGAGAGAGAAACGGATTAGAGTTTAGTTTCCTCAATTGGTAAATGGAAACTGGAAAATTTTTCAATAATCTGGATAGTAATTAGGAAGTTGAATTGATATTGCACATTGTTCATAGACGATTTGGATTGTGTAATTAACAATTTTCCACTCGAGCAGCGAGCTAATAAAAGACAAAATTGCGAGGGGTACGGTGTGGAATGTTATTTATTTTGTGGAAATGGAAAGGGTTTGTGTACAAGTTTTCAGAGTCATTTTCATAAATTACCTGTTTTAACTGTCAGGTATAATTTGTATATACACGATCATTTATAAAGAATCCAGTCACAGTATGGTACGTACAGCTATTTTTAAAGAAGAATAGTGTTGTTGTCACAAACATATACATATATCGCGAATAGTTTTGAGAAAAATTAGCTCAAAAAGTGCACTGCATTTGAATATGAATAAGTAGTTCTGCTGACTCAGGCTGATGACAGTGCTCCCAAGGCTGGCTACCTGAAGCCCTGAAGAACAAGTAAGCAGTAGGCGAGAGGTGTTTCTTCTTCATTTTAGGTAACATTGTTATAGGATGACACTGGCGTATTTGTGAGATGCTAAGGTGTCATGTGGCTATTGTTACTAGTGTTATATCTTCTGAAGAATCACCTCAATGCCCTTCTTTTACGAAACATTACTCGTATAATTCTTCATACACAGATTTATGTATAACTTTCAGTTAATATTGTGCACAGGTTACTGTTATTTTCATTGTGTCCATATCAACTCAAGATCATCTTGTTTTCCCAACGTTATTGTCATCATAATAACCCATCAAAGTTCATCAACATTATTCGTTAGAACACGAAAAGCGTCTTTATGAATCACTTTTAAAAACGGTATCAACGCTTCCAAACATGGGTACGAGACATTGAATGATACCTAGATAATATGAAAAAAAATCGCGTCGATGACGAACCCATTAAAAGTATGTGGGTGTCTGGTTGGGTCGACCGGATTGCCCATTTCGGTATCCCGCCCACTAGAAACGGTTCTTCTCCTTGTAGGTGGTTCGAGCCGTCTAATAATCGAAATGCGATTTTAATTACAGTAGTCGAAAATGAGAAATTATTATTGTATTTTTTGTTTTCACGAAAGGAAATTGTATTTCTTACATTTATCCCCCGTGTAATTATGCATTGCTTTGTCAAGACACGACAATGAGAAATTATATTGTTTGTGCCACACGTAATTTTCCCATCCACGTTGTTGTTCTTCATTTTCTTGTTCAGAGTCGCCTTGGCGGATCTAATAAAGTGCCACAAATCTTATTTAGCTTTTGCGGGTTGTGCTTCTCTTTTTTTCCTTAATGTCCAAACAACAATCTATGTATATATGTACATATGTGTGTACATATACATATACGTATTTGTTTATATTGTTTGTTCTTTTAATTAGGAAAAAAGGCTCCGTCTTCTGCAAGTAAAAACATGCTATGTATCTAATTATCCTTCTGGGTGGGATCAACAATGCGTAAAAATCACATACCTACATAAATTAGACAAAGAGAAGAAAGGAAAATCGAAAAATAAAAAACAATGACCCGGACTTCCTTCCTAAAATTGCCAAAGGCAGTGTTGGTTCGTTCATTTGCGACGTACATAATTAATTAAGAAGAAGAAAATTAAAAATTTCCAGCGATTTAACGACATGCTCCATGAATCAAGTCTTTGTCTGGCATGTGGAATTAGAAAACAGAATTTTTCCTGCGGCCTTTACAACTACCCATGTTTGGCAATTAAATGCGAACTAAATTCGGGATGTGTAATGAACATATGTACAACAATAATTCAATGGAAAATTGGATTTTGCTAAATTTTTTCGATGTATTTTTAACCCCCTAAACAACCCTTAATCCACTTCTCTTCCCTACGCTTCAATCAAAATCGAGTAATTTCTTTTTTGCAAATTTAAAATTAAAATGGCGAGAGAAAATAACTTGATTTTTCACTGACTGAGAGGGAAAATCGTCAACCGAAAAAACAACCCTCCAGTTCCTTGAAAAAAAAACCAAGGGATCAAAACGTAAACACTCTATCATCTCACTCCCGCAGACAGGAACAAAACAGGATACAAAATTATTTCTCTCTCTCACAGCTGAAGGTGATTTCATTGTAAATTCATGGTTTAATGTATTTGTGTTCGCCTACCGGGGCAAATAATGAAGAAATTTTTCTTGATTTACCTTACTGTGTCAGTTATTGTAAAAGAAAGGTGTGCCAGTCTCTCGATCATAACTCATTTCGCTTTCATCTAGTTCGTTTACGACTTTTTCTTGCCGCGTTAAATGAAAGTATCCCAGTTTCGTACAAGGTTATGAACGCGATGGATGGAAATCAGTGACTCAACCTAGTTATGTCGATCAAGAACTAATCGTTCAATTTCACATCTAGTTTCAGCATAACATTATCTCTCTTTATAACACCTCATTTGATGGTCAATAAAAAGGATTGTAAGAAGATACGAGACTTTTCATAACGAGTACCATTGACATTTTATTAGAATTTTTATTACAAAGAGTAATGTAAGTGGTGTGTTCACCAACCTATAAAATCAATATTGGCACTTTATCAACGAGTAGATGTTAAAAATTTAGGATGAACGTCTTGTGCTATCTCATAAAAATCAGTTCTGCTTTTCTGCAGTTATGCATATGGTACTGGTGCACTTTACACATATTTTAGTTGACTTTTGAAGAATATTTTTGCAAAAAGTCCATACCTGGAGATCTATAAAATCGATTTAAACATGAACCATTCCAATACTTTTAGTTTTTTTTTCATTTTGAAAACTCCATATTATATCGGATTAAAATGCTATTTTCGAATAACCATTACTGATTTCGTGTATTGCACTAGTATTTAGACACGTGAAAAACACACTCGTTTTAATATTTTTAATAACAATTTCAGTCGATTTTAGTTACAAATATGAATGAATAAAAAAAAGGTAAATTTCAAAGGATCTGATTTTTTAGAATTTTAAAAATGGAAACTGTCAAATGTATTTTAACACCGTGACATCAAAGGTAAAACGTTAGAGTAGGTCTAATAAAAGACAGGGAAAAAGAAAGACTTGCATTTTTCAAAATCCTTAATTTTGTTTACCCTTATCTTATTCATCGTCTTATGAAGGGTAGGTTAGGGCAAGCTCTGGATTGATAAAAAGACAGGCCCGGATGGCCCATTTCCTTTTACATTTGATGAAACGTAAGGTCAGATAACGGCTGGATTGATAAAAAACGGGCCCCGAGGGCCCCTTTTTTTATTCTACCGCCATTCAATCATCTGGTGAAAGGTAAGGTAAGGTGAGGTCAGGTTTGAAGTAATGTCAAATCTTAAGCAAGTGAAAAAAAAATCTAACAAGCCCTTTTTAAACCAAACAAACCGTACCTTATAAATAAAATAAAAGGAAAAAAAATAAAAAAATAGGAGAAAAAGAAAAATTGCAATTTTTCCATCAAAATTCTTTTTCAGTCTGTTGCATTTGACCTACTCGGAAAATTTATCTTTGCCAACAATGCATAATTTGAGAATTCCTGCTGTTATTATCGTTATTTAGGTTGATTGGATGTTCATTATTGATTTTTTTAGCTAAATCGTTATTAATAATAATAATAAAATGAGTGATTCTAATGATTATGTAGACTGAAATTATTGCTTGAACTGTCATATTTTTAACCGAAATTAGATATATGGAGATATGACATTCAAAATAAAAAAACATGAAAGTATGTACTTGAATGGACCATGTCTGCATATATCAAATAGACATCCAGGTATAATATTTCTTTAGAGGTATTAATTAAAATTGTACCGCACCGAATTTTTATAGGAAAATAAGAAACACTGACATTGTGTCTTTTTTTTCAGAAGAACCTCAAGTGCAATGTACACCAGATCAAATGCGCGTTGAAATTCCACTGACTCCAACTACAAAATCAGTTTACGTTCAAGGGCTGCGCGACTATCCAGATCCGGCTTGTCGCGCCCATACCGACGCCTCTGGAAAACTTGCAGTATTGGAATTCGATCTAAATGACGTTTTTCGATGTGCAGTTACTCGTGTAGTCAACAAGCAAACTGTAAGTTTTTTTCTTTTTAGGACCGAAAACGACCATTTATCCATAGTAAATAACATAATTTGCTGTAATAAATTTGTTTCGCTTCAAGTCGCGTAATACAACGAGCCTCGAAAAACGAATTTCGAAATAAAGAAAAAAATGAGCGTGGCACCGGGCCAAAAAAGAAAAATAATGCAAAATAAGGCCTCGGCCAAGCGCAAGGCTTTCGCATCTCTTGAAACTTTGCTTCGAAATTGAACCGGGGTTTCTCTTTTTTTTTTGGGAAACTTGATATTTTATTTAGAACGTTTAAAGTTTGGACACGTCGTTAACTAAAGTGCCTTGACGCTTGTTTTCCAGGGGCGGAAAATATATTATCAAACCCTTGTCGTGGAAAATGTGGAAACTGACACCGCTGAAAGCACGAGGCACACCTGCCACGTCAAATGTTCCATTGCTAAGGACCATCACGTCATTGCCAGGAGGCAAGTGTTTCCACCCGGCTTCGAAGAACCCATGTAAGTTTCCTAGAAATTATCACAAAAAGAAGAATTCGAATTCAATATCGAAGAGTCGGATTAGGAAATTTTTCAAAACCTCCAACCAAACCGCATTGAAAGTTTTTAATTTGTTGAAGAATTTAAATTGAGCAAATTTCAAATTAAATGGACTTTTATGTGGATTTTTAAGAACGAGTAGTTGGTGTGCCCTTTTGTTTCCCTTATTTTCAAAGTTGATTTTCCAAAACTCGGGCAGTTCAATATAAAAGGACTAGTTTTGGCAATATTAGTTCGGAAAACATTTTTCGAAGCTTTAAAAGACATTTTTTCAGTGTATGATGATAAACCTCATTTTGAGCAACCTTTTTTCTTGTATGCATAGCTCTTCAGATCGACCAAAAGGCCATTTTCTGTTTTGCGATCGCTAGAGCCTTAGTGATAGCTTTCCACAAAGGTATTTTAAAATGTAATCCTCATAACAAAACTAGCTCAGCGTGAAATTCTATTGTAAAAACTTCAACGTAAACATATATTAAAAAATCCTTTCAACTCGGCTCGTCAGCAAAGCGTCGTCTCTGAGCGTGCATTCGTTTATTTGCCACGTGTTTCAAGCGAGAAAAAAAACAGGTGGCTTCATACTAAAACCATAAAATATCTAGACAATCGAGCCAGCCCTGAGAGTGAGTGAGGGAGAAAGGCAGAAGAAGAGAAATTTCCAAAAGAAAAAAAAAGCGCGAGCAACACGAACGCGTCAGCGGCCTAATGATCTCATTCCTTTTTTTACTTTATTTTAGCGATGTTTGCAAAAGAACCGTTCAATAAACCAAATTGGATATTTGACGAGGGGTCTGGCTATTTCGCATGATGAGTTCCGAATGGAAAATTACGACCAGCCATAGAAACTCAACTACATCGTAATGGAATCGAGGCGAAATTTTATTAACGTCGCTCATTTTCTCGTAGCTCCGGAAACTTTTTTAAGTAGCTAAAATTACATGTTTTTAGTCTGTTTTTTTTCATTTTTTAAATACTGCAGAGTAAGCCAAAATCGAAACTATTTCTCATATATCAACTTTAACTTTCCAGAGATCTGGAAACAACCACCAGCTTAATTGGAATGGCCCCACAACCAAATATTACTGTCGGAGTGCGTCAAGCGGGCCGACTAGTCACTGGAGAACTAAACGTTTCACCTGGAACACCTCTTCAAATGGAAATTTCTCTTGATCCAGCGTCCACATCGATTTACGGGCTGTTGGTCACTCATATGCAAGTGTCCGATACGAAATCGCAAGAGGAAACGATCATTTATAACGGGTAAGAATTTAAATAAATAAATTTTAATGGTCAAGAGAAAAAAAGTTGTCTGGATCTCGTCAATTGTGATTAATAGGGTAAGTTGATATTTCCCCCCCGTCAAATTATTAATTAATGATCTTTCCGAAATCGGAAAAAAGCTTAAGGGGGGCTTTACTGATCTGATGGAGTCGGCGAACAGCTAATGACCGATAATAAATTTCGGATGTGAGTTTACTTAATGGAATATCAAGCGGTATTTTTCGAGGAAAACCCAGTTTGTAAAACATGTTCTGGAAATGTAAGATTATGGGGATAGGAATATTAGAAAAAAATAGATTTGAGTTGCAGAGATCTTGCTATCGACGACGTTCTGTTTAATGTATTTTTAGGGCACTTCTTATTCCCGTTTCGTCTTGTAGTTTCCATCAACATGAATTTCAGCTAGAATCTCTGGAAGTATAATCTGAAATTAATGGTTTAATAAACATTCCTCGTATATAAATGGCTTTTTCGGGTTCACTCTAGCCGAATATTCAACTTGACGCTCTGGACGTTCATAATGGAGTTTCCGCTAAAGTCGGAATGTACTTTTTCGCAGCCTCGCTACTAGGAAATGAGAGGAAATAAAAATAGATTTTATGATTCACAATTTCCCAAGTGTGATTTTCCATATTCAGAATATACTGCTCGCTCTCTCCCACACATAGAGAACTACATACTGATAGAAGTCGTCTGGAAAATAACGTTTTGTAGCCTATATGGGTATGTGGAAATTCGGTCGTCCTCCCTAGAGGAAAACTCGGCCTTGGCTTCCATTATGTCTATTTCACCATGTTTGGAACTTGTCCACTTATTTGAAAACGTCCAGAGTTTTTAGATATTGTCTTCGTCTGAGAATGGTTTTCCTAATGGTCCGATGGGGTTTTTATCTCTTTTCCGGGACTTTATTGATTCGTTGGGAAATTAGCTTGGCAAAAATCGGTCTTTAGGGTCCGTTTGTCACAGAACATTTTTCTTTCTTCTAATTGACTTACAGGTTTTCTTTGTTTTAAAAGTTTATTTTTAAGGACTCTTTGAACAGTTCCCTATGGGGATTCTTTAAACAAATTCTCAACTTTATTTTAAAGATCAACCGAAATTGACAGTATTGAACTATTAATGAGGGCACTCAATTTCTCTTTTGTCTGTCCGACTGTCTTCTACTCTTGGGAATCAGCTAACCCATTAGAACAAAGAAAATACAATTGGTCCAATTTGGTGGTGTGAATGAATGTCCCAATCCAACGCTTCTTAGCGTAATTTATGGCATGATCCATAGTTTAGCCAATGAGAAATTCAGATATTCTTAAAAAGCCACTAAGTTTACAAGTTTTTTAAATGAATAGCTTTAATATCTTCAAACGCAACGAGCACTTGAAAAACCGACGAGTCTATTATTCTTGTCCCAGTGACACTGGCAATCCGTAAATAGGGAATTCTGCACGTAATTTATATTACGTCCCACGAAAAGTTTCTATTCCAGCTTGAAGGCTTGCATTTCGTTCCTAGGAAAATTTACTTGTTATTCCTAGTTTTGCAAAAGTTTGGATAAAGTCCAACAGAGAGGAGAAGCTAGAGAAAATTTGGCCTCACCCTTTCCTTGGTATTCTCCATGGATAATCCTCAGCGGATTTTAGTGTGGATAAATCTCGGAGCTTAATAATATTTGCCCTTTTGATCGGTGAATAATGCCGTCGTTTGTTTACATTCTGCCAATCGATTTTCACATTATTGAAGTGAAAGAGGAAAATAGTTAGGAAGGGAAATGGAAAAAGGGTTGTTTAATAATAAAATTTACGATTCAGTTCTAGATCTGGATAGGGGGGGCTCCTAAATCAACGTCGAAATTGAACTTTATCGGAGTGGGAGAACACACGTCAAATAGGTTGTAATGAAATATAAATCAGTCCTAGAAAGCGTTCAAATAATAATTTAAAATTCATGAAACTGTCTGCTGGCCTCTTTACGTCTGTCTGATGTTTCGCTTTACTAAATTCGACTTTGAAATCTCCTCCATTTTAATGTCATTTTTGTCTTTTTTTACAGATGTTCAGCGGACCCTTATCTCTTCGAGAATTTTAACACTATCGATGGAGACAATCTGGTAGCGAAATTTCGGGCTTTTAAATTTCCAGAGTCTACCTATGTCCAGTTTAAAGGAACAGTGAACGTATGCCTGGATAAATGCAAGGGAGTAAGTATGTCGTTCCGGAAGAATTTGTCATCGTAAATCGTTTGGAGCAAATCCTCAAACTTGAATATTTCACGCTTTTCTTTCTCGTTTAGGTAAGTTGACAGGACGCCGTCGTCTGCACGTTTCCCCATGAATATTCGATTATCAATATATTCTACTTTGACCCACTGCACGTGACACAACACGTTTTCGGTTAACGAATCTCCTATTTTATGCGAATTGAATT
This sequence comes from Hypothenemus hampei, assembly GCA_013372445.1. Taxonomy (NCBI): domain Eukaryota; kingdom Metazoa; phylum Arthropoda; class Insecta; order Coleoptera; family Curculionidae; genus Hypothenemus; species Hypothenemus hampei. The sequence continues at coordinate 2,173,422 of JABRWK010000005.1, forward strand.
GATCGTGTTACAATCATATTCAGGCTTGTGTGGTTAATTTTTTGAAGGCGACGTTAAAGAATATTTGTTTTGGTAACGTCTACGTAATTTTTTGTTTCCAAATGTTGAATTAACGAATGCAAATTAACTTCGTTTATCATCTGAAACCATTAGTTTGCAAGCCAGTTTCCATTGTCAATAATGAATTTCGACCCTCGCGTAAAATCGCAACTCAGGCCTTCCAGAGTGTGTTTTTAATTTGCTCTTTCTCTCTTTCTCTCTCTCTCTCTTAATGTTTTCAACTTAATCAGCGTTATTTTTACTCATTTTTCCTTTTTCCATACGCTCCAATTTGCATAAAAGATTCAAAGTGAGAGCGCGCTTATTCACAAAAAGACTCCCTTTCTAAATATTAAATCAACCTGAAAAGATCTTCTTTCGCAATGCCTTGTTTATTAATTCTTCAGAACGTAAAATTTTGCATGCAGTCTTTTTTGAGGAAATATTCCCCTTTTGCCACACGTTCAGCGCCAGTTTAATATCATAGGTTTTCCACTCGCAAAAGGGAGGATTACCTTCTATAATCTCCAATCGAAAGCTGGCGACTGTGCAGATTAGTTTCATGTGTGTAATTTCAAAATCCAGTTCGGTCCGACAACATGGTTTTGTCCAAACCAATCCTCTCCTCCCCTCCTGTGGATAGGAGGACCCATTAAAAAAACCGTCGCGTACTTTCCATTTATCATTTCCAAGTCCTTGAATTCCTTTTTGCGAGGAAGAAGGAGGTTTTTTTTCTGAGAAGATTCTTCTTTGGGGTGGAAATTTCGATCGAGTAAAGCATCATTAGAATCGTGAAATACGGGCTGTGAGGATTTTTGAGAGAGGTAATGAAGCAGCAGAAATTTATTTGTGGCTTTATCCGAATCATAAATAGACACTCGTTGACAAAATTATGGAATACACATTTCGAACTGTTTTCATATTAACATTAATGTGGATGGCGTTTAATTCGATTTCTTTGAGATACATTGATTGTGGTCAGAGTAATATTAAAACTTCAAATGTCAAAGCGATGGGGAAACTGAATTTTCTAAACTTCATTATATCTCTGAATTGATTATGACGAATATATTCACAAACTAAATAGTGTGATCTTATGATTATGACAAGTAGTGTGACCAGTTAAGAGATTAATCCATTGAATTTCAATAAAAAGTAATTTTTTGGATAATTTGCATTGTATTTTGAATGTGTTAGTTGTACTACATCTTTTTGGTGCTTAATGAAATTAAGCGACTACTTCCTGTCAAGTCTTTCTTGTACAATTTAAGTGAAATTAAGGAGAAATGGTCTAATTTTTTTTCCTATTCAGGTAGAATGTAGCGACGGTTCGATTGGTTACGGACGTAGAAAAAGGGCAATTGCCAGCTTGCCCCCCGATCCAAATAAGATTTTCGAAGTGACAATCACGTCTTTCATAAAGGTCAATTACGAGGACGATTCGGAAAACTTGGAGGAGATCGTGAGAAACCAGACTAAAATGTACAACAACAAAAACTGATCGTAGGCGATCAGAGAACTGATGATGTGCGGTAAGTTTTTATTGAAAAAACTTCGGTTTCACTTTTGTTGTTATTAGCTGGTCTATGAACAAATCTAATTTTCAGATTGTATAAGAATATTAATGGTGAACCGAAATTGATTGGCGAACTGGAAGAGGATCGAAAATACACTTCGATTATTGGAGAAACTTCTTCAGCAGAGAAACACATAACTTCGTTTAGCTCAATATTGATATTAGCAGGATTGCAATATATTCTTTTTAATTTAGAATAGTAACAGTTTCAAAAAATGAAAAAGAAATCTAACTTGTGCATGACTAAATTCAGTAACCGATTAAATGAAATTTGAAATAATGGAAATTGTGAAATTCGCGTTTAATACGTATGTGTTCGGCGCTGTAAAATCCATTTGTAATAATGCTTTATACATTTGTTCTGTTCTGTTTTATTTTATTTTGTAAATATACGTTTCTGTATTTATTTTTGTACATATGTCTGTGATACTAAAATATACCCGGACTTTTTTGCGATCAACAATTTGTAATTTATCAATATTTGTCTGTAAATAATTTTAAGATATTACCGATTTTGTAAACTCCACTTTTCTCGTTCTTTATTTCGTTTTCCTTTTATTTGTATTTTTCTTTATTCGCTTGTTAACTGCGCCTTTTTACATCATCAACAATTTGTGCTTTTCCTAATCTTAATTAACTGCCAGTTTATGTGGAAAACAATTTAGTATAAGTCCCGTTAAATTTTTAACCAAAACAGCCCTATTTTCACGAAAATAGTAAAATTACTAGAGCTAGTCCATCTAAATGACAACAATGAAATAAATTTTGTAACAATGTACATTAAACCCGTTTTATTTCCATAAATTTAAGTGGATTTTCACAAAAACATGGAATCCCATTAGCCAGGAGGTAGGTATGTACGTCCAAAGTTACCTCTTTGGCATCAAAGGAAAAAAGAACAACATGATCTTTCTTGTCTAAAGCTGTGGACGAAATCTTTTCAAAAGTATTACTAGTCGGCCTCTTTTTCCCGTCACAGTCACAAATCCTTTTCTTTATGTCGCCACTGAAGTCCTTCATAATCCTTAACACGTTGTTTCAATTTTAACGTTAGTTGCTTTGGCACCGATCTTACAAACGTGGTTTCACAGAGACCGGTGAGAGTCAGCTACCAAAGGTCACCCTTTTTTGAATTTATTCAATGGGCTTCACTATTCCCCTACTTTCACAACAGAAAGAATTTTCTTCCTAGTGATATAGTCATATTTTAACTTTACAACACACTCCTGACACCTGCCATTATTCTAACGATTAAGAAATATTAGTATATTTCTTGAATAATATTTCTGAAAATTTGTAAGACAAGGTTCCGTTCGGTGTCCTTTTTAGGATGTTTGAAGTTTTCAATTGACTCTGCCTCGTATAGTGACTTGCCGAGTTTCCGCTCAAATTATTATGAGAACAATAATGCTTTTTGTCCCTTCCGTTTTATACCTTTTAATAACAAAGTTTGGAATTTAATTTTTTCATCTAACAGTGGAACTTTTAGGGAGGTTAAACAAAAGTTTAAAATCTGAGAAAAAAACACAGTTTTTGCCCCTATGGCCAAAGCGAATAAAAGTAAATATTTTACCGGGGCGCCAAGGTTTTCCCACAGGTTCTAAACTTTATAATAGAGGCTTTTCTGCTCCGAATAAAAGCATTTTTATATTACAATAGATGAAATATGGAGCCTTTATTATGTGGACGTTTTATGACCAAATTTATGTTACAAAATGCCCGTGCAAAATGGATTTTGGATATGGATTTTTATAGTTTTATGGAACATTTGTGGTTCGAGGGATCGCAATATTATCGGTTAAATCCTGTTTTTCGTGTGAATTACGAGTTTGTTAGGTGGCTCGTTATGTTTCATCGTAAAAATTGGCCCTCTTCTAATTGTAGTAAATATTATTGCTTACGATTAATTTCTGGTTATAAATGCCTTGCAGCGCGGCCAAATCTGCAGAGAAGAACTGCAGCAATTCGCATTGTAATACTAAGTCATTTTCTAGCTGCAGTAATTTGTGGGTAATTATTTGAAATCGTTCTCTTAATGTCGTAATCAATTGTTAGACATTCGAAAGATCAATTTTCAAGCTTAAAGCTAACGAGAGTCATCAATCCGATGGATTCACGCATCCTTCGTAAAAGGGAAATTTCACTCTGGAGAAACAACATATCACAAACATTACCAGTATTAATCCGTGAAATTTACCAATAAAATATACCCCTTATCGGCTTTACGAGACAGCTCGAGTGGCATGATATTAGTGACGTAATGGATAGATTTCATTGATTACCGAGAAAATAGGATTCAAACAAGAAATCCCTGTAAAACTGAAATAAAAACATATTTATTTGAAGAAACATATATACGATTTATAGCATCACTCTGTATTAGCTAAAATTGATTTTTGCTTTTCACAAATCTATTTTTGATGCCGGTTGAAATCGTACAAGTTTTATTGGAGAAAAATTTAATGAAATAACGTTCTTTCATCAGGAGCTAAAACTTTCGAAATGAAGCGATGAGAAAAATGAAAACTTTTAATATTAACGATAAAAAATTAATGACGTAATTTCGATAATTCGATACGTAATAATAACCGCCCTTCGAAAAGTCCGAGAAGTTGCGACAGCATCCGACAATTTTCCGAATACGTTGCCCTCCCGCTCCTGTTCCTGCTGCTGCTGCTGGCGCTGCTCCCGTTGAAGGGGATGCAGTTCGGGCTGACAATTCGGCTCCTGAACAACTCCATCACAGTGATTCGCAGTGCTCAGTTGGACGGTGACACGCGGACTGACGTAATTCACGTAAACGTAGCAGGTGTGAGAAAGTTTTCATAAACTCTCAAGCGCAACGATAATTTTTTAATAATTTTACGGTAAGTTTTATTAACTTTTAACAATTGATGTTCGAAATTAATATGGAAATATTATTATTAATAACCATAAAAACCAATTGTTTTATTAAAGAAAAAGATAATTTAAAAACTCCTTTCCTCTAGCGCTGTGCAGATAGCATATTCTTTAGCGTGGCTTTATTATATTTTTTTGCTTAAAGATATTATGGAGATGTCAGGTCTGCTTCTAAAGCCATTAGGTTTATAAATGAGATATTTTTACATAAAATATTGTTGGTGCACTCAGATTTTTCCTATAAGAGCCCTTAAATAAATCTTGCACGTCAAATAAACAAATTGAAATTGTTCAAAAAATAATAAATACATGTCTATGAAAATCATACTTTCCAGTGCTCATATGTGCCATTTGAACACTAATTTTACCCTAAGGGACCTTTAATAAATTTTCCCCATTGTTCAATCGCCATGAGGACTTAATTTAGAGGCCAATTAAGGCATTCAGCCTTAACACAACAAGCTTGATTTGTACAAGAATGCTTAAAAACTAACGAGAGACTGAAAAACATGGGAACTGTTGAAATTCATTAATTTTCCTGCAAACACTTTTAACAAAATTTTTATAAAATTGAGAGGAGTATTAAGTTTAAAAATATCATAGAAAAACTCGCTCAGAAGAGTGAATTTTCGTCATGCTTAGTCTATTACACAGTAGATTTTAATGAAGAAAAACAAAGAAGCAATATTAAAATGGAAGAAATAGAGGAATAAAACTTCAAGCAATATGGAAGCAATATCTTCCAAAGAGGAATTAGACATTGAATTAATTCAAAATGCCCTGGTATTTTAATGCACGATGAATTTCAATATGGTATTCCATGGACAATTTTAAGTGAAAGAAATAATTCCATTCAACTTAAACGATTTAAATCATTATGCTCTATCTAAAGAATTTTCATTGAGGTTTTCCTCTAAATATAAGGGACAAATTTTAGAGCAAGGGGCACGTTCATGAGGAGCATACCACGAAGATTATTGAGGAGAAGTTGCAATTCAAGTAAAATTATCTACCTCCTTAGAATTTACATTCTCGCACCTCTTTTGAGCGAGAACATCTCATGGAAAACGTCTTGATCCTAAGTCGAAGAAACTAACGATTAAATTTGCCGAAGGTTTACGTATTTTGCATTTAATGAATAAAGAATTCATGCAGGACCATTCACTATTTTTGCAGAAAAATGGAGAGTTATGGACTGATGAATTAAAAGAGTTACTATCAAATAAATCTATATTGACAATGGAATAATTGTAACAAAATATTGTTTTCAACATATGCCATTATGCCTCTCTGCTACCGAAATTCCCATGGCTAATACTCGCACTAAGTCTTCCTGAATAATTTTCAACTACGGCAATTAATAATCATGAATATTTCACGACGGAAAACTGGCAAACTTCGTGCAGACTCTAGCTGGTAAATAATATATCTCCTCATAATTTAGTGTCCTGTTGTGATTGTGCATTAACTTTTTCCAGGCAATTGTTCAAACATGATTTTTTCATAATGGAATGACCAAATGCAAATATGGTTATTGATTTTCATGTCTACGGCCTAATGGAAATTCACAATCATGCATTTCCATCGCATTTTCGAATTTACAATTGGAATCGGTTATGAAGTTTTTATTTTAATTTCAAATTGTTATACGCGATTTTCCTAATTTCTGAATATTTAACGAATAAACCCAAGTGGAAAATTGGACAACGTTTTGTTGTTGTACATTCGTGTCTCATCAAAATATATTTTCCAAAATGGAAATTGCATTGCATCGGGGGGCACAATGAATACTGAAAGAATATGCATAATAAAATATCCGGATGAAATTGAATTTCGTTCTGTCAAAACCATTTGATATCTATTTGTATCTAGGTGTTATTGACACGTGTGAAAAATACAAATATTCGTTCACAGGTCGTTAAAACCTCGGGGTAAAATATCCATTGGAGATCTAAAAATAACGATTCTTAATATAAACAGTTCATGAATATCTGTTTGTTTCATAAATAAATCATCTGCAAGAGAAAGGTATTGTGTTTCAACGTTTCCAATAACGAATAACAGTTATTCTTTTATACAAAAAATTTTTTTTCAAGTACCGTAACCAGTGGAAAAGGAGTCCGATTAGGTACAAAAATTGGGGGAGAATTTCAATAAACAGAGTCTTATCGGGCGTTGTGTTCAGATTAGGTATGTTTTGTTTCGCTAATTGCTTTTGCCCGGTTCGAATCCAGGAGACGGTAAATTTATTCGTCATACTGATTGAACAATGGGGGAAAATTAGTTAAGGCCGCTTTGGAGCCGCACTATTACTCAATTACACGTACACCTAATTTGGCTTTTGGTTAATGGGTTTCCGAGCACTTTAAAGGGACTCATTCTAATGACTTTTTTCAGGTGCACATAACCCCTCTTCAAACTTATTTAACTTTCTCTATAATTTCATTGACTTAAAAAAATTGCTTTGTACGATTCCTCTTGGTCTATTTAATGCTCCATTTGATAAAGCCTGTTAAACTATAATAACCGTAATACATTAGCTAATTGCTGTAAAATTTGGGCAGAACTATGATGGACATTTGAATCAAAACTCAATACATTTCAAGTTCGATGAACAGGATGGTTACTCCATTCTTTGAACGCGTATTATCTCAAATAGAAACAAAAATCGGAACAATTGTATTTATTCATCTATAAACTTGTTGGCAAAGAGGCAATACCTCAAATTTGAAAAATGCCAAAGAATTTGCTCGTTCTTTAGCAAACTATTTCGTATGTAGAACTTATTCCACTTAAAACTATTTAGTCTACAAACTATATGTTCGATATCTGCTTACAGTCTGGATTATAAATTTTGTTTTAGGATCAAATTTCAGTAAGTTCACTCTAATCCCATCGTTCTTAAGCCAAATCTTCACATATTTACGTCACCAATTTTTAGATAACAAATGTAACAAACATATTCATTTTGAATTGTTTTGCCTCTAATAAAATTGCATAATTCCCCAATGGATTTTCATACATTCGTGAAAAGGAACTGTCACGTATTCTGCCGAAATAAATTAAAACTTTCGTTCAAGTTTACGTGGAATTTTTCATATAAAAACTTTGCCTCCGACGAACGTCTCGAATTCACATTAGACGCGTAACGTTTCATGCATTTTTTAGACTTTCATCAAACGCGAAATGATAAAATGACGGGAAAAAGAAATGGTAAAAGTGATGCAGCAGCAGCAGCAGCAGCAGCAGCAGCAGCAATTTCTTGAACGGATTTTTTGCCACTCCAAAATGTGTTGACTGCTAAGTAACAGTTTAAATATTTGAAGTCGAAGCGAAAATGCTGAACAAACAAACGTGAAACGAGCAACTTGACACAGTCTTGTAAGTACAGAGTGAGAGAGGAAGAGAGAACATCTGGCCCAGATTTTCACCTAGCGATATTTTCCTGCAAAGGTAAAATTCAATGTCGATAAACAACTGTTGCTGCGGTTTGCAAGAATCCCATTTTTTTTATTAACGTTAAAAATCCAATAAAACGCCACTCGATACGATTCACAATTGTATTTTCTCAGTAGGAAAATCGTATTTTCTCTGCCATCGTGCTCGCGTTAAAATCGAATCTTCTGACTTTTTTGTTACTCCTAGAACAGTGGAGTTTTACTTAAAGAAAAATAATAGTCATAAAATATCATCGAGATAAAGTTCGCCTCTAGAGTTGACCAGAGGCTTGAAGCTTTCATACGACCAAATCGGTTGAAAGTTCTTATCCAAAAACGATAAATAAATTTGAACTAAATACCTTTGTTTTTCTGAAATTTAAGCTTATTTTTCCCTTAAAACCATATTTCCTTTCAAACCTCCTTATGTTTAATTAAACTCCTTTGCGAGGCTCTAAATCAAAATATAAATTCAATTTTAAACCCAGGTTTTAGTTTTCCATTTAATTTACGTTCAAAGTCTTAAAATTCCCCTTTTCTAGACCTGTCCTGAGAGATTCTACACATTTGCAAAAAGGAGGGGTGGCGAAAATTCATGAAAACCCACTAAGAAAATTGAAAGTTAAACTTTGAAAGTGGTTTTTGTTCTAAGGGAAAAATGCTCATTCATTTCAATGCAGCTCATTGTGGTAGGTACGTAAATGAAAATTTTATTGCGGCCACAGAGAAATAAAGCTCCTCCAGCTACCTTCTGTGTGTATTGGCGTTATTTACCGTAATTCAGTGCCCGTATGAGTAGGGAAAAATTTGCATATGAATGGGCCAAGTGGAAAGTGCCTGGAATAAAGGTTAATATGGTGAATACGAAATGAACAAGAAAGTGGCTTCTTGGGAATGAACTTTAGTTAATTGAAGATGTCCTAGGAATTGATATATTACAAGGTAGCTGAGCTCATTGTTAGTACTGCACAAACCATCACTGCTTTGCAGAAACTCATTATAGATGTATTGAGAATTTTGAAACCAATTTGCGATTTTCACGATTAAAATGTTTGAACAGTGATATGCAAGAGTGAGAGATATTGCATAGAATGTCCCACATCTTTATTCTGAATATATAGAAAATTTTTATACCCTAAGTAACTATTTGTAATAGATATTCATGAAACTGCATTGACCTAATTATGGCAAAATTGGGAAACTTCAAACACACTTAGAACTTGCCTGAAAGCGTCATCAGGCTGAAATTGCATGAAGTTAATTTTTAAATAAGCACTTTCAAGCTTACAATTAGTTACAGTCATTGGACTGATTTTCCCAAAAGCTTTATTTTGGAAATCTGGAAAAGTTCCAATTCTCTTGCGTTCAAAAACTAAAAGACTATTTAACAAACCTCCACTAATATCTCTGGAATAGTTATCGGCACTTTCCATAATTTTGGACTGCGATTCGTGAATCCTTCCATCTTCAAACTTTTGAGCGAACGTCAAACTCCTAATAGTAGGGTGCTTTCGACAGAATGAATTAGTCGTTTCAACTTCTTATCCGTTTCCTAGATAGATAAAGTCAGGTAGTAACGCGCCTCAAACAATACTTCAGTCAGCCTAGTTTGAATGAAGCAATAAGAAAATCGCTTAATTACATCATTGTAGGGTGGGTCGGCTTGATTGTCGTGCCTCACTTCAGCCGGAGGTGTTTATTACGATTGGGGCTTTAATTTTAGAGGGGGTAAATTGAGCCTCTAGTTTAAGAAAGACCATTCTCCCTATGTATCTATGTTGAAATATTAAAAGTTGTGCTTGCGCTTTCAGAAGGATCCCCATACCCCGTATATGCACGCTCGCAATTTAACCTACGCCAAATATGGTTTGTATGTACTGAACCATGCTGGTAATTTTAATCAATTTGAATGGAACGCTGTTATTTGCCTGTAATTTAATAGGACGATGCTTTCGTTCTTGAATTTCCATTGTTTCTTTTTTGTTTTATTCAAGCCATGGGTCTGTATTTAATTATTCACAACACGTGCTCACCTTCTCAGCGAGAGAAAATCGGTTGTTTCGAAGAGGAATGGTAAAAAAGACGGTCGTTAATATTTATATAAAGTTATCCAGGGCCTTGGAAAATATTTTTCTTTTTCTCGAAACCAGGGCCCAAGCAAGTCGGGGGGAAAAGCTAATCCATCACCGTCGTCCTCTTTAACAATTATTTATTCATTTTCTGTTTACTTTCAAGAGTCAGTCTGATGATGATGACGATGGTATTGTCCTCAATTTTTTTCTTGTCATTAAAATTTCATTATTTTAACATTTTTATTCGGGATGGATCAATCAGAAAATAATTGTTTTTTTTTAAGATTCATGTCGTTGACACTCAAGGAAACAAGTCTATCTTTGCCCTTTGTGTAGTGTTAAATGTTATCCGTTCAGGAACTAGCAAGTCTTTTACTCTAATCTATCTAATTTCTATTTCTCCGACATCTTGTAATGGAAGTTTTATCTCTAGTCATCAATCACTGCATTAAAATTGTTCAGAAAATTTCTAGATGGCACTGAAGAAATTGCATTCCAACACTTTCTAAAATCTAGAATTTAAATAAATAACAAATAATTTCATTAATGAGTATTTCACTGTGCGAGAAAACTCTCTTTAATAATTTATGTCTCTAAATCCTCCTGTTTCAATTATGATAAAATTGCTATGCTTAACTTTCGCAACTTTAAATCTCAGCTAATATTAGCTATTCTCAATGTTGAATAGAATTAACAAGAATTACTTTTTTAAAACTTTTCAAATTTCCAAATTGTCAGTTAGCATGTTGAATAAACATTTTTTTAAGTTTCTTAAATTTCATCTTTCTTTTGTTGATCTTGAATAAGAACTTGGAAAACTCCTAAAAAGTCTTGTTTAATGTAAACATGCGAAGACTGTTGTATTCATCTTTAACTAAAACTCTTGTAGCTGTTTGCTGTGCGATTCCCTAAACGGTCGACTTTCGAAAATTGCCAAAAAAATTACAAAACTCTTTGCCCTTATCGTTACGAAAAATTCGCTTCTTGGAGCATTTCTACTTTAAAATGTTATTTGAAATTACATATTAAATGCCTTCTTTGGCCATTACCATCACATTTCCATTTCAACTTTCTCTAGAAGATGGAGAAAACTGAAATATCCTACATTTCCTTTTCAATCTTTTTCAGGATCCACTTTTTCAACTCAATTCAATAAACGGACCGGACGCTCGGTAGATTTTTTTCATTGCCACTGCCCGTGACATTAAGTAATAAAAAAAAACAACGTGGTGGGTCTCGAGCATTTTCACGTTACGTGATGTCAAAAGGAAAATTACCATAGATATTTCTCTCGCTTTGTGGCGGAAAGGGCTTTTATAAACGTTGAAAATATGCAGCCAAGCCAACTAGGGAAAATAAGAGCACCGAGTAATTACACGAAAGCGCGTATGAGGCCAATTTTTCCATCTACTTGATAAAAAGAAAATGTCGAAACTCGACTTCAATGGCGCGTAGAACATAACATTGAACACATGGGATATACTTGTTATAAAACTCGAAATTATTACGATTAATATTTTTGCTCAATACTGTATATTATTGCTTTGGTGCAGCAAAGCTGCAAGTTCGATTTTAATTTATCTGCATTACGTGTGCCTCTTGTAATGTAAAGTTTCATCTTGTTTGTGTTTTCGAAACCAAAAGAAGGAACTCAATGGTTCCACGTGTTGTCAATTTGAAAACTCTCCCCTCACTATGCAGTAAGTGTCGCGTACTGCTACGTTGTCTGAATAGCCTCCCACCCTCCTTGTTTATTGTATCCATCTACGCACCCATAATGTTGTTTTAATTAAGGTGCCTAAAGTATTTCGCTTTGTTACGGGATATCAAATGCAAAAGGGATTCGCAACGGATAAAACTAAAATTTCCAGAGCGATAGGGCCATGGGGGATTCCAGATTAAAGCCCCACTCACATACAAGGTCTCCATAATCGAACGGTACAGATGTTGATTTCGTATTGTTAACGATGGTCGCCATCGTTACCTTAATTTAATTATGAAACAATGTGGGGCGTCATACGTAAAGAACAAGAAGACGACAATAATGTTTAGAAGGGGGCCCCTAGGTTGTTTAACATTCGCAGCTAAATTAACTCGAGAGTTTGAACGTAATAGATTGTCGCCCGGCGGTAGATTGGATCTAATAGTCTGACCTTTACTGGCGTTCTCCGGTTTGCATAAATATTCTAGTCTTTTGGTTAAATTTCCTTCACGGAACAGGACAAAATTGAGTTCCGCTTTTGGTCCGAGACCGTTAATCGACGAGGGCTGGGCGCTGATAATCTCCTTTTATTACTGACAATTTCCCTTTTAGGGTAATCGTGTCTTGGCATTTGGAGAGATGACCAAAAATCTGTCTATTGTTTTCCTTACATAGGGTCCATCCAAAAAGTATCTGACTTGCCTTGTTATTTTTGGCTCTCAAAATTTTCAGAGTGGCTTTCTTATTATTAAATTTCATTATTTCTACTTTCATTTCTTGTTGTTCACTCAATCAAAACACATTTTGTTCTGCTCAGTTTTTACTACTCAATTTGTCATGCTCAAATTTCTTGTTTTGATTTATTTAGGATTGAGAAGAAGAATAATTTTACGAGAATTTCCATGAAGTTCATAAAAAATGACCCTTTGCTTTTGTCTGAGGCAAAATATTCAAGAATTGTACGTTAGACAAGTTAAAAATCAGTATAATAAATGGTTTCTCGTTCGTTTATTCGAGATTCATTATTCTAAGGGGTTTTGTGGCCGTCACAAACCTCAAATTAAGGTAATTAGAAAAAAAATCGTTAAGTATATAGGAAAATTGCCATTCGTTAAGCGCGCGATTTCTTAATCGTTCTTCGTCAACAACATTGGATCCCTAACATCATAAATTAGTCAGGTTTCTAGATATAACCTTTAAAAACTACCATTTTTAAAGTAACTTCACATAAAGAAGTACACGACTGGTTGAACAAACTTCTAACCAACACGAAATTAGTTTCAGGAAAATCCAAATAAATTGGCGACACCTACTCGCGTAAATTTTCCTACTTTATTTACCTTACCTGACAATAAATCTCTTTCATATGGGCTGCAAGGGCAAAAGGGGGACGATTCGAAAAAAATATTCGGCCGAACGTGTTTTCCATGGATAGTAATGTTTCCAGGTTAAAATATATGCGTTGCAACGATTAGCCGGGGTTTTGCGATTTGTTTTATACGTTGTTCGTTTAAAATTCGTCCTAGCTAAACGTTCAGTTACCATAAATTACCGTGAAAGTCACAGAGAACGAAAATTTGTCACTCAAAAAAATGTAGAAATATAGAATAGAATCTACATTGTTTACTACACACGGTATGAATTATTAAATTGTACCGATTCATTCACACACGGTTTAATTAATTTGTAAATGCACAGGTATAACACCACTCATTCGTCATTTTATTATAGTATCTAGCCGACACTGCACTCTATGATCACTTTTTATGTTAAGCAAGTGTATAAAAATAAAGAAAAACATGTTGAATCCTAAATCGGCTTAGACTTATACATATACATATATGCTATATGTATATACACAGAACTGTTTGCAGTTCAGCAATTTTGCTTTTTGGTTAAAACCTTTGAAGATCTTGCAGGTGGAGCGTAATGAAAGCTTTTCAAACACGAAAACATAGTGTTCTAGACGCCAACTCTTGATTCTAAAAGGCAAATATTTGGCTAGGATCGATAATCCTATGATTACTTTCATAATTCCACCTGTCGTCCATGGGTTCATGTGTAAATTTCCGGTCACTCTCCGAGCTCGATCACAAATTAAGCCGCTCTTTTCCGCAGGAAAGGTTTATCAAGGCAGGAGAGAGGGTCGCATGCTGAAGTCGCTCCTTAACCGATAGTTAAGCGTTGGTGTTAAATACTCTTAAACTATACAAATTAAAACTGATTTTTTTACGGTTGACAAATTTGCGAGTTGGTAACGGTAAGGCTCTATATAATTTAGAACTCTAGTAACGGTTTAGTAACTAATACGTGATTAAAATAATCTTTTAGGAATCTTTCAATAAAATATCAGAATCATTTTAGAACTTGTTCATCTTTAGTAGAGCTCTAAAGTATATACATAATATATATATATATATATATATATATATATATATATATATATATATATATATATATATATATATATATATATATATATATATATATATATATATATATATATATATATATATATATATATATATATATATATATATATATATATATATATATATATATATATATATATATATATATATATATATATATATATATATATATATATATATATATATATATATATATATATATATATATATATATATATATATATATATATATATATATATATATATATATATATATATATATATATATATATATATATATATATATATATATATATATATATATATATATATATATATATATATATATATATATATATATATATATATATATATATATATATATATATATATATATATATATATATATATATATATATATATATATATATATATATATATATATATATATATATATATATATATATATATATATATATATATATATATATATATATATATATATATATATATATATATATATATATATATATATATATATATATATATATATATATATATATATATATATATATATATATATATATATATATATATATATATATATATATATATATATATATATATATATATATATATATATATATATATATATATATATATATATATATATATATATATATATATATATATATATATATATATATATATATATATATATATATATATATATATATATATATATATATATATATATATATATATATATATATATATATATATATATATATATATATATATATATATATATATATATATATATATATATATATATATATATATATATATATATATATATATATATATATATATATATATATATATATATATATATATATATATATATATATATATATATATATATATATATATATATATATATATATATATATATATATATATATATATATATATATATATATATATATATATATATATATATATATATATATATATATATATATATATATATATATATATATATATATATATATATATATATATATATATATATATATATATATATATATATATATATATATATATATATATATATATATATATATATATATATATATATATATATATATATATATATATATATATATATATATATATATATATATATATATATATATATATATATATATATATATATATATATATATATATATATATATATATATATATATATATATATATATATATATATATATATATATATATATATATATATATATATATATATATATATATATATATATATATATATATATATATATATATATATATATATATATATATATATATATATATATATATATATATATATATATATATATATATATATATATATATATATATATATATATATATATATATATATATATATATATATATATATATATATATATATATATATATATATATATATATATATATATATATATATATATATATATATATATATATATATATATATATATATATATATATATATATATATATATATATATATATATATATATATATATATATATATATATATATATATATATATATATATATATATATATATATATATATATATATATATATATATATATATATATATATATATATATATATATATATATATATATATATATATATATATATATATATATATATATATATATATATATATATATATATATATATATATATATATATATATATATATATATATATATATATATATATATATATATATATATATATATATATATATATATATATATATATATATATATATATATATATATATATATATATATATATATATATATATATATATATATATATATATATATATATATATATATATATATATATATATATATATATATATATATATATATATATATATATATATATATATATATATATATATATATATATATATATATATATATATATATATATATATATATATATATATATATATATATATATATATATATATATATATATATATATATATATATATATATATATATATATATATATATATATATATATATATATATATATATATATATATATATATATATATATATATATATATATATATATATATATATATATATATATATATATATATATATATATATATATATATATATATATATATATATATATATATATATATATATATATATATATATATATATATATATATATATATATATATATATATATATATATATATATATATATATATATATATATATATATATATATATATATATATATATATATATATATATATATATATATATATATATATATATATATATATATATATATATATATATATATATATATATATATATATATATATATATATATATATATATATATATATATATATATATATATATATATATATATATATATATATATATATATATATATATATATATATATATATATATATATATATATATATATATATATATATATATATATATATATATATATATATATATATATATATATATATATATATATATATATATATATATATATATATATATATATATATATATATATATATATATATATATATATATATATATATATATATATATATATATATATATATATATATATATATATATATATATATATATATATATATATATATATATATATATATATATATATATATATATATATATATATATATATATATATATATATATATATATATATATATATATATATATATATATATATATATATATATATATATATATATATATATATATATATATATATATATATATATATATATATATATATATATATATATATATATATATATATATATATATATATATATATATATATATATATATATATATATATATATATATATATATATATATATATATATATATATATATATATATATATATATATATATATATATATATATATATATATATATATATATATATATATATATATATATATATATATATATATATATATATATATATATATATATATATATATATATATATATATATATATATATATATATATATATATATNTATATATATATATATATATATATATATATATATATATATATATATATCAGTTATTATCTCACTGATATCTTTAACAATCAGTTGAGCAAGAGCTACGGACCCTCGTCGTTTGATACGTCCACAAGGTACACGCCACAAGATGGCGCTGGGAGCGATCGAAACCTACAGTGACTTTAAAAAAAAATAAATAAAACCAATTTATCACTTGACAAATAGCAATATTTTGAATTAGTGTCATTCCGAAGTCGATTTAATTTATTTTCTTGGTTGTTCTTCAAGTTTGTTGATACGCTTAAGTATAGTGTGTAATCTGTGAATTTGAGTTAGTGTGACGTTTTATGTCAAGCGTTAATTCCGAGTTTTGACTGTATACTAGTGCAGTACGAGCAAAACGCCTATAAAGAATAGATATTGTGATAAACATCCGTGTGTTTCTAATTTGTGTACAAAATAGAGTTTGGTTACTGCAAGGCGCAACAATACGGTGCCTCGGGCGTTGTAGCCAGTTGCTAATTAAGCTTTTGCTCCTATGTACATACATGGTTTGGAAACAGGCATTGCAACGCACACTATCAATGTATGGGGCCCAAACAGGCCCGGATTAAGCTTTCAAAAGAGGCGGCCCTTCACCCAATGTAATTGTCCGGTTTTGGTTTTATATATTTACATATAAACTATTACGGCAGCAATTAGCTGTTAGGACTCCTCTATCAAATGTTTATCTTTTTATCGGGAATTTATATTTCTAGGTAGGTAACAATTAATTATGCTGCTTAATTACGCAGAGTGCTACCGGGTTTCATAGTTCCACGAGCGAAATATTCAATATCGCCATCCGCAATAAGTTCCTATCAGCATCAAATTCTAGGTAATGTTCATCAAAGCGTAAATAATAGTGTTTTCATAATGGAAAAAGCAAATATCGGTCGTGTCGGACCAGGGGAGCAATTATTATTCAAAAAGTTTAAATGCTACATTGCCCAATAGTATGTCGCAATGTTATTTTAACATTGAGTTTTTATGGATAACTGATTTGTCAAGTTGAAAATGTTCTTTTGGCTTCGAAACGACGACTTATTAATAGTATTAAAGAGGAATTACAAATTCTAGACAGAAAATGTCTTCGCTTAAATTTAAATCACAATGAACTTCGTGGCATGGCTTTAACCGAAAATTATTCCTAAGACGTGAATAAAAGACTTCCAAAGGGAAAGGAAGGTGATGTTATCAAAGTCAAAGGAGAGAGGTAAATTAGTATTTCTTAATCAGAAAGTGACAACGATCTAAGTTGTGTTTCTTGAGAACTAATTCCAATACATAGCCTTTCTTTACTGAGTTGACATTACATAGAAAGCAATAAATTTAATTAACAGACTGAAAATATTGAAATATGGTTCTACAATTTCCATTAATTTCTGATGATGGTAATTCATCATATTTTTTCAAAAACAATAGTATCGTGTTATCAACGAACATCAGTCCACCTACAATAGACCACTATTCATTCTCGAACATTCATATCGCAAAGGGGCACAATGCCATGCCACCAGTCCGAATTCCCCACTCGACAATCTGCTTCAATGGCGATTCGGTTTGTTGTTTTTTTTTCCTTTCTTTTCGAATGACAATTGCCTTCCCAACAACTGCTTTACGGCTTTATTTGCATTGTTTTCTATGAAATTTTTGAATTCTAATGCAGTGCAATTGTTGATAGATACGAAAAAATATCAGAAAGACAAATAGTAAGCTACATTGTGCCTTAAAGAAATAGATAAAATTCACGATAAAAGAGATTAAAGTTTTGCAAATGGAAGACACTTAAATTAAAGACAAACTACACAAAATACTAAGTAGGCCAGTGGTAACTTGGGGAAGGATGGAAAAGGAAGTTACTGATAGGAAGTTGGATGAATCTAATTTGTAAGAGAATTTCTCTGTAAAGTAAATATAACTGTAGTAAAGAAAAGCATAACTAAAAAAGAAAAAGAATACCTGTAGATGAGTAAGGTTGCTTGGCAGCTGTTGAGAGCAAAGCCAATAAATGAGAAAAGAGTAAATTTGCAAAAAGACGTTTGAATGACCAGTTCAACAACAATTTAGCCTCTGTGGCTGCCAAATGTCATTAAAAATATAAAATTATTTTAAAACTCTTCTAAATTTTTATGAATCAAAAAATGGAACTAACTCTAAACTTAGTGAGTAAAATTTGTTGGGAAATAGTTGCAAAACATTTCGTTCACTTGAACACTTCAAATTCGGTACTTTTTAAACTTTTATCGGATACTGTCTCGGATTTCCTTCCAAACGTCTCCGAGGAAAACTTAAAAATATACTGGAAATACAGTCCAGATGATTATTTGCAAATAAAAGATCATTATACGTTTTGTGCCTTGATCAATTTACTGGTACCATCTTGCGATTTATATTTGTTACTTAAAGATGAGCAACAATTGCACGCGAACGCGGATGTTTACTTTAAAATGCTCGATTTGATCGAACTGAAACGTATTAAAGAATTAACGCGAAATAAATATGATTTGAAATCGGAAGGTAACGTTAAACATGCCCCTCCGATTGTAATTTTAATATTACACTCTCATTTGCAGCTGACGTGATTCAAGAACAGATCAAGAAATGTCAGGAAATATTGGAAAGTTCTTCACACGAGGAGGACGTCAAACTTAGAAATGACAAGGACATCATTCAGTTTGCCTTAAGGAACATGCCAATGCGAAGATGTTACACGACAGACATTTGTTCCGGATATAATTTGATCGATTGCTTTCGAAAAGGTAAGGAATCGAATTTCACCTCAGCCCCTTCTCCCTAAGAACTTGTCGAGTAGAACAGTTATTCGAAATCTAATTTTAATATGTTCGCCTTACGAATGGAAGAAAGGAGAACAAAAAAATTGAGAAAACCCCACTTTTTAAACGGAAAAATATGGAGAAAAAAAAATTTACCACTCTGCTTGATGAAATTATGTAATTAAAACTCGGAAATTATTCACGCCCTTTTCGGTTAAATTTATTAGGCTGAACGTGGCCGCTCTAATCTCCTCATAACACCGACATTTTCACTATTAAACCAAAGAAAATGAAACGGACGACGCGACATTGCAACGTTAAATGATTAAAACCGACCATTTTTCACGTCTAGTTATGGTGATTATTTTTCATTTTTGTCCCAACTGAAATCGCAATAAAAACTTTCTAAATATTAATTTAGAATCTAAAGGAATGTTTAACCATTTGGCAACGTTTATTAGTTTCTTTATTACCAAGATTATTAAAATTCTTCGGTAATAAAGAACTCTTTTCCTTCATTATTCTGTATTTAATCTTTGAAGAAGGCATTAATATGTTTAGCCACATTCTACAGGATTCATTAAAGTTCAAAAACACCCGCTCTAAAAGTTTTTTCACTCTTAAATAAATGATGTCTCATTTAAAAATCTTAACAATTCAGCCTTTGTCGATACCGGTGATTTGACTGGCTGCCTGGCAAAAATACCTTGCAGGAAATTCGCCTTTTCCCCCAATTGCACTGCAAAAGCGCATGGCATTATGCAGCAGCCAGGAAATGACAAATTCCAGATTTTCAGACTTCGAACAGAGAATTGTCAGCATTATCGTTATCACAATGGAGCCGAACTCCAGATTTCATCATTTGCTCTTTTCAAGGATTTTGACATTCTATGAAAGGATTTTTACAACATTTTCACCTAATTGCAAATCCATGTGCAATCAACGTTACACGATAATCTTAGTCTCGTCGTATGTGTATGAATGGAATTCAACAGGTTTCTCCTTCAGCAAAGTGAAAATACGTCTAATGACTTTCAACAGTTAAGAGTTTTTCTATAAAAAGTAATTTTCAGGCGAGAGAATGAGCCCACGGATGAACCCTTGAGGGAGTCTTGTTCGCGATCTAATGGACTTATTTTATGGCAGATGAAGATGGAGCTCTCCATGTTTCCTCTCGCATGTTTGTCTAAATACAGATTTAGCTTCTAAGTATTATAAATGCAACATTAAACCTTTTTTCCTTAAACGTTAAAGCCTGCTGTAAGAATCGCATTACGTTAATGTTTCCAAGTAGTACATTTTTTACAAAACTTTTGAAAACCCTACTTACAATTAGTTTCTTGTTACTAGATCGTCATTCTTCTCAATTTTCTAACTATTTCACTCTGCTAGTTCTTAGATAAGCTAAATACTGGTATTCATTCTTATTTATTTGGCGTGTTATTGGTTAACGTTTCGTTTGTGATCCAGAAAAATATTCTGGATCATTCTCGAGCATCGGGGATAAAATGAAAGGGATGTATTTTCGAGTCGTTCGAACTCGATTAAAGTCGTATTACCGTACGTGCTTATCTCAATTTATCGTTTGACCGTGAAATACGGACGTAATCCCATAAAGGATGCCGGGCGTAATTTAATTCTATCCGACGCAAAAAAGCGTCCCATCAGATAAAAATATATACGTGGCGACCAGATAACAATGACTTTCTCTTGGATGGACATTTATACGAACAACTGGGAAGGCAGTGTCTTTAAATGGTCATGAATTCAAGTGTTTTTTTGAAAGTGACTAATTTATTCGACGAACAAATCCTTTTTAGGCTTTGTTATGTAAATAACGGTTACTTCCCGGCTTGTTTCCATCCGTCGACTCTTAAATATGAAAATTTAAATCATTCGTACTTTTTGGGGTCCTCTCTCGTTTGTTGAGCGGGGAACGAGACTTTTTTAATTAAAAATTTTTCAACGTGCTTCTCGGTTACGAATAATGAATTCAACCTGAAGCAAACCGATTTATGTTTTCTTTTTCTTAACACACCAATAATAAAACTCAAATAATAAGGTATTTACAGCTACGTCGATAACATTATATTACACAACTAGAGCAGAAAGGCTTTAAAAGGAAGCAACGAGTGTGAAGTTCTGGATTGCTTCGATATAACATCAATCCCTGCCCTGAAATATTCATACAATAATTTCGAAAAGTAAGGAAGAAATTCAATAAAAAACTGATGTTAGGATAGACCGGAAAACGTTCTGACCCAATTTTATTTTTAAACTGAGCATTTTTTTATCTATTATTCAGGTGTACAGGATTAGTGAAGTAAGATGTATTACGTCGCCAATATTTTTTATGATGGATCTTTTAAAGCGGATACGTTTTATATACAATAACATAAACATAAAGCAATCGCCCATAAAGACGATCTTCAAACTTAAAGAGTGCAACGTCTTAAAATTAAAAAATTACATGGCACTAACTAAATAAGATCTTCAAAATGGGCGCCAATAACTGGTTCAAATATCAACAAAGTAATTAAAAAAAATTATCTCCGTTTTTTTAAACAGAAGAGGGTTTAATATTGCCTACAACATTTAATATTTATTCAAGTTCTTGATTCCTCTTTTAGATATAGATTAAACCGGTCGAATATGCCACAGTTAACGTTTGAAAAATGATAACTAATTAAATATAATTGTTTTAACTCGAATAAGTCAACAAAGACAATATTTACACCAATAATCATTTATTTCTTTAACAATTATAAAGAAATTCTTTATATTTTACGAAAAGAAAAATAGAAAAAAGTTAAACATTGTAAAAGTGACATATTATCTATCCACTTATACGGGTAATATGTCATAAATAAAATTTAAAATCTTTCTTTTGAAAATTATACATATGTATGAGAAACTAAAAATTTCATAAAACTTTAACGCTTTATAGACTTAATTAAATAAATAATATGTTAATTATGTACCGTCAATTGGGGGAAAACGCTAAGAAGAAAATTAAACAATCAAACTCAAAAAAGAGCTAAGTAATTATTTCGTAATATAATATAAGAGGTATATAGAGCTAACGCAACACAAGTTCACATGCACTTTATCGGTTTGAGTGATGTCAGGAGCTGACAGCATTGCCACGTGTTAAAAAATGGCAAGAAACCTTGTAAAGAACATTAATAACTATGTATTGAGGGAGACTATTGTTTAAAAATTTTCTATTATTTTTTTTTTAAATAATTTATACTGTAAAATGGCAAAACAATGAACACATAAATCACAAAAACGAGAAAATAAAATAATATTTCGCAAATCTAACATAGAATAATTCAAAAAAGATCGAAATAAAACAAATAATTTGGCAACGTCAAAAAGATTGCGTTTTTTTGTGATATTTTCTGGGTATTTCTGTTTCCATCGTTTTAAAATGACATTAATTTTTCAACCCCATCCTTTACTATATTTATCCCATGGCCGCGGGAGAAACGTATTTAAAAAAAATTTTCAAATGCAGTTAAATAACATCAGTGATGAAGTACATGTGAATTTACACTGCGTCGACTGTAAATATAAGTTCTTTCTCGTTAAAAATGTATGTTTCATGTAAAGTAACGTAATAATCTAGATATCCAGTATAATATGTCCCAGTAGTGTCCCATATTACACTATGAAAAAAAGGGCATATTATCCTAAAAGACTTTCAAGAATTATGAACGATGTAATTGATGTATGCAAAATAAAAAGGGTAGATTTTCGAAAGGTTGTGATGTCACTAGAAAGCGAACAAATTTACTGATAAGAAATTTTAAAGAAATAATGGTCAGGGTTGACAAGCATAAAATTTGCTTTATTTACCACTAACTTATTAAACAAGATTGTTCATTGAAATAAAAATGGACAACCCCACAAAAATTGAAAATATTACAATCGCCAAGTGTATTTGTCGTCGATTAGAATCGTTAAATAAAGAAAGAAATTAACCCTTTCGGTCAAAGGGTCCTCATATAGGTCTTTTGTTATTCAAGGCCTGCTCTAATTGCTTTTTTTCAAAACCCGTTACATATTAAATAAATGCTTGGTGTATATAAATTCCGTAAATTTTACTCTTGGTTGCAAAGGAAATTTCAATTTTTTTTGTGTGCAAAATGTAACATTCATTTATATCTCCACAGAAGCAGAAATTGTTTTTTTGATTATTATAATTTAATTCAAGAATTGCTTAGCAAAACCATAATTTTTTTTTCAAAAATAAAAAATTCGTGACTGAAAGGGTTAAACTGGTCCGCAGGAATCGATTTTCTTCTGTTACCAAGTTAAAATGCTACCTGTATCCCATAGACGTGCTTTTGGGTAAATTGAAGTGAATTTCTTAAAATTGTACACTTATTTTAAATTTAATAAAAATTAAGAAACAAAAAATGTATAGAAAGAAGTATGCATAAACTAATTTTTTTTATTTATTTAAAAGTTACTTTTTATCGAGAAAAGGAACCTTTTGTTCATAAAAACATTTCGCCATACAAATGAAAAAGACGCATCTGGAAGTATAGATGAAATAAAAGATAACTATTGAGACAGATGTATAATAAGAGTATGTTTCATTACTTTGAATTTCAAACCCTGAAAAATAAAAATATGACGCGCTACTGTTTGTTTTTTTATACTTTAAATATCTCATCATTAAATATATTCGCTCTCTAAATATCACCATAATATGTAGTTTATGTTAATCAATCGATTCTCGTTAAAATATTTAATAACAGTAAATATTTGTTATCTAACTATTATCAAAAAGTTAGATTTCAGTAGTTTGTTTTTAAACTTACCAGTATTTTCAAATTTGATCAAAACAAGCACTTGTGATGTCATTGCGGCGACTAAACTAAAGGGAATACCATAATGTCAAATGTACCAGTGTTTATGTTTTTAAGATTTTTCAAATTATTGAAATGTTGTTTATTACCCGAGGTGGCATATTCGACCGGTTTACTCTAATGAGAGTTATACGGGTACTGAAAATCTAATTTTTTCTTTTTAGCATTTTTTTAAAGTACATGAAGATGTAGAATACCTTTTGTATGGTACAGACATGGCTGATTGGACGTAAATAGTTTTTTTTAAGATTTATGTAGGAAAAATATTATAAACCGCGTTTTTCTTGAAACAATATTTTTTCATCATTTCTTGTAGACTTTTTCGAAACTGTTACACTAATCCTGACCAAATTAACATTTTGGCTACCATATGTATCACTAGTGATACATAGCAATGATTCACTTGTTTACCATTATATTATTTATTATTTATCTTTATTATGTTGATTTATATACCAATACTACTAGTTAATTGCCCTCTTATGTATCCCAACAAACTTTAACTATCATCAAGTATAAGATCACTGGTGATACATACGGTACAGTTTTGAACCAAATTCTTTGTTACATAAGTGATATATTTGTGTGGCACTAGGAGACAGGCGTTTCAAAATAGATTTGGTAACCAAAGTTTTAAATAACATATTTCTCATATCTACGTTAAACACAATTGTCTTTATTACGCAAAAATAGAAAATACAAAACTTGTAAAGTGTAGTAAATCGAAAAAGAAAGAAATGATATAATAATATTCGTAACATCTAATGTCGCTTCTTTTTTTAAATATTTATTTGTTTTCTCTCGGAAACTTCCTAATACCGTATTACCATTTCGGCTTGTATGCTTGTACCGTACAACTCCGCGATGTGTACCACTAACTGCTAACATCTATAGTTCTGGCTGGAACTATACATATAAAACTAATTGTTAGTCAAAATTTTCATTTTCGCTATTTAAGTGTACTGTTGCAAAAACCTGTAAAAAATATATAACTTTTTTTGTTTTTCGAAAAAAGTCCGTCATTTTCTTATTTACGCATGAATATGTATAAATGTATTTCCGGACAAAGTCAAAGTTTCACCGAATCAAAAATTCTTTGGTTTTCTTGTTTCAAAGGATGACTGCACTAAAAACTAATTAATGGAAGTCATCTGTCAAAAAGAATAATATCAATATTTGCAATAGTAACCTCTAAAAAACTCCTAAAAATATCGTGTCTTTTGAACGTCCAAACTCTCATTATACCTTAATTTTGTTGAAACGGAAAAATATCCGAAAGAGAAAGAATTTAAATTCACTGGATGATTGGCTTTGTGGATAGAATGGGCACCCTGGCAGAGGTTGCTGTTTTATTCAATGCAACTCATCCGGATCGACAGCCCATTAGCCAAAATACAGATTCTAAAATTGAGTCAAAACTTCGGGAATTTGGGGATGTACGGGATCTACCTAAATCCGATCGGTAATCACTATTCAAAAATGAGCAGCTCAACATGATATTAACAGTGCACGAAAATCTGCATTCTACTTTTAACAAAGTTTCATCCGAGTTTAATAGACTTCCTTCCACCGTTCACGGATTATTAGGACAAGAAAAGTTTCATCTGCTCAAAGTACACCTAGTGCTTGAACTCTCGAAAAATGATTGAAAACACTTTTGCGAACAAAACCAACAATTACCCATATGACCATGTCAATTTTGTGAAGCGATTCTTATTATTCTAGGGACGCTACTTTTATTTGAAATGTACATAACAGACAAAACTATCATCATTGGATTACGGGGAATTCCTAGTGGATCATGCAATCTCATACCTAATTTATTCAAAAATTTAATGTTTGGTATGCCATAGTGAACAATTAAGTTCTTGATCATTACTTTTTTGACATTAACTTAAATGGTGACAGATGGTTACATTTTCTTCAATTTGACTTAATTCCAATGCTTGCTATTTTGTACTCAGATCGTCAGAAGTCCAATATTCCGAATAATAACCTATATTTCCAACAGGATGAAGCACCTATCCATTATACAACATCTGTGCGTGTATTCTTAAATGAAATTTTTCCAAATCGCCAGAACAGACAAAGAGGACCACTAGTTAGATCTGGAAACTGAGGCCTGCTCAGTTGCCAGATTTAACTCCCCACCGCTTTTTTTTGTGTGGATAAGTAAGAAGTAAAATACACTCCACCCGGAAATTAAATTTAGATAATTTAAAAAGGTGAATTCAGAAAAATTTCCATGTATTTTTCCAGAAGTTATCGAAAATCTTCGAAGCGAATTTATTAACCGTCTTGCACACAATCAAGCAGTTAATGGCGCGCAATTCGAAGACCTTATTTGGTTATTTCCGTACGGCTTTTCAATTTTAAGATTTTGTATTTTTTAAGCTTGATGGCTGTCTTCACGGACAATTTTTTATGTAAGCTATTTTAATATTTATCTTAACTAATCCCTACACCTTATGATTTTCCATTGATTTAAATATTTAGTAGTAAAAAATGTATGACTTTAATGAGTTATGAAATCAATAGTATTGTTCAATAGAGGATAGACCATTATGAAAATATTCATAGAAACTTTTCATTCAACCCCTGTATCCTTATTTCAAATCAAAGGCTTTAGATCCAAAAAAAAAAAATCACCACAAGTCTATCCGAACGAAGTTGATTTATTTTTGGAATCGTTTAAAGTTGCGATTTCGGCATAAAATAACAGCTTCTTTTTGAAACGACTCCGGGGCTCCGTTTTCAAACACGTAATTTACTCCCGATTTGTCGGATGACCGTCCTGAGAAAAAAAACAAAGAGAGAGGAAGGAAGACTGAAACCGTAATTCAGTTACATCTGTCAGGATGAAGAAGGAAAGAAAAACCGCGCGTCCCCCCAAAAGATAAAAATAAATAAAATGTCGATTCAAGAGAAACACAATTTATTTTGAGAGCGGACAAAATGGGTTCAAACATCAATCGAGGAGACACCTGGAAAAACATGTTCAATGTGATTTTTTCATCATCGGATAATTGGACATTGGATTTATTCTTGAAATTACAAGAAAATATCTATTTAACATTCATATTTCAAAATGGAAATTGAATTTTTCTCATCCCAATAAAAAAAACAGGATTGTGTGTTTTTCACATTTTTCGGTTATCGAAATTGTTTTCCTATTTATTGTAGCAATTGGGAAGGAAGTTACAGGGTGTTACCTAAAAATATTCCGTAACAAATTTTCGCGTAAAGTCCCGTTCCTCGTCTCACTTACGTAGAAAAAATTGACACGTGGATTAATGAAAAGCCAAGTCCAGTGCGATGTAATTTATTACGAGGCATAACAGGCTCCGGTTAATATACTCTGGAAAGGCACAGTTTGTCTTAATTTTTTCTCATATTTTTGTCATTTTTATACTTTTTTTTGCACTGTTTCTCCCCAATGTATTACACAAGCCAAGTGCAAAGGAAATAATTATGATTAATTAAAGTTGGGAGAAAAGGCAACGTTTGGCAACATTGTCACATTAACGTTGGACAAACCCACTATCAAAATATTAATTGTATTAAACCCAGATGTTATGTGGTTTGAACAAAGCTGTTCCTAATTTTGCAAGGATATACAGAAAAATTGGACGGATTTATCTAGGTCAAAATTTAAAAATAATATTGTCTTGGCATTGTTCCGACTTTTACCACCAGCCACAACCATCCAGTATTGGCAAGTTTGTTCATTTTTACGAGTTAAACAAGAAATTTGTTCGCGTTGCCAAATGGCAAATTTGCAAAATTGCTAAAAAGGCGGTTCACTGAAAAACAATATCCTATTTTATATTTAATGGTCAAATAGCAAAACTTCTCCCTAGAATTTTATAAAATGATGTATTTTTCTCAAATTATCAATTATAAAACAAAATAACTAAAAACAAATAAAATGCGTGAGAAAATGCTTATGTATTATTCAAAAGACGGAAAAAAACCGTAATTATCGAAATTCTATCAGCCATCCATCAATTCCTGTTACTGCTCGAAAATGCCGCCCATCGATCCTTAGAGTTAAGAGGCCCAATTTTTTTACGATGGGCCTTAAGGCCATTCGTCAAGTCCAATTGGATCGCGCGTTATTACTTTTTGCAATCCCACCACTGAACCGTCAGTAAGAACCCATTTCCGAGATTTAATACTCGGCCCTAAATCTCTGGGGCGAATTTAACGAGGCTTCGTTAAAAAATTCGTGATTTACGTTAAAGGTCATTAACAGATCCGTGGATTTAATCGTTCGTTCTCGACATTTCCGAAGAGAAAAATATCATGTTGCAATGTTGTCGTTTTTAGGCTGGCCCAAGTGGCGAAAGGTGCTCGCGCCTCTGCCGGACGAAGTAATTGAAAGAAAAATTAGAACGGGTAAGAAGATAGGAAAAGAAACGGGTGGAAAGAAAGAGAGAACAGGAAAAAAAAGAAAGATGGTGCAAGAAAAAAGAAAAAAGATAAAAAGTCTAAAAAATTATAATTTTCGATTTTTATTCGACTTTAATTAAGACCGATGTAACAGTAATTTAGAACTAACGTGTATGTGTGTAGCTGAGAGAGTGAAAAATAGTCCTTTATCACACAAAAGAAATCAATGGACATTTATATTCCGTTCAAGACAGATTTTCGGATATAAAAAGCACGCTCTTCACCTTTTTGAGTATTTAAAGCTCACGTTTTCTCGTGAAATTCACTGTGCATGTCCCTGGCATAAGGGGATAGCGCAGGAAATTTATATTTTTGAGTCCGGGGAAAAAACGCGTAAACTGTCGGTAGATCAAATGAAGCGATTGCCAAGGCAATTTACATGTCAAAAAGGGCTTAAGCTTGAAGTACGATTTGCGACTCGGAATCCGGGCATTTTACTCTTTTTTTTTCATGGTTGGTTCAAAATTTAATAGTTTCGACTCGTGCAAATGCAGTATCGACCAATTTCACATCTTTAAACAACTAAAACTTAGACTATGACCTGTAGAAAAATGGCCAAAATAATAGAATTAAAGAGAAAATTAACTACACAACTTTGAAAATTTTAAATATCTAAACTTAGTTATTATAAACCACTACTAGTTTAATAAACTTTGGACTTTGAAAGAAAATTAATTTTCCTTCGTTTTGCTCATTTTAGCAGTATTCATTCATCAGAATTTCCAAACTTTTTTGTTCAAATTACTTTAAGAAGAAATAAGAAAAAGCAGCCAAAGAATTGAAAGTCATTTAGATTTAATTTAAATTTCAGGAAACCATCGTACCAAAGAAGTTATGGGGTTGTTTGAACTGTTCGAACACAAAAGTCTTTGACCAACTTTTTTCAAGTAAAAGTCCATCTACTGTATGATCAAACGAGAAACAGCAACTACTTTTCAAACACATAGTTATTTGTAGGACAGATCTAGTGCCATTAGAGTTACGAAAGCTTTTCAAGGATTTTTCTTTATCTGCTTCCTTCTTCTATCCGGTTAGGTCGTAATGCCCAAGTCGCGCGTTTCCACATGTGTGAGTGTCTATTTTTCCAGCTACGAACCAAGGAACTTCGCATCGAATTGCTTCCTTCCCGGGACTCTAACGCTCTTTTATTTTTCCCAACACACACACACACACACACACACACACACACACACACACACACACACACACACACACACACACACACACACACACACACACACACAC
>JABRWK010000006.1:0-23917 GCA_013372445.1 Hypothenemus hampei
ATACAGAGCACAGACTTCTATATAACCTAGACTATTAAAGTCCGTTCGCGTTAAGAATAGACTGGTGGGTGGAGCTAAACCGACCTGACTTACACTGTAAAATATGTCGATATTTTCACTTTTTAGAATATTTTTAATAGAAATGGCCAATCATTATCCGTATGTTATTACTTAAACATCAAATCGAAAAGTACAAGAGAAAAAGTCATAACAAACTTTGTAATCAGGTACAGTAAATAATACGTAAATTTTGATTACCATGGCCAATATTTACATGTTGTAAATCGGACTTATTTTTAAGCCAATCACAGAGCCGTATTTTTAAGCCCTATGGTTTCCAACGGTCTATTCTTAACGCGAACGGACTTTAGGTCTTTTCGCAATAGTGATAATTTCCAGTATCCGAACGCATGAGCATGCGCAGTAACAAAATTGCTCTTGCAAATCACATTTTTTCAGTTCTGGAACTGAAAATAAACAATTTTAATAAAAATCAGAAATATGAAATTACAAATAATAAAATAAATATGAAATCAGGCAACGCTGTCTGTCAAACACCTATCAAAACCCTGAAAATGTCAAAATTATGCCATTACGCCACTTTATGCTTGAATATGCCCAACCATTCACATCCGTTAAAAATATGCCAAATGGCAGAATTATGCCTAAATTGGGAACTTTGGTACAGAAATTAATTGTAATTCTGAAAATCGGCAGATTTGAATTGCAGATTAACTGTACGTGAATGAACACCATTAAAGTTTATTAAAGTAACTATTGTAATTTTAAGATTTTATTTTTTAAAGGAAATTAAATAATTGAACATAATATAAAGTAGATATTATCTACTTTCTTTAATTTTATACCCTTTGACGTTATATCCAATTGAGGAAACATTTTCTTCTACTCCCTCTGTTCCATAATAAGTGTCCGATTCGGTGAAATATTATGTCCCAAAATAAATGTACGTTTTGAAATAAAAACAAGGCTTAAAAATCTATCTACCAAAACGTATATTAAACGTAACAATACATTTTACATTCTAAATAATCTTTGCCTGAGTCGCTTCGACGAGCTAAATATCACAATTAAGGCAAAGTGGTAATTCCTATTCGTTCTAATTAATAATAGAACCATGTTTTAGTTTACCATTTATACTCACTTCCAACAAGAAGGGATAAACATTTTGACGTTTTTCACATGTCAGATTAGGTCTTTTTCTTCGTAGTATAACTTCAGCAATTTCACGGTTTATTCTGTGGTCACTTTAGTAATTCAAAAATTGATCAAAAAAATCTTAATTTTCCTATTTAGTAAATAGGAAATATTTATATAATTCGAAAATTTTCGAAGTATTCGATTTGATACGAATAATTCTTAAATTCGAATTACTCGCACACCCCTACTATTTACTGTTATATGAAGGGTACAGGGAATAAATGAGTTAAGTCAATTTTTGCTAAAATTTTGTTATTAACACCATCTAAGAGAAGAAAAGATGTTCTTTTTAATACTGGTTCTGAAAAATAAATCAATCAGTCATCTAAGCGGAAAATGCCAATTTTTTTTTCTTTTTGCAAGTGAAATTATGGAGTTGTCAATTTTTGAAATTATTTTCCTAAACTTTTAAAATTTTGACTTAGCCTATTTATTCCGTATACCCTTCATATGTAATAAATATTTAAAAAGTAAGACTGATATTTTCAAATTTTTCGACAAAACACAAATGTCATTTTTAACGTATGTATCTTGATGACATAACAAATTAGAATTCAAATTTCAAGGAACATTAAGTTTTGAAAAATTAGGAAATTGGACACTCATTTTGGGACAGAAAGAATATATATTTTATAAAAGTATCTGAATAAAAGGAAAATTAGTATAACAAAAAAAATATGACATTTCATAATATTGTGTATGTTTTATTTATTTTATTTTATTTTTTTTAATAAATTATGTACATTTTATTTTAATATTTAATAGATTGATACGTTATCTCAAAACTTTAAGTTTTCCTGTCTGCTAGACATTTTTCTTTCACTACTTGAAAATTATAATAATCCTTCAGAAATTTGTCTAGGAAATGGGTCTTTCTATAACTAATCTAACTTTTAGGTTTAAGATCGTATATTGCTCTTTCCGACTTTTGGTCAAATTAAATATCTTCTTTCCCAAGTGTTTTTCTGGATTAGATTCTTTTTTTACTTACTCCGCAAAACTTATAAGTTCAGATAGAACCTACTTCTTAACAGTTAATTTCAAAAGTACAAAGAAAAAATTAAAACATATCAGGCCAAAAATCGTTAAAAACAAATAATATATGACTAAATTATATTTATTTGTTGGAATATAAATACTGACAAGATTATAAAATGAATCTTTTGACCCTATATTCGTTAGTATCACTGAAGCCATAACATTATTGAAGCCAGTCATCAACGACATGCATACACTTTATCTGTCTTCATTTGAGTCTCTACTGGGGTTAAAGATTGTTTAAATATTGATAAAACTTAATCTATTAAGACCACATGTTGTCGTATTGTTGTATTGTTCTCTTCCGTACTCATTTTTTGAATTGTTTCGAGTCTCCTGCAGGGTTCGTTCAAGTGGACTCATTGAGAAAATTGATACAAAAGTATCTGACGTAACACCAATTTCGAGTATATAAATTATTCTTGTTAGTTTTTCGAATACATTTGAAAAGTTGAAGCCTTCGCGCAAAAACCATTAAAAACGTTTATTTTTCGGGTAAGTTTTATAATGATTTGTTTCACAACAATATTACATTAAAATGTATATTTTATTTTTACAACAGTCCTTTTAATTGGATTTTCAATACACGATGAAGATTAAAACTCACGAGTTTATTGAAAATGTTGATCGTACCAGCAACACCTGGAAGATTATTAAACAGATGACGAAAAATGTGCATCAGGAGGAAGCTTTTTATGTTTGCAATCTTCGAGAAATTATTGAGAAACATAAAATATGGCTTTCTAAATTACCAAGAATTGAGCCTCATTATGGTAAGTCCACAAATAAACATCACAAAAAACAACATATCATATTTCCAAAAATTCACACATAAAATTATTTTTCATAGAAGTTACATTTTGACAGTTAGATATCTTGCTTATATACATATATATTTTTGTTATAGCTGTTAAATGTAATGATGACATAGCAATTCTTGAGGTCTTAGCATCATTAGGAGCGTGCTTTGATTGTGCCTCCAAATCCGAAATAAGTAAAGCATTGTCGGTCGGCATCAATCCCGAACGGATAATTTTCGCCAATCCTGCCAAACCCAAAAGCCATATTCAATATGCAGCAGATGTCGGTGTTTCCACAATGACGTTCGACAATGAAAGTGAACTTTACAAGATTCACGATCTGTTTCCAAATTCCAAATTGGTAATCAGACTTCGAATCGACGCCACCGATGCTCAATGCCCATTGGGGATGAAATTTGGATGCGATCCCGTTAAAGAGGCTCCAAAATTACTACGTGTTGCGCAGTTTCTGAATTTGAATGTAATTGGAGTGAGTTTCCATGTAGGATCAGGATGCCGCGAACCAGAGGTTTTTAAAAGAGCTATAAGAGCAAGTCGTGAAATCTTCAATTACTCTTCTACTTTGGGCTTCAACTTCACTTTGCTGGATATTGGAGGTGGCTATCCCGGCGGCAAGGATTCATCTCTTACAGAGGTAATTTTTTAACTTCCTAATTTCTGAAATTACACATCTTAGGCAGATAAAGCATTAGAAATTGCCTTCTTTCTTTCATTTGATCTCCAGATGTAAATAAATCTCTAAACAAATTAACTTTACGGCTTAAAGCTATCTATAAGATGTGTTACAAACATTATAGCATATTTTAGAGGCTGATAGTCCATCGAAACGTAATGGTGGCTCTCCATTATATTTCAATAATGCTTCGTTACAAAGTTACAGAGTGTTTAAGATTTATTAACAAATTAAAACTTTATTATTATCTTCAAAGGCGGAAAAAAATAAATAATCACTCTTCAAAGAAAAGACAATTGATTTTTTTTCGACATTAACACAATTTTCGATTAAATTTATGAAATGTTATTTGCCTTTTCAATTAAGATTGACGTAAAATATCACGCATGCAGATGGTTTATGTTTAATAGTAGTATTTTTACATAAAAAAATGCGCCTACGTTAACTCACAAAATTTCATTTAAATATCTAAAACGGTTTTTAAGATATTAATAAAATTTCAATTTTTTAATAAAACTTTAACATCCTGTAACTTTGTAACGAAACTTTATTGGAATATAGTTTATATGTGTAACGACCATTATTTTTTTATACTTCCGAAATTTGGTATAATATTTATGAATCGCCCAGTATAAAACTCTTATTTTGTGAAATCAATAGACCAAAAAACTATATCTTTCAGATTGCTAATGTGGTTAACAACGCTCTTGATGAATTTTTCAACGACTTAAACATCAGAATTATCGCAGAGCCCGGAAGATTTTATGTAACCACTGCATATACTTTGGCTTGCAACATACATTCCATAAGAAAAATGACTGATGAAGATAGTGAAGGCAATACATTCGAAACCCATAGAATGTATTATATTAATGATGGTGTCTATGGAAGCTTCAATTGCATTCTTTATGATCATCAAGCGGTTACTCCGTTGCTTCTAAATGAGGATCCCACCAAAAAAATGGTTTCAAGTAGCATTTGGGGACCGACTTGCGATGGTCTGGACCAAATTATTGAAAATATGTCTCTTCCGGAAATGGAAATCGGAGATTGGATGGTATTTGAAGATATGGGGGCATATACTTTGCCAGTCGCCAGTCCTTTCAATGGATTTCCAGTGCCCAAAGTCTACTACGGCATGACCCAAGAAGACTGGTAATGCAACTGATTTCCTTCAAATTCTTCAAATAAATTATCTTTTTTTCTTTGTTTAATGTAGGTCTGTGTTTAGAAGCATCATCACAGTTAATCAAGATGACGTTCTTATTGTTGAAGAACCATTATCTGAAGAACACGAATTGTACAATTTAAAAATTCCTTCCGGTTTGCCTGTAATTATTCCTGCAAGAAAGAAGTCAATTGCCTTCAGCACGAACAGTGCAGAACTCATGGTTGGATGAACCAAATCTTGTTGATTTTTAGGTGGTATGGCTTCATATTCGTAGTTTGGATTTCGGTCCGGGGTTCCACTCCCATAAATGCGGATTTATTGACCAAATTAGTCAAAATGGATTATTATTTAATTTGGATCAGTGGATTTTTATTGGAATAATAAAGGGTTTTAATTGAAAATATTATATTTTAATTGTCCTCATACCTACTAGATAGTAAAACAGTTGAAATTGAATTTATTAAAATTTATGAATGTATGTTTTAAGAAAATTAAAAAAAGCCATCATGGACGAACTTTAAATAATAGACTGAATAAGACGATCAATTTTTTTTAAATTTCTGCCATTTAGATAAAATAACCAAGATAACACAATCACAAAAAGCCACTAACAAATAAGATTTAAAAGAATTTTAAATTCTGATGAAAGCCCTACATAAACATAACCTTTTCCATTTTCTATAATTAACAACAATTTAGAGCAGCTGTTAGCAAATCCCAGACTATACAGGGTGTCTCATAAATGCCGCCTAATGGCTCGGCCACATTGTCGAGGAGGGCCCACTGAACGTGGGAAAAATCGTAGAAAAAAACCTATTCTAAAAAACGGCAGTTATAACTGTTAAAAGTTGGAAACTTTAAGAGGCTTTAATGTACTAATTAAAGCGAATTATTTAATTCTCATCATAGCATATTGATTATGTATTGCTTATTAACGTGTTCAGTAAAAAAAAAGTTCGGTTTTTGTTGTTATTTTGGAAAATAGCTACTTTTGTTGTTTTTTTTATTTTTCATCGCAATGTGATTGAAAAACAAAAGTAGCTTCATAAGCTACGTAATGAGGTATTCGAATTTCAAAAAAGTCTTTCGCAACCCCCGAAATATGCCTCCGAAGTTGAATGGCTTCAAACCTCAATAACTTTCTTATTTCAAATGGAATGCCCCCATTTTTTCGACGGCATCGTGTTCAGAATTCAAAAATCTACAACTTTTGTTAACATTATCCTATCCCTAAATGCAGCCGTTTATTAATTTATAATATTGTTATTATATTGTATAATATTGTATTTATAATTTTTATAATATTTGGTTGTCACTTTTTTTGGTACATCCTGTATATGTAAAAATATGTTTACGATGTAGTACTCTGTATCCTGGTTCTAATGGCCCAAACGGATCTTGAAAAATTCTAATATTAAAGGCGTGAGAGACCGAGGGAGTTTAAAATGGACACCCTGTATAAAGCAAGTGACATAAACTAGAAAGTATAAAGGGTGATAAGATTATAACAATAAATGGATATGTATTATGCATATAAAAATTATTGCTAGCCTCGCAGTATTGGTCCAAATCTAGCCGCATGCTGAGCGCAGTACAGCGTAGGGCAGCAGAATTTTTTGTAACATTATTATAATTTTATTGTTTATATTATAAACAATTATTCTACGGAATATTGGACTTGGGAACTTGCAGAATATCAGTGGTATCTATCAAATGTTTAGAAGCTCTCACGTAAAATATGTGGTAGTGTGGATATTTATTTGTTAAAGTTACAAAAAATTCTGCTGTCCTGGACTGTACTTCTCTCAGTATGCGGCTAACCTAGTTCTTTATTCAGTTTAATCAACAATTCAAGACTATTATTATTGTGATTGATAAGTATTTTAATAAACTTTAACAAACTAAATAATGTCATCAAAAAGTTTCGATATTTTAAAAACCATTAAACATTTAACAAAATCAACCGATGATGCATTTTATTGTATATGTAATCTGAGCGACATATATGAAAAATATAAAATGTGGACATCAGTTTTTCCAGATATAAAACCATATTACGGTAAGACTGATAAAATTCTTCTTCGTTTTACATAATTTTATTTTCTATACTTTTAGCTGTAAAATGTAATGATGATTTAACAGCATTAAAACTATTGGCATCTCTTGGAATTGGTTTTGATTGTGCTTCAAAATTGGAAATAAAGAAAATTCTGTCATTGAATGTGGATCCCAATAAAATAATATATGCAAATCCGAATAAATTTATAGCAGATTTACAATATGCTGTCAATGAAGAAGTATCTTTAATGACTTTTGATAATGAATGTGAACTATATAAGATACAAAAAATTTATCCTAGAGCAAGGTAAAGAAATTATTCAAATATAGATACATCAGATACTTGAATTAAACGAAAGTAGATATTTTATGGCAAGTTTAACAGTAATTGACTCAGAATTTATATTTCCATTTCCTTGTCGAAGAGGATACATAAAACTAGGAAATTTTCAGTGCTTGCAAACTGCTATTAAATATCAATGAACACAAATTTTACCAATCATGTCATTTTAAAGGTTGGTGTTACGTATTAAAAGTGAAGCAATACGTGCCAATTACCCAATGGGAAATAAATTTGGCTGTGATCCAATAGAAGAGGCGCCTCAACTATTAAAATTGGCTAAAGCATTGAATCTGAACGTGATAGGCATCAGTTTTCATGTAGGTTCTGGCTGCCAAGAACCGGCTGCATATGGACGAGCAATTGCTAATGCACGAAAAGTATATGATTATGCACAAACTTTAGGTTATAATCTTTCAATTTTGGATATTGGAGGAGGATATCCAGGTGCTACAGGAACGTCCATCGTTGAAGCAAGTCTACCCATCTATTTAATACAAAACAAGTTTCATCTAACGTTATTCTAAGTAGATTGCAGATATTGTGAAAAGGGCTCTGAACGCTTATTTCAAAGACGTAGATATTCAAGTGATTGCTGAACCAGGCACGTTCTTCGTACAGTCGGCGTATACTTTAGCCTGTAATATATACGCTTTAAAGACATTAACTCGCAAAGAAATTGATGGAACCAAAGTCCCGCATAGAATGTATTTCATAAACGATGGTATATTTGGAAGCTTCAATTGTGTGATGTCCTATCAGGAAGAAGTTTATCCCATTACTTTAGACGAATATCCACATTCGAAACAAGTTTCTAGTAGTATTTGGGGACCGACTTGTGACGGTTTGGATCGAGTAGTTAAAGAAATATCGCTGCCCGAAATGGCCATAGGCGACTGGTTTGTCTTTGAAAATATGGGCGCGTATACAATACCTTTGATTACATCTTTTAATGGATTTTCAAAACCGAAAATCTATTATGTAATTGATCAGAATATCAGGTAAGTTTCATTAAAATATTTGGTTAAATCAGTTTTAGACTGCGCTATTCTCCCTATTACCCAAACTTATTACAACTTGATTCACTGTATATTAAATAACACAGATAATTCAACTGATAACAATTTTAAGGCGTTCCAAGTTGAGCACTTTATCACGTCTAAAATTCAAAGACATATTATTTCAACCAATTATCTGAGTTGCTGAGGGGTCCTATAACTGAATTACGGAAAGTAGGTTTCTCGTTTGATGAAATTGGTCATTGAACAAATCGAAATCAAGCCATTATAATTAGACAATTTTGAGAGAAATTCCAAGATAACCGAAATCGATGATGGCAGAAGTACAGGATGCCAACGATAAATAATGTAACATCATGATCGTCAGTTAAGGCTATTAATTTGGAAGTGGATTTCCCATGAATGAATTTTCCTGTGAAAAAGGCACAGGAAAATCCATTTATGGGCAATATGAAAAATTTAGCGCCGAATAAGATTTTTTTGGGTGTTCTCACATAGGTTTATTCTTAAGACTTTAGCATTATCGATAATGATTAGAGTAGAATAGAAAGTACCTTACTCATTAGACTTATTATGCGAATCGGTAATGTTGTCATGGCATACCTGATGAATACAATGAAAAACAATGATAAGGAAGAGACGTAATGAAACATGGAAAATTGAGTTATGTGGTGTAATTGCTTATAGTGACAGGACCTAGCTCTATAACTACATATTTCCAATTGCACCTGTTATATTAGTGACTTTTCACGTAATGTATCACATACCACTCTCAAAAATGTTTTGCATATTTTGAAACTATTAAATTTTGACGATCAATATCTTTTAAACCACTGGTCACATTTGATTAATTTTTTTTTCAATTGTAGCCCCATAATGGGTGAATTTCCTCCAGCGAGGAGATGCCCAAAAAATACAATCTACATATTATACAGGGCGGGTAAATAGTGTCTTGTTTTTTAATCAAAGTTTGACGTCTTCCATGGGCAACACCAGGTGGGTGAGGTATATAAGAACTATGCAGTCATGTAGCCTGGTGTCTCCTGAGTATTTTATTTTTTTAATCGTCCATTTATGTTCAACCCTTCCAGAGATATCACATTTCTTAAGACACCTTGCATTTTTCCATATGAAGTTTATTAAGCTGCCGGACAAAATTGGCCCAAAATTATCATTGTTTATATTCACTGGACACATGGTAACCTGAGAATGGAGACATAAGACTAATCCACTGTATGGTTTTTATATTCCTCAGTCACTTGGTATTGCCCACAGAAGACCTTAAATTTTGAATAAAAAAAACAGAAAACTTTATACACCCTGTACAATATGATGCCTTCATTTTGGGACATCTTCTCGCTACAGGAAATTCACCTCTAACAAGGCTACAATTGACCAAAAAATCACTTAAATCGGATGAATGGTTGCGAAGATATTCATTGTCAATACATAAAATGCAAGAAGTGTTAATAAATTGAATATCTCTGGAAGGGTTGAACATAAATGGACGATTAAAAAAATAAAATACTCAGGAGACACCAGGCTACATGACTGCATAGTTCTTATATACCTCACCCACCTGGTGTTGCCCATGAAAGACGTCAAACTTTGATTAAAAAACAAGACACTATTTACCCGCCCTGTATAATATGTAGATTGTATTTTTTGGGCATCTCCTCGCTGGAGGAAATTCACCCATTATGAGGCTACAATTGAAAAAAAAATTAATCAAATCTGACCAGTGGTTTAAAAGATATTGATCGTCAAAATTTAATAGTTTCAAAATATGGAAAACATTTTTGAGTGTGTAGTTTTTCCATGTCTGTTTTCGGGCATTCCATTTGTTAGACACCTAAAAATCTAATCGGAGAATGTTTGGTTGCATATACCTATATGTCACTTTTGTTTTTGTTGGAATAAGATTGAGGTTACAATAACAAGAAATTAACTTTGAGTATATGTATAAAGTATGTCCTCGGATGGGGTTTCAAAGAGGAAAAACTTTTTTATTTTTCATTTTTCGAGAAAAATGTAATCTTCATAAAAGTTTTTATTTGTTCCAAAACATCTGAATGCATTTTCGCCGTTTAAAATTTCCTTTCCGTTATAGAGAAACATACAAATGCTTTATGAAACATACAAAAATAAAAAATTTTATTTGAAAATTGTTGAAAATTTTTCAAAGTAACAAAAATTAATTTTTATTTTCATGACAACACGTCAACATGACATGTTTATTAAGTATTTTTCTTCTTTTCATCCACAATCAAAAACGAAATTCTATCCAAATTAACAACAACGTTGTTGAAAGAGCAATGAATTTATTTGTCTGAGTGCTATGGCAAAGGCAATAAAGCAATCCGTAGAATTATCGAAAAATTCAATGAAAAATTTCCGGATATAAAATGTTAAATGTTATTAATTTAATTTAATAAACATGTCATTTTGACGTTTTGTCATGAAAACGAAAATTAATTTTTGGGGCTTAGAAAAATTTTCAACAATTTTCAGCTAAACTGATTTATTTTGTATGTTTATCTGTAGTGGAAAGGAAATTTTAAACGGCGAAAATGCATTCAGATGTTTTGGAACAAATAAAAACTTTTATGAAAAATACATTTTTCTCGAAAAATGGAAAATATAAAGGTTTTTCTTCTTTGAAACCCCATCCGAGAATATACTGTAGATATGGACTACTAGTTCCCTATATCTATATACAATGATAATTAGCGATCCAAGATGTAGTGACACCGATCCCCAGGAGGAGGGGGGTGCCTAATATTACTAATTTTCGATGTATATAATAATGTCGATGTAGTAAAAAGTATATAATATCATAACGTTTTATTTCCTAAACTAATAAGGTATAAATTATGATTGCTTCAGGAGTTTTTAAATGTAGCTTCTTAATATGAAAATATAAGAAAATTTTCTCGAATTAAAAGTACGGTTTTGGTTTCTTACCTATAATACTGAATCGTGTTTTTTTCTCACTGGTTTTTTTGCAACCATCGGAGACACATTTCCTCATAATTATTTTTTGAACACTTGATAACATTTAAAAAAACACATGTCACTTTTAATACCACACATTGTTTACCACCATAATAACGGCAGCTAAAATTAGTACCGTTAGTTACCGGCTCGGGGATCGGTGTCGCCACATCTTGGATCGCATAATGGCGGCTCACTAGCAGTCCATATTTATGTGGTCAAAAGAAATTAATGTATGCTTCCGGTTATGTTGAGTGATATAAGAGTCTTTCTTTTGATTAGTAAAGGAAATTTGCCGTTTCTAAAACTGAGCAGCATTATATTCACTCTATTGAGTAGATTATGGATTAATAATAACGTGAAGCTTTCACTATTGCG
Organism: Hypothenemus hampei; assembly: GCA_013372445.1. Taxonomy (NCBI): domain Eukaryota; kingdom Metazoa; phylum Arthropoda; class Insecta; order Coleoptera; family Curculionidae; genus Hypothenemus; species Hypothenemus hampei. The sequence goes on from JABRWK010000006.1 coordinate 11,711, forward strand.
AAAATTGAAAATATTTAAATTTTCATGAGTAATTTTCGCGGGCTTCTTTATTTTGTTTATTAAAAGAAAAATATCGAAGATTAGTCAGGTCTCTTTGGATGAGTAGTAAAATTAAACGGGAGCGTAAAAACTACATTATTTAGAAGTTTTAAATGAAAAAGTTAAAGTATGATAATTTGTGGTGTAGAATGATTGATTATTTGAATGGTAATACTTCAGATAAGTTTACCAAGCTCATGAATGAAGAGAAAGTTTTAACCAAAATTAGTTTAATGTTTGCAACGAGCTCCACATCATGCAAGCCATAACAGCAATAGAAGTATAGGAAGCACTTGAATAAGCTTATGATAATAAAAAGATTAATAGGGTTCATCTGACAAAAAATTTATTTTCTATCAATTTAGAAAAAAATTTTCTAAATAAAAAAAAATCATTATAAACATTTAATATTTTATAATGATGATGATAGTTGATGAATAATGAATACTAGCTATCTTACCCGCACTTATAATTCCAATAATACCCGATGGGAATCACTTACCTGAATCGTTCAGTGAGAAGAGAAACTGAAAATTTAAATACTGTGACAAATAAGCAAGAACAATAAACGTCTTGAAAGAAAAGAAAACAAAACGAATTTCCTGCCGTCAAAGTTCATTGGAGTCAAACAATAATAATCCTTCAACTATTTAAGAGGTCTTGAATTTTCAAGAAAAGTCAAAATGGCAAGAACCTATAGAAATATAATTGAAATCCTTAGAGGAAAACAATGCTTGGAAAGAGGACTTTCCAGATGAAAAGAAAAATATCGTTGTTGACAAATGGGTGTTTAAAACCCCCTAAACTAAACCTTAATGATACGAGAGAAGGCCATAAAATCAAATTCGTAACAAAGGGTTACATACTAAGAATGGATTTAATTAATTTGAACAATGTCTGATCTTATTAAGATATATGAAAGAGTTTAACTGTTTCATGTAATAAATTTCAAAGCTTCAAAACAAAAAAAAATTATGAACATCAACATCACAGTGCAGCAGCAATTACCTTCATAATGTCGTCGAGAGGAATGGCATATGATCAGATATCCCGTTTTTTATCATTTTACCTACTATCATTCATTCTTTTTTTTCAACATACTGAGAAATGACAGGTAAAATAGTGTAAATTCTTTGTAAATGATTTAAAAACCAGTAGTCCTGAAACATTCTGTAACACCCCAAGCTGGACACAATATTAGCATTAAATAAAGATAGATTAATGTTTATGGCTTTATTCGTGTTACGTTTTTGATATATAAAATTCTTATTTCACTTTTGCTGTTTTAGGAGTTCAGTAAAAAATTCAGACTTGTCCATAATTAATGTATGTGGGATTGAAATTATCAACGAAGGAGACACCTCTGCATTGCGAGGATTTCTCAAATTGTATCATTCAATTATATAATACAATATAGTTTATAATAAAAAAAAGTTGAAATTTCTAGATCAATTTCTTTATTCTCTAACAATAACTGTGTACGTTTTCAGAGGGGTTTTTTTATTCATGTAATGATGTTTCTTTTGACAACCAATCACTAAAACACAGCAAATAGTAATTGGTTGGACAAAAGCCATCAATTAATATCACTTTTTTTCCTCTCGACACTCGTAATTCCTTGTCATTTTTTGATTTCAGTAATTTCTAATCCAGCATTTAAATTATGATTTTATTTACTCCTTTCACTAACTAAATTTTAATAATAACGAGAAAAAACGAATCGAGGCGAAAGTAAAAATTCTAATATTAAATTTCTAATACTTAAAGAATGTTTTTTTTTTTGTAAATTTCCTCATCTAATGAGGTTTCGCTAAATTTCCTCATAGAATATTCTTGTGCAAAGCGCAAATTGATAAGAATTGATGACTCAATCAATCTATATACTGTTTGTCATAAATAAGTATTTTCAGGCTTTTAAATTCATGCTAGAAAATAAATTTACAATAGATCGTGTCATTATCCAAGGGACACGTTTAGAAACATATCAATTACACACACGTTTAATAATTGTTTATAACAATTGAGAAAACATCCGTGTAAATTGTGTTTCAAGAACAACCATTTCTCTAATTCAATTAATTTTTATTGACTTTAGGACTTGAAACCTCTACGTAACAACATGAGTTACGAAAGGTTATATGCATCTTACCTACTGATCAATTCCTAATAGAAGTACCTTTCATTTTATTCGAAATATCTAAAATAACAATAATACTAGGCACAGTACACTGTAAGCAAAACAAATCAATATTTTTCTTTGAATTTATTGCCAATATGAGATCACTCAAATAAGTCCAAGAACAAGAGATAATATATATAATTTTAATGTCATATTAGAAAAATCAAGTCTTTTCCTTTCACAAATGGACAAGTCTTGTATTTGAATGTTAAAAAGTCGTTTTGGACTTTAAAAAGAATACAAAAAAACTACATGGTATTTTGACTTACAGTGTGCGCGAACCTAAACAAGCGTTACATTTTAAAAAAGATATGTTACAGAAAAATGTGTTTTATAATAAATAATTTTCTATCATTATTTTTTTTTTGAGCAGAAATTTTTAAAGCTCAATTATTACAGGTAGTTATATAGAATAATAGATTTCTAAAATTGCGTAACTCAGAAACAAATGCAGTTAAAATATTGCTTTAGTGTGTGTTTTCTTTCTTTATTAAGATTCTAAATTTGTGTTTAGGTATATCGATTACACGCACTAGTGGTCAGACACGACGAGACTTTTTGACAGTTCACAAATGACCCTGTAAGAAATCCCAGAATCGCTCTTAAACGCCCTCAAATATAATGATTTAGTTTTGATTGAAAGATTAAAAAGAGACAATTTACATTTTATGCAGTCCAAGAATTCCAAGATTTGGATTCCAACAATGTATATTTGTTGCCTACCTACAGGTCTAAACTAAAAATCAAATTTAAGCACTATTTTAACGTAACATTTTTAAAATTAATCACAACCTAATTTTTTTTCTACACTCAAATTGTACATGTTCTGCCATAAACCATTATCGTGGCCATAAAACACTCAATGTTTATTGCATGAATCATTTTTCATCAAGAAAAAATACTTAAAATTTTACATTTTCAATTTTATCAAGTTAATAACAAGCACTCAGCATAAAGACTTGTTGTAAAGTCTTATTTAAAATTTTCACATGCCAAATGGAACTTCCTGTACATTTAAACTTTTCCAACTTCAGAAACTGTGACACAAATTAACAAAGAAATATTAAAGTACAACACTTCACAAGAATTTTAAATTATAAAAAATCAAAATTCATATGAATAATATAAAGGAAATAGGAGCAATTTGCAATTATTTCAGTTAATGGAATTTTCTAAACTTTTTCAATTTTAACACAGATTATTAAAAAAAATATATGTTAAATTACAACAATTCAGAGGAATTTTAAATTGCACAAAATCAAAATTCATATGAATGATATAAAAAAAATTTCATTTATATTATTATTTTTATTGTATCTATTTAATAGGAACAATTTCCATACCTAAAAGTGCAAAAGTTGGTATTTCTGTGCTGATTACGATTTAAATATTGTTGGAACAACTTCAATCTTGTACTCTTATGACGTTGCTAATCATGTATGTTTACTTCCAGTGAAAGAATAATTCTTTTTTTTAAGTACTTCTCACAAGTGTTTCTTCCAGCGGATGAAATATGACCTGTGATCATTAAAGTAAAAATTAGAGATGTTTTATTGAAAATAATTAAAAAAAATCTCAAAGAAATTTTGAATTTAAATCAATTTCCCATTAGATCAATCACTAAAAATAAACATTTTTAGTGTGATAGAATGTTTGCCGTAAAGGATCATAGATTTTAATACTAGTATAGGCCATATGCAATTTTTTCCTTGCATATTCGCAGATATATGACATTTTAATTTCAATTAGAAAAGAAAATTAACCTTTTCAATTAATCAACATTTCTCTATGCTATAATTTAACAATATATCATTTAAGTATATTTTGATTTTTTCAATTTCGATATGCTTTTCTTAAAAATATCTTTTGTGTGTTACCAATGAGATATTTTCATATCATAATTTCAAGAAATATCAATAATTTCACTTTAATGATCGAAAAAAGTAAAAATCGAAAAACTTACGAAACAACAACTGGTATCCTACAGAGGCGACCTGTCAACTCTAGACACTAGTGCGTGGAGTGTCGTCATTGCATACTCAATTGTTTATGTATTGTATCTGATTTATAAAACAATGGTCTATCGTGGTTAGAACTAGTCACCAGACCGAGATCGGGCGATATGAAATTATTTTCGGATTTTGGTCGTGGCAATAATGTCCTTAATGTCTTATTGTGGTGGTGTTGGTGGTGGTGATGATGATGATGCGATCCGCCTACGCCTCCGTCGTCTACACACCTCACATTCTCACTAATATTGAATTTGGCAACGGATTCTTGTGATAAATTGACGTGTTCGGCCTCGGCCGCCAAAGCGTTCACCACTGCATTGATCGTTTTGCTTTCGCTGCCCAGGTCCTCTTCTCGATGTGACAATAGATTTGGATTTTTTCCTATTTTGTTGAGCCTGGAAAAGCAACAAAACCATTTTAATGTCATTTTTACAATAAATTTGGAATTGACACATAAACACCAAATTATTAATTTGCTCACAGTGATGTAGCGGGCACATTTTTACGATGAAAATGTGACGAGTACAGGTAGCATGTACTGAAACAGTGCTTGAACATTGTGTATTATGATGAACATCTTAACATGAATGGTGCAACCGCTTAATAATTTCACATAAATATTTACGATTTAGAAATGGAAATTAGAGAAACGTGAGATGAAAAGAAACACTCTTTTTGGTTGCTCCATCCTATAGTATGTGCTTAAGAATAAATAAATCACATAAATTCTAAAATGTTATTTCGAGTGTCCACAATAATTTTTCTAAATGCAATTGTTTCTAATCGTCATAACTCTTGATATACCTATACGATATTCGTAGAATTTGAAATTGAAAATATTGGGTTGTACATAAAGTTTCAGGCAATGGTAATAAAGAAAACCTTTCAAAATAAATCCATACGAAATAAATGTATTCAATTTCATCAACACAATATCAAATCTAATATCTCTTTAACTATCCATCAAGTGTTGGACTATTTTGTGTTTCAAATCGATTTTTTTTTTCTAAAAGACAAAACTTGCAAATTTTCTTCAATACTTCTTTTAATTTGTATTTTCTCAATTTAAACAGTACATTTTATGTTCGCAAAAGAGTGGAAAGTTTCAGAAATTCTAAAAATATTTCTTGTTTGAACAAGTTTTTCCTTTATAATTAGTAGAAATCTTGCAAGAGTTAAGATAAAACTCGATACATTTAAAGTAGAATTTATAATTCTCTATAAACTTTTGAAATTCAATTTAACTTTTTGCATGCCAAACTAATAACTTTTTACTAAAAATTAGAATAAAATAAGTAATTGTAAAACTTTGTACTCATTTTAATTAATACAATACTAAAAACAGTTTGACGTTTTAATTATTTACCTCAATGGAAATTTCATTGCAAAATTTCTTTATTTGATTATACCTACCTTAAATTACCTTATTATTTTCAAGAAATCATTGTTTCTGTACAACAAATTCAATTGTGGAAATTCGAAAATTTATTATAAAATATTCTTAACAAGCCAACAAATTAAATCAATCATCTCACAAAGTTTCTGGATACACATATCAAACACATATCACTACTTACCTCTTACCTAAAAACTTTTATTAATTGAGAAATTTTGTGTTTTCTTTTATAAAATTTTTCCACAAAAACTTTGTCATATGAATTACAAGCAGAAACATTCAAAAAGTAAAAACTCAGGTAAAATTTGTAGGTTTATAAAGTGTGTTTGTGGTTTAAAATGTGTGACTCATAGAGGAAAAGAGATAATATCAAGAATATCAATAGATGGAAAAAGATGAGAATCATTATTACATGAAGCATTACTAAATTTCTTAATAAACCCTTCGTGGGGTTGTTTTAATACGAACCAACGCACTGACCTCTCCGCAGCGACAGATTCCATAGTACGTCGCATGAGCGGGTACTGATCCAGAACTGCATTAAAATGATCGACTGACAACGAAAATAAGTTGCAGTACGTTTCAGCTCGGACCGATGCCACTCGTCTAGCATTCGTTAACAAACAAATTTCCCCAAAATAGGAACCATCACTTAAGCTGGTAGCTACTTCGCCATTGGCCATCACAATATCGACAATTCCTTCTTGTATAAAATACATTTTGGTTCCGATGGTACCTTCTTTTATAATAATATCACCTGAAAAAAACAAAAAACCATATTGCATTGCTTAAAAACATAGAGAATTTCAAATGGTAAACACATTTTTGGATATTTCATCATGCTTTACTGTATTTTATTCACTTTGTATATAGGTATAGATTTTCATTTGGTTAAGGCTGGTTTATATACTCTTTTAATTCGCTCAAATTGGTTTCCACAAGAAAATGTTTTTTTTTCAGATATATTGTCGACTTTTTTCATTTGCACTACCGGGTGTTGTAAGTCTTTATTGTAGAGTCTCAGGCACTCTGGAACCTCATTTCACATGCAGATTAGTTTAGTGAAGCACATATGGTTAAGGAAAAAAGTCGTCATTTATAAACGGTAGCACAAATTTTGCGCAAGCCAAAAAAGACTGAGGGCCTAACAGATATCCACTACGTGTCCCGACCATTTGTGCAAGTTTGCATATGCACATAATACCTACATGGATGTATAAAGCAGTCTTTAAAAATTTTCGAAACCATCAGCTGATTTCATATTTTAAAAGGGTTTTTATCAATTATTTAGAATTCTTATATCAATTTTCTGAGGTTACTTAATTTTCTTAAATTTCTGACACCCCATCCGTTGAATAAAACATCCGTTTTTAATATCCTGCCAAAGCTTTTCCATTTGGGTTTTAGCGTCAGTTTATCCCTAACACCGTAACATATATGTATACAGTGAGGATATAAAGCTTAAAACAAATTCAATAAAATCTCAATAGGACGAAAAAAAATCGCTCGAACATGTCGATCTTAATTTTTAAAATGCGCAAATATATATGACATGCACTTTTCTTTCGTGACATCATCGAGGTCGAAGATATGACATTATCTTCTTTTTATTTGAAACGACCATTTTTGATAGCGCTATTTAATAGAACCCGTTTATAAAGAGTTTTAAAGTAAATGGAAATGATATAATGGAGGTTTTTTAGGGCACGACTTTTCTAATTATTTAGAGGAATTCCCTAAGGACATTAATGGATTGAATTATGGTTGCAGCTAATTATAGTAGAGCTGCTTGGCTGACCATAAATTAGCCACAATGATATATTTGGCGATGAAACGTCATGGTAGATGAGAATCGCAGCAATCGCGGAAGAATATGTGAAAAGTTTAAGTCATTGAAAAGCTCATGACCCACCAAATTTTTCGCTAGGCAGTTTCCACAACCATTATAGTTACTTCAAATGGAACCATAAAACCAATTATGGACTTAAATCTAATTTATTAAATCGTAAAAATTACATTTCATATTATTTTAATGGATAAATTTGTAAGCACAGGAACAATTTAGAAGAAAACCTAATTTATAGGAAAACATAAATTAGTAAAGGAAATGGATAATTACATTCCACGAATACAATGTTCACCAAAGAGTGAAGCTCCATCCTTAGAAAACTGTAATCAGGCCATGAAAAATATTTGCCTTCTGACGGTAAATTTAAATTCTAAAATGGGAAGATATGAAATTGGAATTTCGGGAATTTAAAGTTCTTTAAAAATTTTGAAAGGAAAGAATTTATAAATAGTTGTATAAAATGCTGAAGTATATAATGTGTTAAAATTCATCGACATATTTTTACAGCAAAAAATTGACAGTCGTCAGAATATAGGGTGTCAAAGTTAGAATTTTATTTAATTTTTTTTACAATAAATTTTTAAACAAATGTAAAATTACAGTTTTGAGGTTTTTTTGAGTTGAAAAATTGAAAACAATTTATAGTTTTATTATAGATCATATAGGTTTCTAATTGTTTTAGTTTAGTTATGAAATACCATATAATTTTTAGGGACTTTAAGATTTATAATGTTTTGTTATAAATTCTTGTTTTTTAATCTCTAAAACTCTCTCTCTCTCTCTTTCTCTCTGAAACATCTAACACCGTTAATAAAAAAGTCATCAAAGTCATCAAAAAAGAACATAAAGAAACTAGAAAAAAAGCAGGAAAACATTTTAAATAACAATTTTAAGTGGTTATAAAAATATTCGGACATTAGCTTATATTGTGACGTGGCGCCCTTTTTACGCTTCCGCATACTTTTCCATCGGCGTGGCATCGAAGAAATTCGTTTTATTTTTATAAATTGTACATCAATTTGCAGCTATTCTTTCTTTTAATGCAATTTTATAAGTTTCTTTGTTCGTAATTTGATGTATTAATTTGAACTTCTAATTGATGCCATACGTTCTCAATAGAGTTGTGATCGGCAGATTGAAGTGGCGTTTTTATCACTTTTAGGCAATTATAAAGCAACCATTTCTTGACTATCCGGGCACTATGTTTAGAATTATTGTCTTGATAAAATGTATAACTTCTCAACGCTATTCTTAGATTTTTCTTTAACAAGTCGAGATACGGTAGAAATCGTTTAGAGCGGGGACCGAACATTTTGTTCGTTATAACCAGTTATTTATTATAACATGTTGTTATAATCGATTTCTATTATAGTATGTTTTGTCCATTATTTCATCAATGAAAACCAAATCTCCGTCACTTTGTAACGGTATTTGTACATCTCTACAACCATATGGAACCTTCATTGTGTTTAATAGTAGAGTATAAATTATTGTTATTCAGCTTGGTGTTTGCTTTTCTCCGAACCATTTGTCGACTGACCATCATATCCGAAAATATTAAATTTAGATTCAGAAAAGTCACAAAAAATTACATCATTCCAGAAGTTCTTATCTATAGAAAATCGTGCAGTGGCAAACTCAAATCGAACTTTCTTATTTTTGTTACCTAACCAAGATTTCTTCCTGGACGGACACGGACATGAAAACCATAATTGCGAATGCATCTCCGAATGTTGAAACCGAACAATTTCAACTTGCAGCCTAGGGACATTAATTTTAGGATTTTCTTTCATTTTTGTTATAGTCACACTGTGATTTAGTCCGTTGATGATTTTTGGGTGGCCTATTTATTTAAATGACATAATTCTATCTTCATTTTGATATCTTGATATTTTGTCACCCAACGAACTTTTGCTTACATTTAACATTCTATCTATTTTTTGGTATGAATAACCTTTTTCATAATTGGAGGTCAGTAGTTGTGTAATTTCAAAACTAATATTCTTCTTATTTTGCGATACGACCCATTTTTAAAGCGATACTGAATTACAATTTGAAAACAAAAAAGTGAATCACGATATAAAAATTTGGAGCTGTAAAAATAAGAAAAAACTTTATTACTCTTGTTTCAAAGTTTTTTTAGAACTTGGGGTTATTGTATTGTCGAAACAATGTTTTACAAATATTTTATTGAATACATTTTATTTTTATTTAAACCCATTGTTAATTCAAACCTATAATAAATTAAGTTAGGTGTCCGAAAATTTTTGGATTTTACTATATGTGGATAGGTTCAGCAAAATTACAATTTATGTAGTAAAAATGCTAAATATGGAATAGATTCCTAAAGTGGAATATCAGTCCTGAGCGATATCTGTACTGCAATATCAGTGTTAGATGCGGTTTGGCCTTAAAAGTCATTCCTGTATAAATGACTTTGCTAAAACTTCACATAGGCTAAAAATTTGTGATTTGCCTCGGACGTATATTTCAATATTTTGAAGTGAATATGAGAAAGTTTTAATTTCAGGTACATTCCAAGATCCGAATCATGTTTCCTTTTGGCTAGACCTTCAGGAAGGTTCGTACTTAACAACCCTTTGCTTGATTTTGCATGATCGTTTCATTAATTAAGTGTGCACGAGGGATGTCGAAAATATACATGTTCCTTATGTGGAATATTAGGTTTTACTTTTGTACTTTTTTTTAATCGGAACGTTCCTTAATTAGTTGATTTTTTTTGTTGTATGGACTATCTACATTTTCGATTGATAAATTTGTTTTTTGGTTTATATGACATTGTTTTCTTGACATTTTTTAATGTGGAATATTGTATTTCACATTAGGATAATATACTATTGCACATTATGCCGCTATTTCACATTACGACGCAATTTCCCATTTTAAACAAAAAAAAATAAAATAAAAAGTATAGAAACAGCAACGTTATTAGATAGGTAACTTAAACTCAAAACTATATGCCTTTTTCCTATAAAATTGGAAGGTCGCTAGACCTTCTTTTTAATTTTTTTTGCACTTTAATATAAATGGTATTCTACATTTAGCGCTTTTACTCTACACAATTAGATAAAATCCGACCAGAAAATCTATCATTATATTTCTTTAAGTTCTGACAACATACTGTGTAGCAGAAGTATTGAAAATTGTTATCTACTATTATCTGATAATTATTATAAATATATTGTTTTAATTATTTTATTAATTTTATTCGCTTTAAATGCAATTCCTTTAAAACCAAAAAATGGTTGTGAAAACACTCACCTGGTTGGAAGACTTCATATTTCAATTTAGTAACAACATCCGAAACGAAATTCGAGTCAGCGTTCGCAAAAAACGGAACACTGGCCACCAGGGATCGACAATTATAATTGATAACGTCCTCCCTGAGTTTCTCTGATAATTCGCCCAAAATGATTTCCTCATCGAAAAATTTGCCTTGGTATCTATGTTCGAAATATTCGGTGATCCTCTGACGCATCTCCCTGGGTAGTTTACGATAGGCCATATATTCTTCCACTTGTTTTACCTAAATATCATTGAGATTTAGTGTTTGAAATAAAATAAATTTATATAGGGAACCTTTTCTCTATATTGTCTTCTAGATGAATCTAAACTTTGTATCAAATTGGTGGCATGTCCAAGGAATAAAGCATAACATGTTGCTCCGGAAATCATAGACAACATTGTTAACCACATATCGGTCAGGGATTGTGGTGGAAATCTTCCATAACCTATACAAAGCATATGAGACATTGCCTTGAAAAGGGCCCAAGAATACTGTTCCAACCAATAGGCCTCCTGAAAAATGTGAAACAAGTCGAAGTTGAACTGTATGAAGAATTAAAAAAAAAAACATTAAAGATGTGTCTTTTAATTCTGTATAAAAAAGAGTAACTACTTGACTTCAAGTATTTTTTCAGACAAAAAATGGTCAGTGAGTAACTCTTAAAAGAGCCCTCAGACATTCTAAATGAAAAGACTTCTTTGGACAGGGACTCCTTTTAACGTTATTCACTGAGCTGGTTGAGTGCTAATGCAATTGAACTGATTTCCTAGCTCTTTAACCGTCGCAGAAAGGAAACTATTATATTGAGAACGTGCTCTGTTTCAATGGTGTCATAACTAAAGTAGCACTTTTAGCATTTTAATGATTGGACTTTTGAAAGGTATTTTCTATTCATAAGTATAAACTTTTCAAGTTTTTCATACTAATGAAGCTAAGCTAATTTTATCATTTCAAAATTACTATCATTTAAAAAAAATAAGTATGGCAAATGTCATAAATTTTTTTGTGCACTTCATTGCGATGCCAAGGAAGGAAATACAATAATGTTGCCTTATTAGACCAGAAATTTTGCGGAACTTTGTTTTGATAAAGTTTAATATAGTAATTATGTGGAATATACAGGGTGTTCTGTATGTGTGGATACGTTCGATTATTTTATAAAATAAAACACTTTACAAAAAGAATGTATAGATATGTTTTAGAGGATATAAAAATTTATGGAACTATAGAAAAATTACATATACAGGGTTTAAAAAAAACTACATAATTTAAAAAAAAAAATGAACTAGTTTAAGTTCTTAAGAAGCAAAAGTTGGGAAATTAGATGTCGAAAATTTGAAAATGTCATTTATAAATCGTATTTTTACATTACACGCCCTGATAATTATACATAATATGTATAATTACCAGGGCGTACCTATATTA
>JABRWK010000006.1:36300-52646 GCA_013372445.1 Hypothenemus hampei
CAAACGAAGTCATTTGACCAAAATTTCCCTATACCGAAGTCCAAAAATAATGACGCTACAGGGTGTTAAAATTTAAGAAAAAAGAACAGTTTTTATTTTTTAATTTCCAAACGGCTTAAGATTTTTTGACGAAAATTGGTATATGTGTTTAGCATATTGGTAGGTTTAATTCGAAAAATTGCCGGTTTTCAGCATTCATTAGTGGTGGAGATTTGGGTGTCCTTTTTATTCATACAAAATTCTAGTGACACATGAGAGGTTTACCTCCATTACTAATGAATGCTGAAAACCGGAAATTTTTCGAATTAAACCTACCAATATGCTAAATACATATACCAATTTTCATTAATAAATCTTAAGCCGTTTGGAAATTAAAAAATAAAAACTGTTCTTTTTTCCTTAAATTTCAACACCCTGTAGTTTCATTATTTTTGGACTTCGGTATAGGGAAGTTTTAGTCAAATGACTTCGTTTGATAAGTTCTATCACCTGTCCAAAAAGAAGTATCAACTTAAATAACACCCTGTATAGAATGGTTAAAGCTGGTATTTTTTAGGATTAAACCTACCAATATGATAAACTTATATTCCAAATTTGGTTAAAAAATATTAAGCTATTTAGAAATTAAAAATGAATAACTGTGTTGTTTTTTTTAAATTTTTGACACCCTGTATCTCGAAGACGATGCGTTTTGCGGACATATGTTTATAGGAACTTTTTTTAATAAGATGATTTGGGCAATCACCCCCTTAAATATTGCCGCATCTTTTTTAAGCACCCTGTATAATTAATATCAAAAGTATAATTTTGAAATTAATATAGTTTAATTAATTCAAATTTCAGATTTAAGATACATTGGCTTATTAAAATACCCGAAAAGTTCATGATTATTAGTCCAATATAAAGGCAAGACAGTAAACATTTTATTTCTTTTCGAATAAAATATAAAAAATCAGTATATACGCTCAAGATGCAAATGAATAAACCTTTAAACATTTTTTATTATAATATTTCATTCATTAAACTTTGGGACAACCTGTATGAACATAACGCTGTTACAAACTGAGGTATATTGAATGCCAAACGTTTTATCTTATGGTTAGTTTTTTGTCGATTTTTTAAAAGTATCAAAAAGTACTTAATTTAAAAATTTAGATAGGTTCTTTCAAAATTTTCTAAAATTTGTATGTACTTTAACTTGTATGATTTTCCAGATATCAGGAAACAAAAAATTTTATTTTAAAATCGTTGAAACATTTACCGACATATTATCTATACATTAAATTAGAATGACAGAATAGTAATGTAGAACACCCTGTATGAACTGCTAAATCAAATCGTAAATGATACTACAAATAGTCGAGATAATAGAAAAAAACTAAAAAGAAGAACTGCAACTGAGCTTGTAATCGGAAAATGGCGAAAATTCAAATTTTACCACTAATATTTCCAACTCCGTTTGGAATTCTACTACGTTCGAAAACCCTTTTGCATCAAGAAAAGTTTTCCTGAATTTCCATTTGTGCAGTAGGCTGCGAAAACAATTGTTCAGCAAGCGCTTACGAGTCAGTAGGCCGTGAAACAGTCTCACAGCGCGCTTTTCATGGCCTACTACTGTTTTGGAGGGAAACTTGATGCAAATGAGCTTTTCATTTCCCTTACAATGTCGCTTTTATGTAAGTACTACTTGTATGGACTTTTACTCCCTATGGAGAGTTTAAAAGGGATTCAAAGTAGAATAAGATTAATATAAGAAAACCCACAGGTACATTTTAAAAAATGTGCCTAATCGTAATAAGAGAAATCAACAACTGCTCGTATTACTCAAAAACCAAACTATATTAATCTGATTGACGTTAACCATTTTACAAAAATCATAATTAATAAAAAACAGTGAAGAAAATCAATCGATGATAAAAATAATTAATATCGTGTGGTTGACAGCGGAAGCGAAGCGCGGCTGGCGAACTGCTCATGCGCAATGCCATAAGCGGATCAGAAGAAGAAGCACAGTTTACCTTAAAGATGAGGTTGCTCTTGGTGCTGGACTTGTTCAGGTCGGAACTATATCGGCCTCTTCTTTCCGTTCGCTTTTTTTGAAGATTCTGCAAGATCTAGAAAAAGCGAAGAACACAAAGATAATAGGATAAGGAAGCGTTAGTCGCGTTTGGCCGGAAGAACGATATTTTGTTTTTCCATTTTTTTTCTTTTCTGTGTGTGCTTGTGAAAAAGTGAAATAGAGATATTTATTTTTGTCACTTAATGGCAATGGCAATGAAGCGCATGCACAGGTCAAGAAAAGTAGTACAACTTCGTCTTACACTTGCAAGAAAAATTCTCTTCCTTGACATGTTTCTTACTCAATATAAGTACATTCAAAGGACATACCGCTCTGGAAAATGTTTTTTTAGATAGGATTATTGAAATTAAATTTTTAAGGAACAAATATTTCATTGAATAGATATGTACACTATAGGAAATGACAATTACAATGCACGTAGTCTCTCTTTATTATATTTTTGTTTTGAAAAATGGCTAATAATTCATAAAATACAGAAATCCCTATTGAATTCATGGTTTTAGTTAGAAAAATTTATTGCTCCCGAAGCTTCTTATGGTGCTCCCAGACGATTGGTATATTCGGTCAATATTTGGCATTATTTGTGAGAGGTCAACTTCAACGAACCTTTATTGTTCGCAGGTGTAAAGCTGGTATCTAAAACATTCATATATTCACCGATACACCACCCTTAGGTAAGTACTTAATTGGACCAATTATTTAAAAAACTAAGTAGTATAGGAAAAGCACTATAACATAAGAATTATTAGGAAAAAGTTTAGAATTTTAAGATTGATTTTAATAAGAATAAATAACAATTTTTATCGCACAATTGTTCAAGAAAACAAAATTACGTTGTCCAATAAGGAATAAAAAATACGAGCCCAATAATAGTTTCTAGAAAGTACTGTTGTGGCGACAATACATTTTAGCCCTTGTAATATTAGACCAATTGTTTTGGTCTTTGTGAAATTCCTTGATAAAGTAGAAGTTCAAACACTTGTTAAAGTTATTTGCTGCTAGAACGGAACTGCTTTATCCTGGCCAAGAAAAAGGAGCAAGGTCGTCATCGATCAAAATCTTACCATTTTAGTTTGATAAAAAGAAATTTTATTCGACATACGATAAAAAGAAAGAAAAATATTTTTAGTGCATAATTTAAACGTTCGAAGAAAAAATTAAAAACGTAATTAAAATTTTCCTTAAAAAGTTAATTTCAATAACACTTTTACAATAATGAATTTTCTAAAACTTTCTCCCCTTTAATTTAAGGCAGCTGTTATCTTTCATAATCCTTCCACCTTCCATGCACAGCTTCGTTCTTCTCTTCAAATTTGTGTACATAAGTATTTTACAGTGTGTGAGTACCATTTGACGCATTAAAATGCTTCTGATACCGATGGTGCTAAATTATTAATCTAAATAAGCTAAATTAATGTTTAGTGCCTAATTATACTCGCTAACTTTTCAAAAACAATCCCCCACAAACGAATAATGATGGTAATAATAAATAAAAAAACATATGAATGCTCTCACATCAAATTAACACCATCGATCGTTTTTTTTGGGGCGAGCTGCTAAAACCCTCCTAAATAAATTTCACTTCATGTGTGTGTATGCGTCACACAAACGAATCCCATAGGATTTTCGGTCAAACCAATAAGCAAATTAAATTGTTCCAAGCTAAAAATACTAATCTCATATTGTCACATTTATTCCATTAAATCGTAATCCCCTCCCATTACGTGTGGCGCAGCAAAGCTTTATCTACATGGCGCACTAAATGGGATGTTTTATACTCACATAAACCTCCTCCCATTGGCTGACGTAACGCACTAAACGCGATAGACGCAACAAACGAACCAATGATAGAAGTTTGGCTAGGCGCAGTATGCGCAGCGCTCTGCCTGCGTGTAAAAATTGAAAACTATCACCATATTCCTGAAACTTAATAAAAATGCGAAATTTAAAAAAAAATAGATTTTGGGACCTTGAACTGGAAAAACAACAGTGTGAGTATTGATTTTTGCACATCGAGTTGTTTTCGTAACAAGAGGACGGAGGGCAATAACAAGTTTTTAGCTTACCTGGTTGAAAATAAGGAATATGTAGTCCAGAGGAATTGAAGATATCAAATCGAGAAAAACCAAGTTTTAAGGTAATGACGCGCTATTAATTTAGGATCCAATATCACTTGTTCTGCATTATCTTGTTGCATTATACCTAATGGAAAAAAGTGAAACCCTCAATAACATATTATACATATTACAGGTACACATATATTGATGTAACTACACTTGTAAACTAAAACTTACCCGTTCTAAAATTAACTACTATATCTATGAGAAATATTGTGTCGGAAAGGCAATTAAATGCAATCCAACGGGTGCTCAAGTCGTCATTAAAAAAACTTATTGCCACTGGTAAAATTATTAGGTTTGCAACTAGAAGTAGTAACATACACAAGTCCCAGTAAAAACTGAAAGAAGAAAAACATGAATATTAGTTTTACCAATTTCATCAATTAACTATTAACTAAAAGTGATTAAACTCTTCTTTTTTTTTATTGTAATTTCTATGACGTCAGTAAAAAGGTCTCAAAGACAATGTGGCTCAAATATCTGGTATATTCTGATCGAACTGGTTCGAATTACTTAGGTCTGTTTCATCGAAATTTGTTCATATTTACTTTACCAATCGGCACTTGTTTAGTATAATTTGTAAGTAAGTATTGGTAAAAAATTTCAATATTATTTTTCCACTTCTTCAAAGGATTTTACATAAGTTATTTTAGGATTGATCCTGAATTTAAAATAGTTCTTCTATAAATAAATTCGTTTTTCTTTTCATTGAAAATAAAAGAAATATGTTTTGTGCAGGTTCAGTGGCAAAGAAAATTGTTAAAACCAACATTAACTTTTAGTCAGAAAGTTCCTTAATGTCATGTCCATAAAATGGACGGGGAATGAACTAAACTATAGACATGGTGGTGAGGTGTCGTCAAGTAAGCTTCAATAAAGAGCCAGGGATACAGAACGAGTTCGTTCGAAAAGATCATCCCCTGGCTTAATTGGCTTTCAGAAATCTTTCTACCACCAGAGTAATTGCAAATCAATGTTTTCCCGAACAAGGTAGGGTTATTGGATTTCAAAATATTTATGAATCAATCTGAAGATTAGCTGCTTTCTTTAAGACAAAAACGTCGAAAAAATTAACTTCAATAGCCTAGATAATGACAAAAAACGAACCAGAAATAGACAACAATTCAATTGTTAAGACTATAATGTGGAGTACTACAGCTTGTAGCTTTAATAGTGATTCTAGGCAATAAATTACAGATTACAAAATATTGGAACATCAAATGATGAGATATCTAAACGCACTTCAAGATTTAACTTTTTAACAGGATAAAACCCGGTGACAAGGCACGAGAAACATTGGAATGTATATTGAGCAATCTCGAATTTATCTAATGTCATGGCTTCCAAGATCCCTGTATTTGTCCCCAATTGAACACGTGTGGGATATTACTAGTAGGAGATTGCGAAATTTACAACCCTTTTCCTAAGCTCTGGTTGCGTTTAGACACGACTTAGGTGTGGTCTAAAACGAGACACTTCAGAAGGAGATAATGATCATTTTACTAGAAGCAGGCCTAAACGAATTATTAAATGCGAGAACCCTTAATTTAAATCTTTCTGAAATTCAATGAATATTTTAAACGTTTTAAAGGGTTTTCGCCTTCTT
Organism: Hypothenemus hampei; assembly: GCA_013372445.1. Lineage (NCBI taxonomy): Eukaryota > Metazoa > Arthropoda > Insecta > Coleoptera > Curculionidae > Hypothenemus > Hypothenemus hampei. The sequence continues at coordinate 42,107 of JABRWK010000006.1, forward strand.
ATGTTACTGAGAAGATAAGTATATGTATAAAGGAAAAACACTTAAAATATTTATTTTCTACATAGTACTTACGTATCTCATAAATATAATGTGAAAATATGTTCTAAAAAAATCTAGTTAACCGAGTCAATTGAATTATGTTTTCTCTTATCCAGGAAATTAATTAAAAAAAATTTAACAGTCCATTAAACTTTAACGGTCTATTTTAGTAACACATAAATTGTAGGTCAAAATTTTTGCCGTGTATACTGATTAAAAAAAAATGTCTTGTAAAGTAAAATTCGACCAAGTATGTGAAATTTTCAATGGTAATTGGAAAATACATAAAAAATAGAAAGACCTTTTAAATGCAAAGTAATAAATCATTAACGAATAAAGGTGTTCAATTCAATAGACTTTTTCTATGCTTCACAACAACCAACCCATTGTTTTGTTTGAAGACAAATTTGATTTCCTCTACGAGACAATAGTTATATTTCATTGAAATTTTTAGCAACAACTAGAGAAAACTATAAAATTTGCAATAGATCGAAGAAATTTAATGAACGAGATAGTATGTACTATTACGACCATGTTATAAGTGACATCAACGATATCGTAAACTCAAAGTTCGTTTATACCTCGATTTATCGATAATGAATGTGAGAACGTTCTCTAGAAATCGATTCATAACTTGTAGGAACTGGAGAAGGCTCTGAGCGCTAGTTTTTTTTTTAAACAATTATTGTTTCTTTTTATTATTTTTTCATGTTAATAATGCTGGCAAAAAGAAATTTCAAAAAAATAAAAAAGCCAAAGTTCGGCCAACGTGTGGGAGTTTGTTCGGAAACTTCAAAGAGAATGTTTTATAATTTATGATGTTACAAATGCACTCAATTTTAATAAAAACGTTATGCTCATATCACATAAAGTCAATACTATGAAAGTTAAATAATACAAGAACTGAAAATCGTTAAATAAGAAAAACCCTCTTAAATTGCGATAATAAATAAAATTGCTGATTTGTTAATTGCAGAAACGAAGGATGGGAAAGCAATTTAATTTCGATTCGCAATCAATATAATATTATACAAGAAATTGATCATCGTTCAAATTCTATCTATTTAATTAAGAATTTCTACCTAATTATTTTTAAATATTTAACTTATTTCTGTTAAACAGATATAAAATCTAATTAAGTACAGAAGATTTCTAATAAATTAATCTATCGATTAGTTATTATAAAGAAATTTCAACCAAATAGAAAATTGCGATGCCAAAAAATTTCAAATATGTATAGACAACCTTCAAGAACTAGTGAAGAGAAAAATCCAATCTCAATTAAGCTTACTTGCTATACAAAATGAAAACAATAGGATCGTAAAACGAACCTTTAAGTTGAATCTTAATGTCATCCAGTTTTACCAATGGAAGCATAAGGATACCTCATTCTTTCTTAGAAATTTTAAAGTACTTGTCATCAAAAGTTAAAAGTATTGCTTGTTTTTAAATAAAATTCGCTGAATATTTCATTTTTGGTAATCATCATTTTTAACTCCTAATTTATGCTTTTTTTTCAGTTTTAGCTCGTATTTTTTCATAGTTTTAGCAAGTTGGTGAAATTTAATGAACAAAATATATTCCAGGCATGGCTTGACTGCATTATTAATGTCATATTTAGAAACAATACAAAAATATAAAATTCTATAAATATTTGTTAATATTAGCGTAAAAATAAGCAAGACGTTTTGCATTATAACAATTCCTGCAATCAACAATAAAGTGCAGCATTACACTTAATTTAAGCCTCGTGTAACCTATTGTACAAATTTTTTCGAGCCTATTAATACACATTGACCGAGAAATCACATTGTCAAATATTTAAGTGTTCCATAATAAAAAAGAGAATAATTAAGTAATAAAGCGTGTAGGAGTCGTAACAATCTAGCAGATAGCTGGACGGCTCCAATAGTATATAATTTTATGGAGGCGAGAGTGTTTGCATAATCGGGCATCTATATAAAAATAATATTCACAAATGTAATAAAAAATATATTTGACATGAAACATCATTCTTTTGAGGAGAAAAATGAATAGAAAAAGGTATTTCTATCATTGCTTCTGACGCAAATTCTTCGTTTCTTTATATCTTGGCATTTTTTATTCGATTATTTCGAATCTTTTTGCTTTCCTTTCAATATTTTTCTTTGTTAGACTTTAGGTAGAAACGAGGAAACAAAATTAAATGCAAATTGTTCGAATTATTCTCCCCAGGCCAATTTCCTGACACTAACAATAACGTGGGTGTATGTAGAGAGGGTGAATAAACAATTATCGGTTTACAGTTTCATTATAGAAAGGCAACCTATATTATGAACACCGTTGCGGGTTTTATAAACAATAAAATCTAATATTCGTTTTTCGACATTGTGCTCAAACATAGGCAACATATTTCCGTTTTACGAGTGAATGGTACTTTAAAACATTCATACCTATATCAAATCATAGCTAGGCTAAGAAATATTATACAGAAGTAAAGGATACTGCAGAAAAGTGGAATTAAAGTCCTGGAATATTAACTGAACTATACAGGGTGTCTCTAAATGGTCTGTACAAAATTCTACCATAGATTCCTCAAGCGAAAATATGACGATTTAAGCCAACTTACCTTAGTCCAAAAGTTGATACTAATGGAGCTACAGGGTGTCAAAGTTGAAAAAATAATTCACATTTTCTTTATTATCTTTCGATCGTCTCGACCGAATTTTATGAAATTTGGTGTAGAGGGGTTTCTTAGGACAAGAAATTCGAATTTGTCGACGAATTCGGTACTTTTTCTAGAGGGCGCCACCAGCGATAGTTTGGACCCATTTAAATCGTTACAACTTTTTTGTGCTACACTGTATGTCATTTTGGACTAGAAAAATGGATTTCCATATCCTTTTTGCTTAAAAAAGGTATACGTTATTGAAGTCTCTAGAAGCAATGGTTTCCGAAAAAAACCCATCTAAAGTTGATAATGCATGCAAATTATTACATGCAGATCGACAGTCATTTTTACATCTAAAAAATTTTTTTTTTTTATTGACTATTTTGACTCTAAACTAACAGTTTTTATTCTTTGAAGTGTTATTTCTTTGTTTTTGCGAATAAAAAATTAGACAAATGAGAAAATTGATTCTAATCTTCCGAAAATTTGCATGCATTATCAGCTTTAGATGGGTTTTTCTCGGAAACCATTGCTTCTAGAGACTTCAATAACGTATACCTTTTTTAAGCAAAAAGGATATGGAAATCCATTTTTCTAGTCCAAAATGACATACAGTGTAGCACAAAAAAGTTGTAACGATTTAAATGGGTCCAAACTATCGCTGGTGGCGCCCTCTAGAAAAAGTACCGAATTCGTCGACAAATTCGAATTTCTTGTCCTAAGAAACCCCTCTACACCAAATTTCATAAAATTCGGTCGAGACAATCGAAAGATAATAAAGAAAATGTGAATTATTTTTTCAACTTTGACACCCTGTAGCTCCATTAGTATCAACTTTTGGACTAAGGTAAGTTGGCTTAAATCGTCATATTTTCGCTTGAGGAATCTATGGTAGAATTTTGTACAGACCATTTAGAGACACCCTGTATATAGAGAAAATAACAGATTTTCTTTTGTTGATTTTCCTGATCAGTTCTTTTAAAGAGATTTTTGTCGTTGGCTTTCCAATCCTTTACAAAGGTTCTTTATGAGATTTAATCGTAAATTTGCAATAGTTCTATATTGAAATTCAACGGTTCGTCTGTTCAAGGGTTATTTACAAAGGTGAGAAATGAAAGAACAAGCACTTTGCACTTTGCAAATATCTGAATTGTACTTCATACTTTCATGTGTAGGTACATTTTTTACAAATTGCAGGTACATTTATAATATTATACTTACATTACATTATATACGTACATTATACAGGGTGTTTAGTTCATCGATGCATATATTTAAAAGAGTGATAGAGGGAGTCATTTTGAACATATTTAACCCAACTTACCTATATACCAAGTGTTGTAGTTTTCCAGTTATTGGCATTTTAATATTTAATTTTCCTATTAAGCTAATAAACTAAATGTGGCAATAAATACTCCAATATTTTTTAAATTTCGCTAAAAACATTATCATACCGTATTATTTACAGAAATAATACAAGATCTGCAGTAAAAGTATTATAAAGCAAAGAAAAATGCAAAAAACTTCAAGCGCGTTATCATTAGCTTAATAGGAAAATTAAATATTAAAATGCCAATAACTGGAAAACTACAACACTTGGTATATAGGTAAGTTGGGTTAAATATGTTCAAAATGACTCCCTCTATCACTCTTTTAAATATATGCATCGATGAACTAAACACCCTGTATAATGTACGTATATAATGTAATGTAAGTATAATATTATAAATGTACCTGCAATTTGTAAAAAATGTACCTACACATGAAAGTATGAAGTACAATTCAGATATTTGCAAAGTGCAAAGTGCTTGTTCTTTCATTTCTCACCTTTGTAAATAACCCTTGAACAGACGAACCGTTGAATTTCAATATAGAACTATTGCAAATTTACGATTAAATCTCATAAAGAACCTTTGTAAAGGATTGGAAAGCCAACGACAAAAATCTCTTTAAAAGAACTGATCAGGAAAATCAACAAAAGAAAATCTGTTATTTTCTATATATACAGGGTGTCTCTAAATGGTCTGTACAAAATTCTACCATAGATTCCTCAAGCGAAAATATGACGATTTAAGCCAACTTACCTTAGTCCAAAAGTTGATACTAACGGAGCTACAGGGTGTCAAAGTTGAAAAAATAATTCACATTTTCTTTATTATCTTTCGATCGTCTCGACCGAATTTTATGAAATTTGGTGTAGAGGGGTTTCTTAGGACAAGAAATTCGAATTTGTCGACGAATTCGGTACTTTTTCTAGAGGGCGCCACCAGCGATAGTTTGGACCCATTTAAATCGTTACAACTTTTTTGTGCTACACTGTATGTCATTTTGGACTAGAAAAATGGATTTCCATATCCTTTTTGCTTAAAAAAGGTATACGTTATTGAAGTCTCTAGAAGCAATGGTTTCCGAAAAAAACCCATCTAAAGTTGATAATGCATGCAAATTATTACATGCAGATCGACAGTCATTTTTACATCTAAAAAATTTTTTTTTTTTATTGACTATTTTGACTCTAAACTAACAGTTTTTATTCTTTGAAGTGTTATTTCTTTGTTTTTGCGAATAAAAAATTAGACAAATGAGAAAATTGATTCTAATCTTCCGAAAATTTGCATGCATTATCAGCTTTAGATGGGTTTTTCTCGGAAACCATTGCTTCTAGAGACTTCAATAACGTATACCTTTTTTAAGCAAAAAGGATATGGAAATCCATTTTTCTAGTCCAAAATGACATACAGTGTAGCACAAAAAAGTTGTAACGATTTAAATGGGTCCAAACTATCGCTGGTGGCGCCCTCTAGAAAAAGTACCGAATTCGTCGACAAATTCGAATTTCTTGTCCTAAGAAACCCCTCTACACCAAATTTCATAAAATTCGGTCGAGACAATCGAAAGATAATAAAGAAAATGTGAATTATTTTTTCAACTTTGACACCCTGTAGCTCCATTAGTATCAACTTTTGGACTAAGGTAAGTTGGCTTAAATCGTCATATTTTCGCTTGAGGAATCTATGGTAGAATTTTGTACAGACCATTTAGAGACACCCTGTATATAGAGAAAATAACAGATTTTCTTTTGTTGATTTTCCTGATCAGTTCTTTTAAAGAGATTTTTGTCGTTGGCTTTCCAATCCTTTACAAAGGTTCTTTATGAGATTTAATCGTAAATTTGCAATAGTTCTATATTGAAATTCAACGGTTCGTCTGTTCAAGGGTTATTTACAAAGGTGAGAAATGAAAGAACAAGCACTTTGCACTTTGCAAATATCTGAATTGTACTTCATACTTTCATGTGTAGGTACATTTTTTACAAATTGCAGGTACATTTATAATATTATACTTACATTACATTATATACGTACATTATACAGGGTGTTTAGTTCATCGATGCATATATTTAAAAGAGTGATAGAGGGAGTCATTTTGAACATATTTAACCCAACTTACCTATATACCAAGTGTTGTAGTTTTCCAGTTATTGGCATTTTAATATTTAATTTTCCTATTAAGCTAATAAACTAAATGTGGCAATAAATACTCCAATATTTTTTAAATTTCGCTAAAAACATTATCATACCGTATTATTTACAGAAATAATACAAGATCTGCAGTAAAAGTATTATAAAGCAAAGAAAAATGCAAAAAACTTCAAGCGCGTTATCATTAGCTTAATAGGAAAATTAAATATTAAAATGCCAATAACTGGAAAACTACAACACTTGGTATATAGGTAAGTTAAGTTAAATATGTTCAAAATGACTCCCTCTATCACTGTTTTAAATATATGCATCGATAAACCAAACACCCTGTATACTTATTGTATGATTAGTTGATATATTTAGATTACAGTGAAAAATCTATTCAAATGAAGACCGAATATGTATGATTTTTTATCCTTTTTTTTAGAAAGTCAAGTTATAAACTAGAATACTAGCCTTGTAACTTTCAAACTACAACTGGTTATTTACATTTATGTGAAAAAGTTCAAGTATGTATTTTATTAAAAAAAAAAATTTACAACTGAACCTGAATAATAGTGATTATTATAAATTATAATGATTACCTAGACATAATAAATCGGTATTTTTTTTTAAATTGCTTATTAGATCCATTACTAGATACAATTTGAAATTGTAATAAATCTAGGATAGTACAATTGTATGAACATACATAATTACAAAATGGAAAATTCATTAATGAACTGTAACATTAAACTTCTGACTAATTTAGCGAAAAAAAAACAACAACATTATACGTGTAGCAAAGTAAAAAATGTTGCGAGTTTTCACTTTAATATTTATTAGACGAGCTTTACACTTCATTTAATTCCTGCAACGTTAATTGGGCAAAGAGCGAATGCTCTTTATATTTATTTATCTTTATAATATTTAACACCTTTAAATTATTTGTAACGATTAAGCTTTAAGAATTAAACTGTCCATGTTTACATATTAATATGCAATAATAGTGCACAAAATTGCTCTTAACAGGGTAATGCTATATATTTCGTTTCATCAAAAATCACTAATCGATGTACATGCATATCTCGTTTGCTATATTTGTGCTGAATAACAATCAGAATATTAAAAAATCGGATGCAAGCAGAAATTTAACATCAATAATCGATAATAAAACACATATACTATAATGGCACCGTGGAAAAACATTGAATAATTGAAACTCGAACCGACAGGGTCGCGTTTCCTTGCCATGTTTTAATCAGCGGCTTTAAACTTTAACATAAAATCCCCTCAAAGACGTCGAAAAGTTTTAAATCGATATCAAACGAATGTCTTTTTATAATACTAAACTGGGAAGGTCGGATCGATGGGAACAGCGAGCACAACACATACACACAGTCTAGTTTTTAGTAAAAATTTTTCATATTTTATTTGAATAAATTGATTTAGAAATTTAAACTTCCGTCGAGAATCAAGCTTAATACCTTCTAAACCGTTTAAAAATTAAAGCTTATATTAGATGATTGCAAAACTGTCGCTGTTTAATTTAAATTGACACGAAACGATACTAAAACACTTTTTAGTACACAAACACATACACAAACTTAAGTAAATTTATGTATATATGTACAATATGTTGCTATGCGCGAAAAACAATGCGAATTCTACAGAAATGACAAACTTCCTAGTGCTTACATTCAACCATGCAACCAGATGTAATAATAATCATTTAAATATGATCGGCTGCATGTCGTTACTTTATTTTTAAAGTGCTATTTTAGCAGTATGGCTATTAATGTTTGCGAAAGAATAAATTTTAAACTTTGTTGACCAAAATAGTAGTAGTAATTTTAAGTCTTTGGGCTCTTAAGAGTTAATCGAGCATATTGTGGGTAACAGTTTATACTCTTACATACAGGATGTACCAGCGAAAAGTAATCCAATTTTAAGGTATTTCTTAATTGAATAGAAAACTCGGGAAAACACGTAACACTGTTATTTGGCGAAAGCAACCAGCTACTATTTTTCAATCGCTATGTTCAAACTCAACGCATGTAGTTACATCAACCCTTCAAATATGAAATAAATAAACCGGTCGAGTGGTACCTCATTTTAACGATCTTTCCAACATTGCCTTATTTTTTTAATTCAAACTGCAATTTCGTGAGAAATGTTACCTTAAATGTAGAAGTAAAGCATCAACAAGTTAATTAAAAAATCTGAAATATTTTCAAAACAACTAAATTAATAAAGTGGACACCACCTGCTTCCATATAATTATACAGATTATTTTCAAAACGTTATCGGACGACCCGTAATATTAAAGAGGCTATCTGGTAGTATTCATTCTCAATTCTTTAGCGTAAGATTTCAACACAGATCGTGGCTCACTAACGTAAATTTTTGATTTACAAGCTGGCCATTCAATAAATCAGTAACCGAGAAATATCTCATCAAGATATTGTCGTACGCGTAAAGCATAGTGCGGCGGAGCACCGTCTTGTCGAAAATTGTCATTATACTATTCATAGTTTTCCGTTATTTCTGTGAGTCTGGAATTAATGGTGATTTTCAACAGATCTAGATATATGTCGACATTCAAATTTCCTGGCAGAAAGTATGGACCAACTAATGAATCACCAAATATTCCAGTCCGAACATTTAATTTTTCGAGGTGCTGAGTGTAAACCTCACGAAATTTATCCAGAATTAGCATGAGACCAGTAGCGAAAGTTAGGGCGATTTACCTTTTCATTAAGAAAAAATGTACAAAATCAGTTAAAAATAATATGTTGATTAGTTGCAAGTATTGCACGCAAACCCTCATGGAAGTACATTCGTTTAATTCTTACACGAATTGAAGTTTGTAACGTTAAGGTTTCTGATGGTTCAGTATGAAGTGCTGTGACTAATTTTTGGACATTCGGTGACAGTTTGGCATAGATCTGACCCAAACCTGTTATTTGCATCACCTCATTATTAACTATGGCAATTTGTTTAGCATTTAATTTTTTATTGTTAATACTTCCGGTTTATCTAAATTTAGCTACTAATTGTAAGATGTAATATCTACTGACAGGTTTGTCTGGATATTGTTCATTAAACACTTCTCATGTTGTATTAGCACAGTTGTCATGTCCAAAATATAATTCAATTAGTTGAACCTTTCTCTATTAAAATCGCTTAAATGACAACGTTAACAAAGACAAATTTGAAATAAAAATCTTTGATACAGAATGGTTCAGCTTTTAGATACTATAGCTCAAGGAAGTAAAATGTCTCTTTGCTGATAAGATTCTTTAGGTGATCGTAAAAAATTATTTACTAAAATACTATGTTAATAATTTCAATTCGTTATCGTTACATGCAACTAGGTATTGATCTAGTAAACACACTTTTACATTTAGGACGCGATTTTTCTCGAAATCGCAGACCGAATTTAAAAAATGAGGCAGCATTGGAAACATTTTTTCAATACCTTAACATGAGATTCCACTCATTTTATTTAAAATTTTAAGGGTTGATGTCACCACTGCGTGGAGTTGGAACATAGCAATTGATATATGTATACTCACGGATTGATTTCCTTTCGACAAATAACTTTACATGTTTCACCGATCTTTTCCATTCAATCAAAAACTACATTAAAATTGTCTTGTTACATTTTCGATGGAAAATCTAATGTAATCCTTACGAAAAGTGAAATAAAATTCGTTAGGAGCACCATGAACTAATCTGAAAGAAAATAATCTAAAGCAAATTCTGTTGTCGATAGTCAATAACTATTTGCAAAGTAAATTAAATTTTTTTATTGAACAGCCCTCGTATGTTTATCATGTTTACACTTTGAAGCCCAGGATCTAGCATATATACTACTGATAATTGAAAATATATCTTTTGATCCTATCGAAAAATTATTATGACTGTTAAATAATAGTATGTTCTATAACTTCCATAGCTTCAAGAAGTGCTGTCAAATCAATTTTAAATCAACAGGATCTAATAAACTAGCCGTAAGTCAATGGTAATTTGAGCTACAAACATTTCAAGTTTTATTTTTATTATTTTTTATTGCTATAATATATTGTTTATTCCCTCTAAAAATTGTTTGAATCGGATTGCGACCTGTTCTAAGCCCTGTAGAATAATATAACAAAACAAACCAATCACCGTAGAAACAACAGCAGAAAATATTGTGGCATAGTGTCGTTTAATGCATTAACAAGAAGTTTATCATGGGTAAACTAATACGCTTCTTGACTTTTTCATTTTTCTTCTAAAATGACACTTTTTTAAAACGTCGATATTTAGGATGGAGGTCATAAGAAAATAAAAGGAACGGTAATATATATATATATATATATATATATATATATATATATATATA
>JABRWK010000006.1:63180-90804 GCA_013372445.1 Hypothenemus hampei
TCTTTGATTCAATATTACAAGAATTGACAACAATCATTTAAATATTTCTAATTTTCCATGTATGTAATATTAAATCATGAATTCCTGAAATTTTCACCGCATATAGCAAATTTTCAAAGTATTAATTATGTAAATATTATTACGAAATTAAATTTTGTTATTTTCACAATTAAATTCTGCTCATGCTAATTGGATTGGGCTAAATGCGATTCGAACTTCACTGAATTTCTGAGAAGCATGGAAAAATGAATAACTGAAACTTAGATTTCATATCTTCATTGAAGCAAGAAACTTTAGAAGATTGCTATTACTCGTTTCTAATTAGATTACGAATTTAATTATACAGGGTGTGTTATTGCTTTAACCACTTCAATATTGCCATGAATATAACAATTAAAGCGAAAATTAAAATACACAAAAACAAACAGTTTAAAAATTAAATTAAAAAGTTTCCCGATAAACGTCATTGCCAATATATAGGAAATTTATCCTGTAATAAATATTTATTTTTCATTTATACCAACATTAAAAGTCAAATAAAAATTCTTATTATTCAAAACAAATGCCGCTGTAATTAGTCGCAGACTATAAAATATGAACACCCTGTAGAAATGGAAATCAAAAATAGAAAATAATTTTTCTAGAAAGAACTGTCATTTCGAATATTAGGGATTTATGATTCGGTTAAGCCGAAAAGGGCCACATCATTGCCAACCTTAAAACCCTGACCTTAATAGGCAACAATTTATTGCGCTTCAGATATCAGATAGTCGATAACTTCTTCGAGGCTTAATTGCATATATAAGACTGTCAAGTCAGGAAAATTAGTTGCAATTTAACGGAACGAGCGGAAAAAAATTAATCTACGTGACTTTTATATGTTTAATAGTACATTAGTAATTGGCGCTAGTAATTTATTTATTACTGCGAAATGCATTTAATTTAGTCATTTTTGTAATATGTTCATCAATTCATATTCATATTCATAACTGGCTATTTTTATGGATGAATAAGCATCATAAGAGTGTTGACTTACCGAAAACTGGAACAAGGATGTATAACCCAATGCCCGGACGCTTTCTGCCTAATTCTTTCCTTCATAAGAGCCTTTTTAGAACCAAAGAGTTTCATTGCCAATTTATTATCAGTTGGCTGGAATAAGGCCTGCAGTTGGTTCTTAAGGAAGCTCTGTTTTCCAGGTTCCACGGAACCCATTGGTATGGGTCCGGGTTCCTCCTTAGGAGTACCATAGAGCGACATGTCGTCAACGCCGAAATGCACCTTTCCACTGCCCTTATTGTAATTCATGTCGTTTGAAAAACAGTCAGCAATCAATAATGTTTCATCATCAAGGGCGGTCACGAGGGAATCAGTACAGGTGTTAGTATTTTCGATGCTGATCTTTATCGAGTCATCTTTAGCAAGGCGACGGGGCGGAGGAGATCTGATCTCTTCCTCGGATTGGGCGGCGGCCACCCGTCCGTTTGCTAGTCGAAGACTTGGAACACGACGTGAGGTTGAACGTTGACGATCTTCGCCACCCTCGCCGCCACCTCCATCTCTATATAACAAAAGAAATCCATATAGTTCATTCTATTAATTTAACAATATAATATTTAAATATAATGTTATTATCTGCACAATACATTTAAATACTTTGGCTGCAATTAGGTAACCACATACCTCTTATTTAATGCTATAAATGTTAATCGATTGGTTTAGATAGTGTTTTATATCTTTTTAATAGTTATTTCTTTAGTTTTTATTTCCATGTACTTTTCTTGTAAAACTACATATTTAATTTGGGTTTAATGATCTTCAGAAAACCCCATTAACATCACGAAATGACTACCGGTAATGTTTATATTCCTTGCTATTTAATTTCTGCAAAATGCAATAATCGCGCGATACAAGTCGGGACTGTAAGGTGCATGTTGTAACAGATGTACAAAAATAAAAAATTCATATAAACATTCCTGACCCTTCAGATTCAACCGCAATGTACTCTTGTGCATCTGAAGAACGTTAATGCAGTTGTGGAATAAAAGTCAGGTATAAAAATCACTTGACCAAAGTATTTGAGCTCCAGTAAAAACAACCCTGTAACTAATGCTGTTTTTTAGGCAAAAATGTTGACTTACGTTCCGTGATAACAATCAAGGCTTGGAATTGCTCAGTAAAAATAAAGTATATGCCATTTAACCGGTCGCTTAATTTAGAAAAAGAAACAATTTACTATTCTATATTTGACAGATATTTACAATTAATTACTATATTATTTCTGAAATTCATTCGAAATTCGAATTCAGTGTTTAAAATAATGAACAATAATGAATAATTATACATAACGCACTTCCATAAAAATGTTAATTATGTTCTGATTGGTGTGAAACTGAACCAGTTGAAAAAGCCAAAATGTTTAACGTTCCAATTAATATTAAAATAATAAATAGACACAAACACACATAGGATAATTACTCACCCGCGGATGAATACATACATAAATGTCATTTAGTGATTATTGGATCGCCGACATGAGATATGTATGTATCGTTCTGTTTATTTAAATGAAAATTTCCAAACATTACATTTAGAAATCGAAAATATACGTATTTTTTTCTTTCCCATGAATGAAAAGGGATGAAGAACATGTTATTCAAGATTGTAATCTTTTCGAAAGACTCGAATCGACTTTTTTTCAAACAAATTTTTTTGCAATTAGAAGTTAAAAAAAAGACTAATTTCTTCAATATTAAATGTTTATTTACCTTTAAAAAATAAAAAAAACTTTAACGATTCGACAACAAAATAAGAACGGAACCACACTTGGAAGACGCACTATAAAGTCAATAAATGGTAAAATAATATACACGCGTTAGTTGGTACCCACTTAAGTCAATTGAAACGCGAAGCGATGACTTTACGTATCCGGCACAAACTGAGTGACTGACTGTTGTGTTGGACGGCGAACTGATGATCGGAATAATAAGGAATTGCTTCTGGTACGCTTTAGGTAACTAACTGTTGATAAAAACCGATTAACCATGAATTGGGACCAGAAGAAAGAGAATAAAAGAATTCCTGCCGCTCAATGTGGGATTGAGAAGGTGTTTAGGCTCATCAGCAAAATATATGTAGGTAGCTAAAAATGATTCGTTCCTTATATTTAAAATAATTTTAAATCCTTTTTGTGGACCAGTGGTCAACATCAAAGAGAATCTTTATGAACTTTTATGAAACGACTTAAGTGGTTAGTTTAGAAGAATGATTAAGATCTTTATTTTGTTGGAGGAAATGATTCCCTGTGGTTAGTGTCTGTCTTTGTACATGAAAATTTTCGATAAAGTATGGTTTTCTAACTCAAACTTCGGTCATCGCTTCTCAATAAGACTGTACAAATATGCTCGTTCAATACTTTGGAATTCCAATTTAATACCCTAGAAGTTTGTTAAAATTAGATTTTGCATTTTCCACTTTTAGTTTTCTTATTTTTATTCAGTTTCTGACGTGGTAACCCGATGCATTTAAATAAACTATTAAAGTCTGAATTAATTTATTGCTTAATATTCGTTTATAGTTCCGAAGTCAAATAAAGGCTGTCATCATTAGGTGCTTCTTAATTTTTTTTAGAGTAGAATTATATCTACTGTATAAACTATAAATAAATCAACTTTATTCATTTTTAATTTCCAACATTAATAAATGTTCTAAACATTCCCCTTAGTTCCTGTATCACCATTACCAAAACTTTTATACTAAAACAAATGCAGGTAAAAAGTTATTTTTAGAAATAAGCGAGAAACTTTTACTAAAGTTTCAAATTTGTTTAGCTGAAAGACACTAAAAGGCAGCTTTTCTTAAATATACTAGAAGCAAACATTTCAATTACATTTTTAAAAAATTATAGTAAAAATTTAAAATCCACATTAAGTAGTTTTAGTTTCACATCTTACAAGTTATTAAGTATTAAAAAATCTGTATTCCTTTTAAATTATTTAATACGCATGTATTGGCTACAGCCAACTTAGAAACGGTACGCATAACGCCTACACACAATCCTTCAGACTAAACATAGATACAATTAAAAAGATATACGTATCATATTTATAAGAACATTGAGGTTTATAACACAATAAGGGGCAATTATCCTTCAACTTTGAGATGGAACATACAATTTTTAGTTAGTGGATGGCTTCAGACCTTTTGTCTTGTAAGGAACCTGAATCTGTTAGCACGCAAAGATTGCAGAGAGAACATCTCTGTAGGCTAGTATTTAATTGTCTTTAAGACGAAGACCGTAATAATTCTGAAATGTGTCATCGGAAAACTTTCCAAATCTGCACGTAGCAATTAGTGCAATACGTCTGTGATGTGAGAGTGACAACAAGATTATGCTAATCTGATCAAGGTATCAACGACAAACCGTTCGCCATCGCTTTTATCTAAGGAAAAATTAAATAATATTTTTGATAGAGAACATAATCACCATTAAAAAAAATGTAAAACCATGAAATTTATAATAAATTTGATCTGATAGTGTGTGTGTACATATGTATTCTGGGATTTTGACAGGCCTGGTGTAGTAAGATTAAATTCGGCTACTTTGCTCGTGGAATTTTCTTTTTAAAGGGGTCATTACTAAACCCAATACCATAATATCTATTACTGTTATATTTTTTTCCACTTAGAAAACAAGCATATTGAGCGCTTCAGGCGTTAAATATTGCTATCCATGAATTTTTTATCTAATGTCAGCAAACAAGAAAACAAAAAATCAAGCAAGTACATATAAACAATTGTTTGACATCGTCAAATCGATATTTAGTATCTATAGATCTAAATTAATACATGTTGAATCGACTTCAATATTGTCAATTTGTGAAAAAATCATGAAAATGCAAGGAATATAAAAATAAACAAATGAAGAATAACGTGAGGAATGATAAGAAATTTAATTGGTTTATTTTTTTTGTGTTGTTTTTAAGTCATTCATTTTATATCTTTGGGCCTGGAGCATTTTTTGTCGGAAATGACAAATTTAAGTTATTTTTATTGTGTGAAGATTTTTGAGGAGTTCTTTAGTGGCCTGCGAGGAATTTAGTACAAACACATTAACCAGACTACTTGGCCTGCATCCACTTCTCATACATATATGTTCCTTCTTGCATTCCTTTCTATTTAGTGACAATTATATGTATCTACATACATATATAAAATAATAAAATTTATTCTATTTAATAGAATAGCTCCAGGAATTCAGAAAGGATTTTTGAGGACACGTAACAGAATTTATTGATTAGTATTAGAAATTTTCATTCAAAATTCATTTGTATTGTGGTCAAATTTTAAGCAAAATGACTTTTTCAATTTCAAGATCGAACAGACCCCAAAATACTGACGCACATAAAACTGTGGTTTATTGTTTTCTTTTATCTTTTTCTTTCAATATTTTACTGTTTTTCGTGGTTTCGAAAAATACTAAATATGTAGGTAGTTGCACATAACTACATATTTAACTCAATACACTAGTAAAACATGTTATTTGAGATTTCAATTGAGTTCAAAATGCTAATAACACTTGAAGATTTATTATTGATTTCGGGTGTTTTTGATTTGTTTTTATTCTTTAATAAAGATTTTAATGAAGTCATTATTTTTTTAAATTTAAAACAAAAATAA
Source organism: Hypothenemus hampei (assembly GCA_013372445.1). NCBI lineage: Eukaryota > Metazoa > Arthropoda > Insecta > Coleoptera > Curculionidae > Hypothenemus > Hypothenemus hampei. Next base: position 68,860 of record JABRWK010000006.1, read on the forward strand.
AGTAATATTTGTTCGTGTTCACAAAATTGAGTACCTACATACATACATACATGCATAATTGTGTCCAAAAAGGTCATCACTGTTTCTGACATGTTTAATATAAATTCTCTTACGTTCAACGAGCTTTCAAATTAATTTTCGACTAGAGAGTAGAAAATTCAAAATTCACCTTTCAAAGTGTACGTAAAGCTTTAATTAAAAACAAGCTTTGCATAAAAGGGGTTCGGTTCACAGGAGCGATTCGGTACCGGCACGTCTTATTCCTCTTTAATCTAATAGTTATTGACTCAATGGATTTCAAATTGGTCTTTGTAACTAAAAAAAGTACATAAACTAATCTGTATAAATAGCGACGTAATAACTATTTAATTCGGCATTCATATGTACTATATGTTCTAAAGTCACTGGAGCTTTGCGTGTTGATTATTACCTGTTTTGCGTTTATGTACTACTCGTTTTGCCTATTAATAAGTAGGTAGATACATATTTGGTTTATTATACAATTCAGATAGAAAGATTAGTATTGAAAACCTTTATTTTTCGATGGGAATTTGCCAGGAAGTAAGGAAACTACTATGACAACATAACTATAAATATACATATATACATCGTTCGTAATTTTACAAGCATTAACAGAGCTTGAAGGCAAGGGAAATTTTCAAAGGTGGCATACCACTGAGGAAGGATTATAACGGATTTAAGCAGATTAAGACCGATCTATAGCTCTGACTGTGAGAGGAAACTGAACATTAGTTTCACAGTTTCCATAAACATGCTATTAAAATAATGATTTCCAATCAAATTGTCTTAAGCAAATTGCCATTTGCATGAAATTAAGAGCATTGAGGAAAAGATGCCTAATATCTATAATTAAGAATAGAGCAACTGAATGGAAAATTTCACAGTATTGCTTTTTCATCAACGAGCCCTGTGTTCGGGTATGGTATCATTATATAGTTTTATTATCCAGTTGAATTCTGACATTTTCACCGACAATGTTTTATATTCAGCCGATGCAGAAAACAATTAAAAAGAGGTACCAAAATGCAAGATGAAATATTTGAAAATTTAAAAACTCCCATACAGGGTTTCCGTTTTTTGAGCGTTACCATGGGGATCTCGTTAACCGTAAGGGATACGAACTCGGTTAAATTAGGGCAAAGTTGTGCAATTTTACGCTAAGCAATAATGTTTTCAAATTGGGAGTGTTACCGTTACTTCCGGAAACATTCTTAAAAAACTTGTTTAGTTTTTTATTTTTTGACAATAAATCACAAATGGCTCATTTTTTAAAAATCAGCGAGTTTTTCCGAAATTTTTTAAAAGTCAATCTTTATTATTATTATTATTATTATTATTATTACTGTTATCTTTTTTGTAATATTTTATTTTAATACTGACGAAAGTGCATATTTTACTTTAACTATAACCGCCATATTATTTTCTGAATTTAGACAGAACTTTTTTTTCATAAATGCAATGGTATGATATATTTTTAAAATTAACATTTAGTTTGACTCGAAATATTAAACTTTTGTTTTATTGAATAGAACATCATAAAGAAACAAATCCATTAAATATTTCTACAAAATAATCGTCATTTTAACTATTGAATTTTGATCGTATAGTTAAAAATATGTTTATTTATTTTCTGAACAATAATGTGTCTTATTCAAATAAAGAAAAACAAGACACGCTTGAAATTTATTACATTTGAAATAAAAATTCTGAAACTGCTTTACAAATATAACTGTAATGTCTCTGTTATTGTTTTCGTGAATGCGAACAACCTCTTGTTCATAGAGGTTTAGGTGAATATGGTACATTCTCAAAACCGAGACAAAGCTAATGGTAAGTTAATAATTGAATAAAATAATTAAACTGAATACAATAATAACAATTCTCAACAAAAAAAATATTGATACCAATCAGCTTTATCTTATTTAAGTAAGAAAATTAGCATCTAAGTTATTTTAGCTTAATAATGTATTTTTAGAGTAGATGCTCAATTTATTCACCTTCAAATTCCAAGCACAAGTTCACGTTTTCATAAATTAATTACCGCCCTTTGCACGTCTCTTCTTCAAATTTGCCTTAAATTTGTAATAATTCTATACCGCAACTCGTCAATTTCGGCAGGTGCTGTCCTATAAATGTCGCTTTTCATTTTTCCCCATAAAATATAATTGAACAGTGAGAAATCAAGCATCTTGTAGCTAGCCACTTTACATCGCCATTATTAGATGTTACTCTATAAATAATTAATAATTCGGATAAAAAATTATAACATTTCTGGCATTATGCGGAAGTGCCACGTCTTGTTATTTTTGAAATCAGATATTGTTCCGACCAGCCAAAAAATATTTTTATTAAAATAATTGTCAAGTAAAAGTTAGCAACAAATCTTTTAGCCATTAAAATTGCGTCATAAATGTAGATTATTATTTTGTTTCCTAACAAGCCTACCCACACATTAAGACCAAAGCCGAACTTGTCGACTTGCGAACGCCACGCTTCATGTTAATGTGGATTTTTGGTAGACCAACATGTTGTTCTGGGGATTGAATGTCACAGCTTTAGCAAATTTACATTAATCAGTAAATACAACATTTAATAAAACTTGTGAAAAAATGAGCAGAATTCTGCACGTCGAATACTATTGCCAATATGAGTGTATGTAATGTGAATTTTGGAAGTCTTGTAGCGATTTCTTTTCAAATTTCTCCAAACCAACCGGTGTAGTAAATGTAATTTTGCACCAATTTCTCTTGTAAAATTGCAGCCGTTCAATTTCGAACCTGGCATAGAAATTATTGCATCATAATAAAATTTATTTTTATTTTTATTAATTTTAAACTTGTCATTTGCAAAACGTTTTGTTCATTTTCATATGATGGATTATCATACCTATACCTCGGTTTTGAAAATGAACCATATTCACTCAAACTTCTATGAAGTGAGGTTGTTCGCGTTCAGGAAAACAATAACAGAGACATTACAGATATATTTGTAAAGCAGTTTCAGAATTTTTATTTGAAATGTAATAAATTTCAAGCATGTCTCGTTTTTCATCGTTTGAATAAGACATATTGTTGTTTAGAAAATAAATAAATATGTTTTTAATTAGACGGTCAACACTCAATAGTTAAATTGGCGATTATTTCGTTGGCATACTTGATGAGTTTGTTTTTTCATGACGCTCTTTTCAATAAAATAAAAGTCTAATATTTTGACCCACATCAAAAATCACATCAATAACTCTAACATATTGCACATCATTGCATTCGGAAAAAAAAGTTCTATTTAAAGCTGCAAAAAAAAACAATACGGCGACCATAAACAATGCCAAATTACACTTATTGTTAGTATCACAATAATATCTATTAGAACAAAGACAAGAATATCATTTGATAGAGCTTTAAAAAAAGTATCTTAAAAATGTCGTTGTCCGATCCTTGAATAATTAACCAATTCCGATTTATTCGCAAAAAAATGAAAATTTCATCTTTTTAGCAATTTTGTCAAAACTAACGGTCACACTGCCAATTTAAAAACATATGATTGCTTAACCTAAAATTGCGCAACTTTGTCCGAAGTTCGAAAAAAACGGCACCCTGTACAAACCAAAAATCATTTTTAACTAATTAATAATTGATTAGGAATAGAGACTGGTCCCTTTAAAAAAAAAAAAAAAAGATTATTAATGTCGACGCTTTAATTTGTTTATATAAACGTTGTTTCAAGTCTCCTTCACGCTTTCGTTAAAAACAAAAATGTACACCGATTTCCATTGTTGAAAAAATGCTATTCATTGTTCTTAAAGTTATTAAACTCGACCACCAAATACGAACGCAATTAATACTAGAAACATTTCTTTGTTAATGATATTGAAAACTTACCGGGGCACCACATGGTACTCGTAAGTTTTTCTACGTTTTGCCAACATGATCTTCACTCACATACCTTTATAAAACTTGACTATATGCGAAAATAAACACACACATAAATCAAACACAAACTTTCCGCTTGGCCACACCAACTAACTCATCTGTGCTTTGTTCATGTCTTAAAACAACGCATAAGGTACCATTTGATTCCTTTGACCGACAGAGCAGGTACCAACAGTTAGTTGTTTGCGTTTTATAGACAATCCATCTTCCTTGTGAGTAGCAAAAATTATTTTTACAGTTACAGCTTTATATTACATTAAAACCGAACGGACTACATTGTATATTATTTAAATATATGTTTTGTGTATGATACAGGGTAGATAGTTATATGATAAATTGTCTGAATATTTTATTTCGCCTAGAGGGTCACTAGACAGGTAAAAATACGTAAACACAATATACATACATATGTATATGTATACATACTATATAATATAAGGCTAAAATACTTGATTTGATATTAAAGATTAGTACGCTGTAGGTATTTTTAGTGTAAGTACAGTGAAAGGCAAAAGTAGTGTTCCATCATATTCAGTAATATTTAATACTTGCTTCTGATTATTTTAATTACTTAAGTCTTACTCTTTGTAATGTAGCCTGGGTCCATGAATGAATGCCTATACGATTCTAAAACAAGCTTATTGCTCTTAATATGGCGTCAATCTCTTTTGCAGAATTTATTTAGGAATTAAATTTAAATCTCTTCACTATTTTCTTTTATTCCTCTTCGAATAGTTTCGTGTGGCTGACCAGTTGTGGGATTTGTTAACAAAATTACTACTATTTAATTAGAAAATCCCACTTTTTCCGTTTCTATTTAACATTATTACGACAATCGGTCTTTTTTTTATTCTGAAATGATAACATGATGATACAAGAACCAGTAATGTTACAACATCGTGGTGTGTTAATACTTTTGTCCTGCCCTGTGCAGTATCCTGCCTAGTCATTAAAAAAAAATTCCTTAATGAATTGTACAAATTTTTCAAGTTGATTATTAAGTATAAGTTAAAATTAATAGTTTTTTGTACCGTAACGAGGTGATAATTAAATATGTATACAGAGAGAACACAAAGGTTGGAATAAATTCATTTAAAATTCAAGGGTTTGTTTTTTGGAAAAATGTTCTGATGTTCTTTTTGACTACGGTTTTTTTGATAGTAAATATACATATTTATACAGGATGACATAAAAACAAGTTATGACAACAACCTTAATTGTTTAAAATATACATTTTTTCTATCTAAACTCGACCATTATGGAGAAATTTACGATTGAATATTATTCTTTTATATATTTTCTTTACCTATATTTTATTTTTTTTTAATTATTTTATAGGATGATTTAAAACATAAAGTGTACGTGAATAAACCCAACAATATAAAAGAATTAAAAAATAAATTTAGATATTATATTCACCAAACGTTTTGAAATAATTCGAATTGCGGCTCGTTTACTGTCAAGAAGTTGATGGAGCATAGTTTGAACATTTATATTTTATATATTTTTTTTAAAAACTGTTTATTTTTTATTAAATTTCATTGTGATACATGAAACATATTTAGGATTTGAAGCAGAATTTAAAAATGAAATAAAAAATACGTATTTCTATTTGAAAAAATTAAATTTGTTGTCATAACTTGTTTTTGGCTCACCATGTATATATATATATATATATGTATATATTTACCATAAAAAAAGCAGTTAAAAATCAAATTAAAATCAGCGGGTCAAAGCGTTTTTCCAAAAAATAAACCAATGAATTTTAAATCAATTTATTCCATCATTTACATTCTCACAGTGTATAGATATACGTATGTGTGTTACAGGATAATTTGAATACATAATTAAGTCGTATACAGGATAGATAAAATTTTTTGAGATTAGAAACTAAATGAGCAGTTGCAACTAAAACAATGTAAAGATAATGTAAAATTAATTGCTTTATCTATTTTAGAATCTAAAGTTAATATAAGTTGGAATCTGGATGGTCTTATAGTTTCTAACTTTAATGCTTTTCCACAATTCAAATAAATAATTTTAGTGGCTTTTTAAGTATTTTTAATTAAATTATCAGTATTGAAACAACAGCAAGCAACATGAAACCACTTCTTAGCGTCCTTTTGATCAACATATAATGATTTTTCAATAAAACGAATGTAAGAATATTAGAAATTTGAATTTGGAAACCCGAATTTAAAAGAACCGTAAAATTTTCCAGAAATAAGTTCAAGTAAAGTAGAAGGGTCTTAGAAAATCCTCAGTCTGTTATAATGAAATTTGCAGAATCATAAAAATCCAAAATCGATATTCGAAATCCCTGATCTCCTTAAAGACTGATATTTAATTTTTTTTTTGTAAAAAATGTACTGTCATTGTAATACCGAAATTATTTAGAAAAAAAAACTCAAATCAGTTTATTTTAATGTTCATATTAGCAAATTAGCATTGTTTCATTCATGATAAAATCACGATTTTTAACTATTGATTTGCATACTCTGTACACAATACAGCATTTGAATAGATATTGGATTGAATGGGCCTCATTAGAACGGTATTTTGCAGCTTGATTTATTCACATTTAGCTGTTGATTATGAATTTCCAGGTACTAAACATCAGCCACATTGTTACGTTGTCAATCAAATAGAAATCTACTATTAACTAAAATTTTCTACAGTCGCTATTTTTGGAAAAATAAGAGTTTTCGTGTTTTAAATACATACTAGACGCAAACTACTAAAACTATAAAGTTGAAAACTATATAGCTAAAAAGTAAAATAGTAAGTATTCAATTTTTGCAATGGGAGCGTAAATAATATTTATTGTTTAAGACATGCTAGGGCTTAAAAATACTGTGAAAGTTATCAATACATAGGTATATCATTTTACGCTCACAATGGGCATACGAATATTTTATGCACGATCGAAACTTTAAAATCGGTTTAAATCAACTTGGAATTGTTCACAAGGTTTTTCTCTTAAAAATATATTTGAAGAATTCCTTTTTCATACAAAATTTCAACTGGTATACAGTTCTTAGTATTGAAAAAATAAATAAGTTACTTATCTGATAATTAAAGGAAACATTAAATTAGTACTAACGAATACAAACTTTTGCACAGTTTGTTGATAGTTTCATGGCTCATTAACTTTGCTTATATTCTGTGTCTACTTATTATCTTCAATGTGTATCTTCAAAAAGAAGTTATGTTTGCTATAGTTTTCATCAGAAAACTGATATATAAAAACATAAACAATAAAAGTTACGTGATTGTTTTTGAATCGGAATAATATCGGTTTCTTGTAAAGAGATATGTCGTAAGAACTTGTTAAAAAAGATAATTTGTTTATACAGTGTGTCATTAAAGTAACGCACAGAATTCATATTTTTTAAATAAATTTTTTTCAAAAAAAAGCTAAAATAGGTCGATTTTAATTTTTAAAAAGGCATTAATTCATGTAAAAAGAATTATATGAATTAATGTTTTTTCAAAAAATTCATATTAAAAAGATTATGAATTTTGTATGATATTTTAGCGACACACTGTATATGCCAACATCGATATTGTCTTGATTAGAAGTTCATCACATAATATACTATAGTAGCAATAAAATTCAAAAACTTGAATTCTGTGGATTTCAACCGTAGTAAACAGGAATTACTATCAAACAAAGTATTGGAAAGGACAAATATAGCAGGATTTAACAATGTTACATTATTATGTGCCAGTGACAGAAATAAACCACTTGCAATTTTGTCCGTATTTTTAACGCAGCCTCGACTAAATCTGTTTTAGTGAAAACGTCACCGAAGAGAGTACACTTTATTCGTGTCTATGCATCATCTCTGAAGATGGCCATTCTAGTTGCGAATTTTGTCTTCTTTGCTGAATTTAAAATAAATTTATATTTTTAATGTTGTAAAATATAAAAATACGATACCAAATAGACACAGAATGACAGCTAATATAATAATTATATTGAAAGATCGTGCATAAAATTTGAAAAAAAGTCAGATCAGCCGACCTGATGAGCAGCCTGGGCGGCTGCCGAAGAGAAGTATCGACTGAATGAGGCATAAAACAGGAAATGATCATCTGAGGACTCGTCTTGGGGGCGCCGGCACTCCGCTACAACACTTCACTAGTCACTGCATTGTCCATTTTAGAGTTGAACGGAAACTAAGAAGTCTCTAAATAAGTGCAAAAAGTTGGAGGAGAAGATGCAATCTTTTGTGTGTGGTCGATTTAAGCAAAATAGTGCACGCGAGCATCGATTGTAACCGAAACGATTTGCAAAACTAGTTCAAGGGCTAGTTTACTCGTTATTTCTTTTTCCTTTTTTATTATAATCTATCCCAATTTTCTTTTTCCAATAGTTTAAATAAAGATGAATAAAAAGGTTAATTTCTTATATTTCTATGTTTTTTGTATGTTTCTGTAAAGAATAAAATGTGATTTTTCATAAAATGTAAATAGAAATATTTACATCAAACATTCAAATAAACAGCATTTTAGTTAATTTATTTAACATTGATTTCACACAGATTTAAATGCAATAGTGAATCAATACAAAATGGGCTTTTAGTGCGAAGTTCGTACGTGATACAAAGTGTAAAATTTCGTACGTTCTATTAAAAAATTCATTTCCCTTGTCAGTTTATTTATAAACAATTTTATTATTCGAATTGAGCCTGATTGATTTTTCTATTAAAAATAATTGTTATTAAACATACTACAGGTTCTAGAGGAAGTTATTGCGGGTTTGGATTAACTAAAAAATGAAATGATAATTAATATGGAAAAAGTTTGGTGTGTATGGCAAGTTTTCTAGAGTGTCATCATGCGTGAGTACATTATTGTAAAGAAAAACACCCCTTCTATTACCCTTTCTATTCACCAATATGGGATAGCTTGAATGAGGTTCAATTTTCATTTATGACGGATTATTGATATACAAATGGAATATATTGCAATTTCACTCTAAAAAATTTGTTAAATTAAAAGAAGAATTTATTTAAAAATTCTAAATAAAAAATCAAAGCAGAAAGAACTTTCTTTCGAAACCTAAAATTATGAAAAACACCTTCCAAACTTTCAACCAAAGAGATAAAATTATTAAATTTTAATAATTTAGATTTAACTTCAACTATTTACTTTTGCCTTTTCGTTTAATCAGTAACTGGATATTTTATATTTTTTAATACGAACTTTAACACTTATATTAAAATTGAAATTGTTATAAGTAGATTGTTTCTGTACTTTTTATACATATTTCAAAATTTAATGTCAAAAAACGAAAAATGCAATTTTCCGTAATGCTTTTAAGTGATTTTTTGATGTAAAATATGAAACTTGATGGAAGAAAGTGACAATGGAAAATTATTAAAATCAAAATCGAGAAGTAAATCATAGAAAAATGTTTAAAACATCATTCTACGATTGCCTTACTGACCATAAGACAGTTCTAAAAAAATTCTACGTTTTAATTTTATATTTAATTTAAACAATAAAAACCATTATAAAAGTACATTTAAAACTCAAAAAAAAAGAATTTATATCTTCCACAAGAAAACGTGATAATTTAAGGAGTACCAAGACAAAAAATTCTGAAAGCTTTCTTTAATACTTTTTACCCATGTTCTAGTGTAAAACTAAAGCATATATGACTCCAAAGATTATCCCTATTTATTATGTAATACCATAAAATTTTCACAATCAGTGTTAAAATTTAGCTTTGAAATAGTTATTGGTTAAATTGATTCAAAACACATGTCATGATGAATGAAATATTTGACCAAACATAAAGCCGAAATTTTTCATGAAAAAAATACAAGAAATGTAAAATTTGCAAATCGTTCCAATACAATGGGTGCTGTTTAAAGGTGTCTTTACATACGAGTCCGTGTCGGTGGGATGCTCCGGTTGTGACCCGGTCCGTCGCAGTCGCCAGATGGCGTGCCGGGCGGCCACCAGGCGGACGAGGTTGTAGCGCGCCACGATGACGAAACCGCGTCGGCACGTGCTCTCTTTGTACTAAAAGACGCTCCTCAACGCCGGCACCTGTCATAAAGGTTGGGCGCAGATGCAGATTTCGACGACGGCGCATCGCAGCTAGACGTTAAATGGAATTGATACGATCAGGGTTATAGTCTCTATTGCAATTGTCCTAAAGTCGGATAATTTTTTTTCAAATCTGTCATTCCTACAACTCCCCATAAGAAAATTGGACCAAAAACAAGATTGTTGAAAAATCTGCAAGTAATTTCTAATATATAACATACTGCGCAGTACAATTTACTGATCGAAATTAGTACATTTTTGAAAATGTTTTACTTCTGGATGCCTTCGGAGTGGATTGTTTGTGAGATGTTAACGTTTCACCGTGCACCTTGTTAGCTTCTTCAGAGGACTATCTAAGATTGGGCAGTCTAAGATTTAACAACAAAGTTACTCTAGATTGGATCTCTAAAGACTAGACGATCCACATCGAAGAGGTGGTCTGAAGAGTGTTGAAAGAAGAAAATAAACATTACTGGTTACTTTTGTTATAAAAAAATCAACTCTTTAAAATTACCTAGATAAAGAAGGCTGTAGAAAGACGACCAGATATAAATAAAAACAAACAAAGAATGGATTAGAGAGCACTGGAAAGGACAACTACTGGCACTGAATAAAGAGTAAGTATTACCATTGGCCTGTTCATAAAGCAAGTTGCTTTGTTGGACCAGAATTAAAAAGAAGAAACAGAATATCACAATGGTTTCAAGATTTATATAACTGGAGGTTTACAAGGATCCAACTCCTAATAACTCATTGTAGTCTGTGGTATAATAGCAACTGAACTGACCTCTTTATTTTTTTAAGGAGATAAACCTTATGCAAAATTGACTTTTCTACATTTACTTCCATAAATTTTAATTCATTTTATTTTTAGTCAATATTTAGATAAAATAAAAAATTAAATTTTTCGTGTTAAGGAATGCAAGTAATTCGAACGTTTCGTATTAATCACTCCCTATTTTCTACATAGACAGTAGATATTATAGTAATTAATTCTGCCCTTGAATTTACCCTATTAAGTTGTCCCAGTCAGCAACTTGATTGTAATCTTACACACAGCCTGCTGGTGAAGTGTAGCTAAAAACAAAAGCCAGGCAAATTTGCTACTGTGCCAATAGAATAGAGGGAGGAGAGATATTAGATAGTCAGGATATTGATTTATCACTTTGAATATTGAATAGTTTACGAATAAATCAAGAAAATATTTGACAACATATACATACATCGGTATTTAAATTATTAATCACTTTTTAGATTTACTTATTTAACTTTATGATAAATTCATAAAATGAGTGGAAATAACGACATGTATCGATAGTTTGTGATCGACAAAGAAATATGAGCAGATAAAATATTCAAACAGTAATTTGAGAAAAAAAATTAACGAGCTTAAAAAAAAAATCTCAAAAAAAAAATGTAATTTGTCATTTTTTAGATAATTTTTAATTGTTCCTGAGCAAGTTGCCTTGGTACATGCCACTGGAATGAATAGTTTTATTATTGTTAGTTTGAAATAAGATTTCTACTGCCACTAATAAGCCCGTAACGTTTCATAAAACACCACGTATTTTATTGCTTTTTCGAAATAAAAAAATTAAAATAGACGTTTGTTCTAATTTGTCATGTAGTCTCATTTCTTTCAAATGAAACAATCTGTATATTCCGTTAAAAGAAATATTTCATTTTCAAATACATTCTGTATACTAAATGCTGCCTTTTGATAATTGAATCCTATGCTGAAACAGTGTTGTAAATGTCACATATCATTTTGTTTGAAAAACAAAAAAATAATTTTATTTTTCAACAAATCAACTTATTTTAGTATTAATAAAAAGTGCACTTAGAGGTTCCTAATACTTTTATTATCTCATCATTCGTTTATTTCAACCCCATACACCATTGTTCCATGAAAACCCTGAATTTGTACATATTGGTACATACAACGTTGTTCCAGCATAGCATTCAATTATTACAACCAAAATTATAATTTTAGTAAAAAATAATTATAATAATAATTATAAATATTTATTATTAAATAATTATTTAGATTTTTAATTTTATATGTTTAGATTTAATTAATTACCCATTACTATGGTTGTTCCATATCTATTTATGTATTTGTTTTCAGTTACTTAGTTACTTGTTTGTTTGTAATAATAAGTCATAAATAAGACCGTATTTATAAATCGGAGTCTTTTTGTAACTAAGCTTTCGAACTGATAACATAAACTAAGTTACTACTGAAGTGTAAGTTCGTTATTTATTTCATTAAATCTTATAAATATGAATAAAATAATATAAGAGACTTTCTCATGTTTATGAAAAAAATGTTTTTGTTTTGTTTACAATAACGGATGAAAAAAATCTAAATGATAGCACATCTTTTCAGAACAATACTCTTTAAATACCCAAATCAAAAATAATACAAAAAATTTCGGCGTAATTCAAATATAAGCAATTCACTTATAAAAAAAATCATCGAATGTCATTTTTAACAAAAACCGATTTTCTTATTTATAAGCGTCGAAATAATCGGTCATTAATTCTATTGTTAAACTTATCCTATTGGGTTCCTATATCCGCCATATTGAACATTTTATTTTACATGGAGCTTTTCTGGCACCCTGTTCTTACATAAGTCTTCTACTGTACTTACTATGTATATACAGAGCGTTTTGGAACGGTGATGCCAAATTGATACTGATAGTAGATTATAGAAAAATGAGTACAATTTACTTAATAAACTAATGCTGTTTGATCCAATATTTCTAAGAGACAAGGAGCTAAATTTGAAAAAATAAATCACATTTTCTTTAATAAGTTCCGATTAGTAAACTGTATTTATTTTTAGATAATTTATTCCCATTGACATTAATTTGGTACCTCAGTTTAAGGTCATTCTATAAAATACTCTATTATATACCCATAGAGCACCAGATCTAGCAGCAATATTGCTGGAATATTATTTTAAATATGGAAATATGGAAACTACGTAACTAAAACTATAGACAACCATATATACACTGATCAGTATTGAAGGAAAACAAAGTTAACAATTCGTAAGTGTTCATCATTGTTCAGACAGAAAATGTTATGTCTAATGAGTAAAATAGCAAATTGAATTTTAAATCACAAGATTTAATTAAAAATCTATATTTAGATTATGTAATATATTATATATGAGTGCCCTAGATGGAAAACTTGCTTATTACAGTTAAAGTCAATTTGAAAAAGCGAGTTTTGCACTTAAGGCACTGATATAGGTATATCATTATGTTATTTTAATTAATTTGAAATTTTTTTTTGATTAATTACGTTAAGATTTCTGTTGTAAACTTATAAATAAATATTCGTTTTATTACAGTAGAGTTCGGTTATAACGAACTGAAAAAATTCAATAAAATAGGTTCGTCATAACCGGTGAAACATTAGAGCAATTTCATAGCAAAATTTTCGTTTAGCTTCAAATCTTTCATTCGCTATAACCAGACCCTATTGCATTATTGATTTTAAAAGAATTTTAGATGATTTTTAATGTATTTTCACTGTGTGTATAGAAAATTTATTTTCGAAACAGTATATTTTAAGACAAATTAATGTTTTAATATATTTTTCGGAAATAGACATATTAGAAAAATGAGAGTTGTTATCATGCTAAGGAATTATGTTACCACTCTTCAAGAAAACCTTGGGAAGTTTTATGTCATTTATGACACTGTCGGGCATAATCGGCCAAATTTTTAGTTAAACTGATCAAATAAAAAAAAAAGAACTACTACTACTACTACTTACTGATGAATTTTTGATTGGAAAAAAAATCATTGAGTAAAATTTTTAAATTCAAACATTGTATGGGTACCTAAACACAGTTTCGGGACCAAATTCAAAACCATCGACGTATAATACCTAGACTGCACATGGATCTGAAGTGAATATGAAAACCGAAAAGCGACAGCAACGCTTAGGGTATTCTTTGTTTTTCATTGTCAGGACTGGAGAGTTTAGCACTAGAACACTAACGCGCGATTTGTATCTATACATAATATATAAAATTGGGAACGTACTAGCTATACGAAATTGGGAGCGAAAATATATGTATTATATTGGAATGGTTTTAATTATGACAAATATAATTAATAAAAAATCGTGAAAGCTTGTTCTAATACGAATATGGGTGAGGATACTATTTACCTATCAAAGCAAGAAAGCAAGAATAGACATAAACAGAACCCGCTAAATACACTTTCTTTTTTTTATTTTTGGTAAGTTAGGGATGGTTAAAAATAACGGGTTATTTCAATAACTGGTAATTGTTAAACTAATTAACCGGTTTTAATCGGTTATTTTTTGTTTCCAAAATCCAGATATTATATCCCATAATCGCCTTCTAATTGTTATTTTGCTTGATAATTAATTTTTGTAATTAAAAATAATCAAAGGCAATATAGAAAAGTTTACCAGAAACAGAGACACTTATAAAATCGTAAATTGCATTTTGTTATTCTGTTGTGACAAATCTCTAATGTCAACGTCAAAAAATTAGAAGCGAGGAGAAAGAAGTAAAGAAGAGCATAGATCCTAGGTTTCCATTCTATTATTATGTCTATTTTATCAGGCTTCTCTTTTGTTTTGTCGTTGTTAATGACTTTTATGTTTTGCTTTATGAATATATAAAGAAACTGAAAAACAATATTCTATATACAAATTATAATATAATCTGTCTAATAGGTATATGTATATTAGAGGCCCGCAGACTAGATATTATACGTCTATATACAATAAGTGATCTATGTCACATGTGTCAAAGTCACGTCAACTGTCAAACTTGTTTAAAATTTTCAAATAGTAACAAGCTTTTAACGGCGTAGAGCTGTTTATGACGAAATTGATTTAAATTTTATCATTTTTCTGTCTTGTATTTAGTGTTTTCTTTGTTTGACAAATAAATAATAATATAATGGCACATTCTGATGAAGAGGATGAGTCATTTATGTTACTTGAAGAAGGAGGTACTACAATCGAGGGCATTTATATACCTCCTGTTCAGAAGCCCACCTTAGCTTTGAATCCTACTGGCCCCCGACTAATTATTACAAAAATCTACAATAATTTCTTTAAGAGTTATGCTAAGGATCAAGACATAGGACCTTTCCATAAAGTAGTTATTATAGAACCCTTTATAATAGAAAAAAAAAGATTTAATTTTAGTGTTTCAACGCTATAGTCGGCCCAAATGGCAGTGGTAAAAGTAACGTTATAGATTCCCTATTATTTGTTTTTGGTTATCGGGCCCAAAAACTTCGTTGCAAAAAAGTATCAGTACTCATACATAATTCAGAAAATTTTCAAAACGTACGATCTTGTATAGTAGCAGTACATTTTGCTGAAATCATTAGCAAGGTAGGAAACATTTAGCTTAAGCTACATTCGTGTCAATTCTATTAAAAGTCTAATATTTTCAGGAGGGTGATGACTATGAAATAGTACCTAACAGTGAATTTGTAGTTTCTCGTACTGCATTTAAAGATAACAGTTCCTTTTATGAAGTTAATGGACAAAAAGTTCAGTTTAAAGATGTCGCCTTGTTATTGAAAAAGTATGGAATTGATCTGGATTTTAATAGATTCCTTATACTACAGGTTCAACATACATTTTTAACAGTTCGTTCAACTTAGGTAATAATCTGTATATAGGGAGAAGTGGAACAAGTGGCTATGATGAAATGCAAAGGGGAAAAAGTGGAGAAACGGGAATGCTTGAATACCTTGAAGACGTAATTGGTACCGTTAGATACAAGGTATGGTAAACAAAAATTAATCAGATTCATTAGCATATTAATTTATTTTTTAAAATTTCTCTCAGAAACCTTTAGAACAACTTAACGAAAAATGTGAAAGTTTATCAGAAACAATCCTAGTGAGATTGAACAGATTAAAAATCGTTGAAAGCGAGATGGAAAACCTCAGAGAGCCAATGGAGGAAGCAATTGGTTTTTTGAAAAGTGAAAATACTGTCGTCAATTGTAAAAATTTTCTATATCAAAAGGCCATGCAAGTTTAATTATGCCTAGAAGATAATAGAACAAGCCTAACAAATTGCTAATTTTAGTAAGGAAGAAAAAACTAAAGTGACTGCTGAAGAAGTATTAAGAAATGAAGTACACAAAGTACAACAAAGTTTTTTAGAGCAATTACAGGCTTTATCTCAAGAGAAAAAACAACGCTTACAAGTTCACAATAAAGAAGCTGAAGAATACGAACAATTGAAGAAGAAAAAGGATGGTTTGAAAAAGGCTTATCACAACGCAGACAAGAAAAGTAAGCAAATTAATGAAGACATGGTCCTGAAAAACACTACACGTAAAAAGATTAAGAAACAAATTCATGAAGAACAAGCCAAATTAACTAAACTTGAAAGAGTACCTGAGGAGAGCGAAATTGTAAGGTTATTATTCCTTTTTCAGTAATATGTTCATTAATTCATTTCTAAAAAGAGCATCAAAGAACTGGAAAAGAAGCTTCAAGAATTCGTAGCAAAAAAAGAACAGATTGATACCGAAAAAAAATGTGATATTGCAAAGTATTCAAAAAGAAACAGGGGGGCTTCAACAAAAAAAAGATGAACTACAAAAGAAATTGATGACTTTAAGTGATGCAGCCAACCAAGCTGAGTCAGCTGTAAGTGAATAAGTATAATCATGATTTTAGCAGTAGATTATATTCTTTTTTGTTTTAGTTTACGTTAGCGAAAACTGAACTAAAATTATGCGTTCAAAAAGATGAAAACGAGAAAAATAAGCTTGAAAATTTGAAGACATTGTATGAAAATAATGCAGCTAAAATTACAGAATTATCACAGCAATTAATTGAATTAAAAAAGACTATTCCTGTGGCAACGAAAACGCTTAACGAGGCGAGCAATGAATTGCATAAAGTCAAACAAGAGGAAGCTCAATTAGCTGAAGCCATTAGGTTAAAACAATTATTACCTATACGACTTCCACCTAAATTAAATGAATTTTAGGTCAAAAAGAGCACAATTAGAAGAAGGAAAATCATCACTGCAAGCCACAAAATCAAGTGGTAGAGTTCTGGATTCTTTAAAGAAGGCCAAACAAGAAGGTCACTGTCCAGGATTTTTTGGACGACTGGTATATATGAATAAATTTCGTATAGCTATTACTGACTTATGATTTGTATTTTAGGGTGATCTTGGCTCAATAAATGCGAAATATGACGTTGCCGTATCAACAGCATGCGGCCCTTTGGACAATCTCGTGGTCAGTGATACAGATACGGCCGAATGGTGTATAGAGTACTTGAAAAAACACGACATCGGAAGAGCCGTTTTTATAGCTCTTGATCAGCAAGAACATCTACGAAACAAAGCCACCACTACGATAAAAACGTATGTCGCTAACGATGTTAAATAGTAGTGATTTTTGATGTCCAAAATCAGATAGACTGACAGAAAAATTTCACTGTATCTGAATTTTATTAGAAAGGTATTTGTTTTAGACCAGAAAATGTACCCAGATTATACGATTTAATAAGAGTGAATGACGAACGTGTGAAAACGGCTTTTTACTATGCTTTACGGGACACCCTAGTCGCTAACGATTTGGATCAAGCGTCCAGAATCGCTTATGGAGCGACAAGATACAGAATGGTAACTTTAAAAGGAGATCTTATAGAAGTGTCTGGTATGTTACAAAAGGGAATATATCAATATTTTTACTAAAAGTAAATTAATTATTAAGGTACGATGAGTGGAGGTGGAAAACCTATGAGAGGCCGAATGGGCCAGTCTATTGCAGTTGAAACTGTTGAACCACAAGAAATAAGAAAAATGGAAAAGAAAATAGAAGAAATGGAAACGAATCTCAGACAAATACATCAGAAACAGACTGCTTTGGAGAATCAAACAATGACTCTTCAACCAAAGTTGAAACAAATGGAAAATGACTTGGAAAAATTTAATCAGGAATTACAAGTGAGTTGGAAATCAAAATTTACAATAGAGAGTTGCACGCAATTGTGCTGAAAATCTGTTACGTCTGTCATCTTGTTCTTTGTTGAACATAAATGTTAAGGAACTATGAATCGTTTCTAGTTTCCTTATGTTAATTTGAGAAGCCTACTTGTTTTCGTGTAGAACATAAAGGCTCTCATATGTTTAATTTTTTCCAGTCATATATCCCGAAACTTTCAAGAACTATTATTGATTATTGCAAGTTATGTGTGATCACAAGAAAAATTCGTCTTTTTCCGTGATCACATATCATAATTATTGATTATGGTTTTTCCCATAACCGTTGTACATCTAAAAGGATCAAGGCCCAAATATAATACAGACTTACTGTCATTTCGAGTTAGTTACTTCTCTGTTTCATTACTCTCAATTCCTTAATGTCCAGTTATTTGAAGTAGTTCTCTTCAATACTCTTGAGGGTTTCTCGTGCATAGGCTATGATTGCTATAATTAAACTTTTCCATAATGTATTTTTCAGTGTTAATATATTTATCGAAATAACATAGTTGCGTGAATATCTGCCACAGAATTAATCGTAATTATTTTTCCATTAACTTTAACAGACCTTAAAGAAACACCAACCTGATCTAGAAAAACAAGTAGCCGAACAACAGAAACGTGCCAAAACTGTTCAAGCTGATCCGAAGGAAGTTAAAAAATTGACTGCAAAAGTAGAAAAACTTAAAAACGAATTTGACGAAGCCGCCAAAACGGCCAGTAGGCAATACAAATTTTATTTTTAAATTAATGATAACAGTAAATCTTTTTCAGATGATTTGCAAGCGAAAGTAGATGCAATCACTGACGAAATAAAGAAAAAGAGTATTGACAAAATTCAAGCAGTTGACAAACGTATTAAAGATTGCACAAAACGTATTGATGAATATAATTCGGAAATTGTTAAATTAAAAGTGGCCGTAAAAACTGCTGCGAGGTAAGAAACTTAATAATATTTATAATTTTTTGTAGCACGATAGAAAAATATTTAACCCCTTCCGTACCAGATTATCCAATGTTGGATATTTGTTAATCCCATTTTTGTTACCAGCATATCCACATATGCATATTGCTTATGTTTTTTTAAAAGAAAAATTGAATCGGGTACAGTAGGTAAATTTTGGTAGAGAATAATGTTTATATATGTGGATAAGATGGTAGAACAGTATCATAGAAATTTTCTCAAAAAAAAATCTGCGTAATCTGACAATTTTTAAAATTGTTCAAATTTTGAAATCTGATATACATATAAACGTGTATTTTGCTAAAATAACTGGTGCGGAAGGGGCTAAATACCCGTCGTTTTAAATTTAAAAAAAAATATTCATATAAATGTATCGTAAATGTGCCTTCAATCGCTACTATACAGCACTTAAAAAGATCACCTCAGTAGAACATTGATTTAATTGGGGATACTCGGCTTTAAATGAATTTTTACGTTTAATATTGAAAATTGAAAAGAAGTTGCTCTAGCCTGTAATTGACATATTGATACCGGCTAAATGCACTCGAACAAAGTAAAAAAGCCAAATTTGGCAATAAAAAAATTTCTTACGTTATAAACACGTTTACAACAAAATTATTAGGAGATTATTTTTTAAGCTCTGGAAAAAGACCACTCTTGGAAAGTCAAACTGGGTAGTCTTAGTTGTCATATTGAATTTTTATCTGAACAGATTTTCTTGCACGATATTCCTACTTTTTTTTGTCTTATTTTCCTGCTTTCCTTACCTCAAACTTATATTTTTATTTAGAACGTTTGAGACTACAAAAGAGAACATCTCTCGAATGGAACAGGAAGTAGAGGACATTGAAAACAGTCTTCGTACCCTTAATGAACAAAAAATTGAAATTATGGAGGATTCGCAAAAATTACTCGCTTGCATCGAAGAAACTAGCGGGCAATTGGTTGATCGTGAAAACGCGTTCGCCAGTGTCAAACAGAACGTTGACGAAATCACAAAAAAAGAAGTTAAATTAAAATCAGAAAAAATCGATATTGACGAGAAGCTAAAAGGGCACGATAAGAAAATTGGAACTTACTTAGCAACCATACATTCATTCGAAGCTAAAGTATTTCCACAAACATATACAAAGCGTCCTGGGTAAAATGTAGTACATGGGAATATTCTTAAATTTTTCAAATTATATTCTCAAACACCATCTAATAGTTTCAGAAATTCTCATATACATCATTTTCTCAATATCGCTTTTAGAGAAAATAATTAAATGATGTTAAATTTCCAGTTGAAAAGCTTAAAATTAGAAGAAATTCCTGAAGAGCCTCCACAGGAACTGAAAAAATATAGTGATGAAGAATTAGAATCTATTGATGCTGAAAGTATGGAAACCAAATTAAAAAAAGCGGAAGATTATCTGAAAGCAGCCAAACCGAATTTAAAATCTGTCCAGGTAAGAAATCAATTGCATCAACATTTAAATGCAAAAAGAGATTATATAGGAATTCAAAGAAAAAAGGACCGTCTATATGAAACGAGCCGAGGAATTAAATGAGGTTACAGAAAAAAGGGCTAACATGAGGAAAACTTTACAGGAATTAAAAGAGAGAAGGAAAACTGAGTTTCTGACAGGTGAGCTATAGCAGCATGTACAATATACCATAGTATATGGTATAGGATATTGACTACGATTATGTAGGTTACATGATAGAGCTAGTCTGTTTATGATGAAATGTTTGATTTATTGAATTTCTTGATGTCATCAGTTTACCAAAACAATCTTCTGATTTAACACCATTAGATTTTTTGTATGGCTAAGTAAAATCTCGTGTTGATGCCGACATAGCATACTTGATTAGGGTCCTAAAAATCCACATCATTTGTTATCGAAAAAATTTGTTTACTTTTACAAAAAAATATCATAAAAATTGTTCAATAATAAATAACCAAATTCAAATAATTTAATATCCAATATCTCGTCCGCAAGTCCTATAGGTATCTTTACATAGGCCCTGTTAGGTATTGCTCGAAATTGTTTCGGGTGCAATTATTCACAATTTTAGAAATAATGACACTTTTAAATCGCTTGTATTAACAATATGCACATACAAATGTTTTTTTTTTAGGTTACCGCATAATAAGAATGAAATTGAAAGAAGTATATAGAATGATAACTATCGGTGGAGATGCCGATTTCGATATGGTTGACACATTTGACCCATTTACCGAGGGTATTCAATTCAAGTAATTTTGACAAATGCGCTCTGAATTTCTATAATTTTGATTGTAATTTTTTCTAGTGTGAGACCACCACGTAAAACTTGGAAGAAGATTTCGAATTTGTCGGGAGGCGAAAAAACTCTTTCTTCTCTAGCTCTTGTTTTTGCTCTACATTATTATAAACCCTCTCCTTTGTACGTTATGGATGAAATAGATGCCGCTTTAGATTTTAAAAATGTTTCTATAATAGGAAACTATATTAAGGTAATAGTTAATAATATGTGTGTTGTTTAATATTTAAAAAAATGTATTTGTTTATTTAGGAACGTGCTAAAAATACGCAATTTTTAATAATCTCTTTGCGATCAGTTATGTTCGAACTATGCGACCATTTAGTAGGAATATATAAAACTTTTAATACGACAAAGTCTGTGACGATTAATCCAAGATTATTTGAACAAGGTGATGAATTTTACTACTTATGTATATGTATATGGTATTTTTCTTTTATTTTAACAGTTTCTTTTTTGACAGATAATCAAAATCAAGAGGAACATAACAATGACAACTCTAACAATATGCAACCTATTGAAAATACTTCATAAGACTTGTTATTTTAACATAATTTAATTTTTTGTTTGTAAATCTTTTTGTTTATTAGTTAATAATCCTTTTAATTTTAATCAATCACATTTTACTTACTTTTTTATGTATCTATGTTAATT
>JABRWK010000006.1:95071-181734 GCA_013372445.1 Hypothenemus hampei
GGTTACAATATGAAAGGAAACGCTGATAGAAAAATGAAAGAGAATAACAAATATTTCGTGAAGCATCAAAAATTTTAAACAATTAATAATAATAATAATAATAATTCATTTTTCTATTTTAAATTAAATAAACTTCCATGGTAATATTTTTGTTTGAAAGAAAGCAGCTTTATTTAAGCACAATGAAGGTAAGAAATACGGAAAATCAACAAACAAATAGTTATATTGAAATTGTCTGTCAGGATTCTGTTGCAATGTGGATTTTCAATTATGTATCATTAAGATTTGTTATTTCAAATTTCGCTCCATTTGTTGCCTTTGGGTGCACTGAGATAATTTGAGTAAATTTAAATAAAATCATTTAGGTTTACGAACACGTACATCTACTCTCGAAAAAGTATGATAATTCACTAGAAATATAGTGTTACATACACAAAGACTATAAGTGTATGGGCTGCCTATTGAGTATTGCTAACGAGCCTCATTTTTTTTTCAAAGAACATCATTCCGAATGAGTTATACATCAACAAAAGGACAAATCTGAGAAATTATAATGAAAAATTTTGATATTATGGCATATTGTGTTCCATACAAAACACCCGAATCTGGACCTTTCCTTCCTAACAAAGAATCTTTTTTTTGCGTTAAAATGACCCCCACTTAATAGAAAATCTTTTATTCCAGACAGAAATTGGCGAATACAACTGCAAGATCACGATTTTCCTTAACCGAACCTGGAAATCAACCATGCATTTTTCAGCAAACGATTTATTCTTACTTGTATTTTTCGGTTTGTTTTACATTTCCTTTTTATGTATTACAAAACCGGTTTTTCTTCTATTATTTGTTCTCTTCTACGTTCAGTAGGCAATAAGAAACTTCTAAAATCCTTTTTCTTCTTTGTTGTTTTCTTTGCAGATAGAGGAAAAAAGCCACAACGAAATGGGCTTGCACGTAAATATTTAAATAAGGGAACTTTATTATTTAAGCCCACAGAAAAAAAAGAGCGTTTTCTGACATATACTCTATGTATGTACACAGGATGGCCCAAAAAAAGTTACAACTTCAAGGTTTATTCTTTTTAATAGAATCCCGTTTGTTCGTATTGTTATTGTATTCTACTTATGATTCTTCGTTTTTCATTTAATATATTGTCGGTACAATGTCAGAACCACGAATGTGCAAATTTCCAGTTTTGAGAAAATGAAGGTTGCACATTCCCAAACAAATACAAAAAAAAATATTACAAAAATCTGTAGCTTAGGGTATATTATACTCGAAACACACTTTTGTGGCTTTGTCATTGAAATTTTCGAAGATTTTTACGTCTGCCAGTACATTTAAGTGAAGAATGTCAAATTTACACATTCGTGGTTTTGGCATTGTACCGACGACATCTTATTCCTATTTCCAACTATTTTCAAGAAAATGACGTGTGAAATTAACAAGATATTTTCTCTTTAACTCTTATAATGTTTAGTATCAATTTATTTAAATGAGGTTTTATATTTTGTAGTCATCTAGGAATCCAAAAAATGTTTATTCGTATATAATGCCTTCCAAGTTTGCTTTAAAAATTTTCTTACGAAGATATACGTAGTTTGTACTCTAATGCTTGTAATAAATTCACTCGTCATTTTCTCCAAATTGGTTGAAGATAGGTGTAATATACATATATTGAATGTAAAAAAGGTAAAATTACAAGAAGAATATAATAAAAATAGGGAAGGAGGGGTATCCATTAAAAAAAATCAACCATATAATTTATAACTTTTTTGGGCCATCCTGTATAGATCAAATTTTTGTTAAAAAATCTGATTTTCATCTGTGTGTTTGACGTGTATGACCGTTTTTTTCAACAAACAAAACCCTAATTTTTAATCGAATATGTCCAGGATTTAAGGACGCAGTGTATACATAATAATGTATTCAGGCCAGCTCAGTTCATTCGAGATAGCAAGGGTTTGAGGAATAGACGCTCATTTTTAAAGAAAATGGAAAAAAGGAACCTTTTATAGCACTAAAGGCTAATAGTTTTTAGTCATTTATTTATAAAATTTTTTAAAGGAATCCAGTATACGAGGGCTGTCTGATAAATAGCAGCATTTAACGACAGTTACTGACCCAAAAGAAAATAAGCACACAAACACACACAAAGGTCAGACGGCTGATTTTAACCATCAGATTATTGTAAATATGTCGGTTTTTAGTAATACACTCCTAATTGTAAGAGGATGAACCGCTCTCATTCACCAATGTAATATAAACGTTTACAAATTAATGTGGCAGGTTGATCTATCACGTTCGACAAAACAACTTAACAGAGAAAAATCGCATGACAACTTCAGAATCTTGTTTATACTTGTATGAGGTAAAAAAAACAGTCAAAACAGGGTATTTTACTCGCAAACCTGCTGAAAAGAAGAGAAAAATGATATCATCGGCTATAAAGAATATGGCTATCGATTTTTTGGCATTCGCAAGGGATTAGATTAACCTTCTATTTAGAAAATGCAGTCACGGGCCGATATTGCGGCATAATTCAAGAAAAATGGAACCGTTTAGAAGAGAAAAAAGTTCTCTTCGTAATTACATCATCTCAAAATAGTCGAATTACATAACGGATCGCTGTCTCATCAATATTTCATTAATGTTTATAAATATTGGAATATCAACGAGTTAAATGGAGACTAAACTGAGAATTAAAATAAATAAATTACGATTGTAAATTCTGATCTATTTACAATTACGAAATTTATTATTATTTCCATTTTGTCACGTTTTAAATGAAAATGTATTAATTTTATCTAAAAAACATTAAAAAAACCGTATGTAGAAAGTGAAAATTGAATGTCTTCATTATGTATTGAGTGAAACTTAAATAAATATTGATTTCGATTAAAAATACCATATGGACTAATTGAAAAAATGTTGTGCCTTCAAGTGGGAGTTTAATTAACATCGGAAAGAGTGGAAAATTTATTTTCGCTATACCTTGACTATAAATCGATATCAAATTTATATACGAAAACCTGCCTGTAATCCAATTAAATAGACTTAATTACCAATCAGGATCAACGACAGTCATCTTGATTGATCAATAGAACAAGGGATAATGTCTTCTGTGTTGTACCACCCTATGAGCAATAACGATTCTAAAAGGGAAAGCCATTATCGTTTGTTATAAGTTTATATCGTTTCGATCTTAGATATTTTTCCCCTATTTTAACGCAAACTGTTTATATACAATAAAAATAGTCGACCCCTATTTTCAAGGATTTTTCATATTGTGTTTGAACGCTTAATTCAATACATATATCAAAATTTTCATCCCCCTTTTTCCTGCGTTGACGTTGTTGATTTCCAATTGTTGACGTCACGTAAACAAACACGGCAAGATAATTAAATTTGCGTCAATCAAAATATTATTATTACGAGGCCTTTATTAATAAAATTAACATTATCTATTGATAATAATTGGCAAACGTTTTACCGCTTCTACTTTTCTATTGCTAATTGCCACTGAAAACTACCACAATGAAAATATTAAAAACTGACTTCGGTTTCTGTATCGACTATTAATTAAGTTCTTGTTAGTTACCTTGGCATGAATATCTGGCCATTGACATATGCAATGTCCATGGTACGTACCTACCTGTTTATTGCGTGTAGGAAAATAACTTTGTTTTGTTAATACTGTAGGTAATCATTTTAAAAGCCCCAAGAATAACCATCTAATATTGATATTTGAATATGCCAATCCGAGTCGTTGATTCAAGAAATCATTTACTATTTGCTAGGATGTTTTGAGTAAACGGATATATCGTTTGTTCCAGGAAAATAACAGAACCATTGTACCATTGATTTTTCATTAGTGTTGAGCTATATCGTGATTTCTAATTCATGTTGAGAATGTTTACTGGATTTTTTTAGCAACACTTATCATAACTGATGACTAATAGATCGACAAAAAAAAATCAAGCATGCACACGCTGATTCAAAAATTGAATGAATCACAGTTTAAAGCCACCGTAACGATTCATACAATTTATACCTAATGAAAAACGAGTTCAGGAACGATGCCGCTACAAAGCTAAAGCAAAAGGCTATTGTAAATTTTTCAAATTTTTAATTAAAATCCCCAAACTCGAACAATGGCCTTTTTAGTTTTGCTATTTCATTTGTTAACTAATAATGGGGTTACTTCTCATTTCAAGCATGAGTAAAAAGTCATTTTTTAATTAAGAAAATGGAAATACAGCAGATGAATCTGAATTGAGGCCCTGGTATCTTTCCAAAGAATATCTAATACAAAAAGTTTCCTACCGAGAGAATTCTTCAGAATTTTATTTATGCCCGATCCAGTAATTTATATTTATAACAGTCGCATCGATCGCAGATACCTGAGAAAGAGAGAAGGATAAGGTTGCAGCAGCTTTGGACTTTAAAAATTTATTTTCCTAAAGGGTATTAATGTTTTTTAGATTTGATTATGAAAAAAATAAATAATTTATTACAAAATAGTGAAGGAAAACACTTCTAAATTAGGAAAATTTATTAATTTATGTATATGTATTACATAATATATTAATATTAATATAAATTATAATAAAGATGAGATTTGAAGAAAGAATCATAATAAATAGTTTACAATGATCCCCAAAATATACCAAGAGTTAGTTTAATCACTTCTTAATTGATAGTCATTTAAAAAAATTACTAAGACAAGTACAATATGGAAAAAAAAGTTGCCTCTAACAAAACTTTTCTCACTATAATGTTTACTCCTTCACATTTACCGATTTTCATGTCAATCCTGATATATACTTCTTTCTTTTCTCCCTTGACATTTGATCAATCAGGAACCAATGATTCAGAGATTTAATCTTAAGTGTGACAAGAAAAATAAGAATTCACTCATCACACTCCGGCCGTTCGGGGGCGACAAAAAAAAAGTACGAAAATTATGGTAATACGTGGAATTGCGACCTAATGGTTAAAAATGTGAAGAATTTCAATAAATAATCTTTTAATCTATCGTAAAATTAAGGTTATTATCCAATATAAAAATTACTTTCAAACATTACGATGGTTTTTTTCAAATTAGAAAGTTTTCAATTACCTCTGTATATTTTTTTTATTTCTAGGGTATTCCAAGAAATTTCCAGAGATCAGCTAAAGCAATAAAATCCTTTAATAAAATTTCTTCATTAATGTAAACTATTTCATACGAAAATCTGATTTCCTTTCGTGATCGTTTTAAATTAGTTCACTTTTATTTATTTAAAGTTGTACATCGCGATGATGGGTTCAATAAACAGTTCTAAGTGACACCTAAAATTTAATTATTATTAGGTTAGTGGGAAAACAATGTCTGGCTTCCCTCTTTTTCAAATTTAACATTGGAATTTTCAAATATCATTAATTCTCTCTTTGTTATTGTAACATATCAATGTATTGACCGGTTTTCTCGCTTCGTTTCTTCTGGCCAATTAGAATATTTAATAGGGTTCTAAGGTGATCCTTTTAATATGTGTTTTAATTCTACCAAACACTTCATCCTAGAGAACCCATCTAGTTTGGGTCATCAAATTGTCTAGAAGTTGTGAATTAAAGAGAAATGGAAGAAAGGAACACGCTCTCAAAAAGTTTGAATGTGTGATTGAACATGCATTTGAATGGATATTCACTTCAGTGATTTGTAATGGTGATTGACTGAATTTTTCGCATTGCTACAAGTGGAAATCTGGACATAGCTTATTTTCGATTTAAATATCTCAATTAAATTGTGCTCGTTCCCAAAAATATCTTTACGAAAAAATATTTTCATCGTCATAAAACGAATTATCATAAGCAGGCAACAACTTTTCGTACCAACTTTATGACGCTGTAAAGATATTTTTAAAAAATAGGGAATGGAAAGTTACATATCGTTGAAAAGATTTTTAGTCTAATAATATCTTGCAGGAAAGAAAACAAACCTGTCACCGCTAATAGTTTAATGTAATATAATGGTATTAAAATTTTAATGTATCAACTCGCAATAGTACCTCTCTCCTATTTATAAAACATACATATGTACATAACACATAAAATTCTATAATAAAAATGTATCAAGCATCGCAATTTCTAGGTGCTCGTTTTAATACAAATAGAAGGAAGAAATGTGTTGTAATTCACTTTTAATAGTGTTTATCTTAAACTTATCTGTCATTGTCAAATAGATATGCACTACATACATTAAAAAATATACATTGGAAGAATAATATTTATCCTGGAATTTAATCTTCACCCTGAAGTGAAAAACTTACATTACAATTCTGGTCATTAAACGGTTGAATTTCTCATTTAAAAGTTGCCGTCTAGACAAGTAAACATTTAAACATGTTTTATATGCAAAAGAACTGTTTCATAACAACTATTTTGTATGTTTAGTGCAACTTGAAATGCCGCTTGTTTTCTAGAAAAATATACTTGAATGATATGTCGAGAGTGGTGTTGTCATTCCACAAATATCACCCTTGGGAAAGGTTTTCCTTTATTGCCTTTTCTTTTCTGGAACGTTTGCTTTGACTTCGAATATAGTAAAACGTGTATCATTTCCTATACAATTGTGCCCATTTTATTTTCTGCTTGAAAATTACCCCGGAGGAAGGGTGAAAAGCCCCATATTTCAATAAGATCCTCTTCTTTATGTTTTATTTACTGTTTCTTAAGAATTTCCCTAATCTATTTCTTAATTTCGCACGTTTATAAGAAAATAAACATTTACATTTTTTTTAAATTTTAGGGAAATTGCAAAATATAAAAACGTTTTCAGGTGTTTAAAACTTTTCACTTCTTTTCTATTCAATTTAACTCTTTTATTGAAACATTCTTATAACTTGTGCTTCACGACTATTCCATTTAATTGTTTTTGACATTAACAAAAGGCTGCTTCTAGCAGTTAAGAGTTGAAAACGACTCTGCACATCGTTAGTAACCCTTCTTCAAGGTTGGCGAGGTCTAATGTTTCTTGTTATTGCGGAAAATAAATGCAAAACAATTAGGACTTACAAAATGTTGGGAATCCCTCTTTGGACTATTTAATATATGCAACTATTGTTTCCTATTATTACGGCATGAAGTTCTTATTCACAAAAAAAAATAATTTTCACCTCAATAAAAGGAACAATTTTCTTTAAAAATATTGGATATATCTACACTTTGTCAAAAATGCACCCTTCGGATTCAAAATTTTCTGTAAAAATTTAATAACTATTTAATATCCATTTAAACATTTTCAGATAATGCCATTCTAAAAATGATAAGGGGCGTGTACCAGGAGCAGCCACGCCTTCCATTGGCTACGCCTAATCCTATCAACCACACCTTCTGTGATCTGGAAACCTTCAAACACCATTACCAGGAGAATGTCCATGGTTACCTCAGTTTGTTTGTGTGTGCATTCGGTTCAATGGCCAACGTATTTAATATATGCGTGCTGCGGACAAAACAAATGCGTTCCCCAACCAATTATATTTTAACGGGTTTGGCTATTGCTGATCTATTAGTGATGCTTGAATACGTTCCATTTACATGTCATAGAAGTTTCTTTAAACGCCCAAGACATTATCGGGAATTTAGTTATTCATGGGCCATTTATTACAAATTTCATTCGTTTTTTACGTTAATTTTACATTTCATTGCCTGTTGTTTGACTATTATTTTAGCAATATGGCGATACGTTTATGTGTCAAGACTGCAAGCCAACAAATTTTGTTCGGATGAGGGTAAAACAATAATTGTCGTAGTGCTAACATATGTTTTGTGTCCTTTATTATGTTTTCCAATGTTCACGACGTGGAAAATCATGGAATACGAACAAGTATGTGACTTAAACGGTGTGATAGTTGAAAAACAATATCGTGAAGAATATAATAGTACTGAACTCGTAAACCATACTATTTATGTCGTACGCCCTAACGATCCCTCAGGAGTAAGTTTATGGGTTTATGGGTTGCTTTTAAAACTTCTGCCCTGCGTGCTGTTAAGTGTCTTGTCGTATAAAATAATCGCAGCACTGTTGGAGACCAGAAAACGTCGCCAAAAGCTACTGACCGCCTGTAACCCGGTTGAGGGCGAGTCTAGAATTCTTAATCCATTGAAAATCTACAAGGAAACTCAAGCCGATCGCACAACGAAGATGCTTTTAGCTGTTCTATTCTTATTTCTACTCACTGAATTTCCTCAGGGCGTTTTAGGTCAAATCAGTGCCATCTACGGAATGTTATTTTTGCAGGAATGCTATGCTCCTTTTGGTAATATTTTTATATTCTAAAAATCTTTTCAAAATCGTAAATAAGATGTTAGAATTTCGAGTTACGCTTCTAATATTTTGCAATTTATTTTGTTTCGAAAGCCAACCCTGAGAAATGATTGACAAAAATAAAATATGTGACATTTTCAAGGCTTTCAATTGAATTAGAACTGAAAATATGTCTGTATATTTTCTGATGTGAAAGCCTCGCAACGTAGCGAATTCTAAAAATAAAAGGGAAAGTGTGTGTCGTATCTTAATGAGTTGTTAATGAACACACTTCATGTAAGGGGAATAAAATTTAGTACATTGTGAGATATACATATACGTATATTTTGGGATGAGATATAAAGTACCTCAAATAAGAATGTCACTTTTTGTGACTGTGACAGTAATTTCATATACATTAGTACAAAAAATTAAAGGAACAACATTTTTTTCATGTTTTTAGTGTTTTTTAAAGAGTATATAATTTCTGTGAAAAATTATTGTATCAAGGTGAAGAAAAAGGCATTTGAAAAAATATTTTCTTCCTTTAATTTTTTGGACTGTGTAGTACAGTAACAGCATATCTTCTAAAAGGGTACCTATTTACATTTTTACATAAAATGAAATTCTCACAAAAAAAAGTATTTTAATTTTTTACGATATTGACTTTCATAGCTTTTATTCATTCATTGAAATCAATTTAAATCGTAGGAAACCAAGTTGGGGGTGTAACGTGGGAGTACTTCCTGCCTCCTGCAAAAAATCTGACAGAATGAGCGGTTGCATTGTTTTTTAAAATTATGATTTAAATTGATGTTTTTAAATTTGTTCCGATGATCTGTCGGAACCAATAGAGGCGAGTTTATTATTTGCTTTTCAAAACTCAGAAGTTAAATTGCAAAAACAAACATTTTAAACACTATTTATACTGAATCCATAGATTTTATGATATGAAATCTCTTACAATTAATAACCTAATTATTTTTACATAAAAAAAGGTTTATAGTACTTACTTCGCAATTTCCTAATAGTAATAAAAGCTATAAAAATTATGAAGGTCATAAAATTCTTATAGGCAACCTAATAGACATTTAATCGGTAGATAAAAAAATCACTTATCGCGTATAAAATTAACCTCTCAAAAATAGTTAAATTCAGAGCTTAATTATTAAATAAAATCTAAAAACCTTCTAAACACCTCTTAGCCGTGACAAGGATTTCCACTTTTCACAAATCTTCCAATAAGCAGTAAATAATCCACCAAATCCAAACCAACAAAGACAAATTGTCATTGCTTCCACAAAAGAAAGCTCTTGACAATACATACAGCTTATATTTGAATCATTTCCCAGGGTAGCAATCGAACAAAACCCCTTTTTTCTTATCTTAATCTTGACCATTATTTTTTGTTTTTCAGGTGACGTTATGGACATGGTGGCTCTAATAAATTCCTCAATTAATTTTATCTTGTATTGTACCATGAGCCGACAGTTCAGGACAACTTTTCAGGAAATGTTCAGGGTGCGTGATCTCACAAGGTGGCTTACAAGGGAACGTAATGATTCCCCGAAAAAACAGGTGCATCTTGACGAAAATGGCATCGAAACCAAAATGTCCTTAGTATAAATCGGGTATTTTTTCCTTCATACTTTTTGAATGTAAACATATTTAAAATTAAACGAAAAATTACAAAAATTAAAAAGGATATTAATCGTGATAACAATATAAAGTTTGCCAAAGAAGTTTGGAAAGCTCTTAGGACAAAGTCTCGGGATGATACCACAGCTTCAAATTTCAATTTTACCCATTTAAAGTATGGGTAGAGTCGCAAACTTCAATAGCTTGCTGGTCGTTCGAACCTGTTGAAGTATAAAGTTCTATGAGGGATTGGAAAATAAACTTTTATTATTATCTTCAAAACTTTTTTTTTGCGTGATTGACCTTTTACCTTGAAAAAGATGGCAGGTTGTCTAAATTGAGCCAAGTAAAGTAAAAGTAATAAAAATACTCTTAAAGTTGTTAAGAGAATTTTCATCCGAGCTTAATTGCTTACAACGAAGGCGTGAAGACCTTTGGATCACGACAATTAAGTTCGGATGAAAAATCTTTTAACGATTTTTCTGGCTGTGAAAGTCTACAATCTTTTACTCTTAAAGTTGTTTATTAGAATTGAGCGAATGTATTTCTCTAAAATTCAGTGTAAAAGATAGTGCTCAAAGTTTCATTGTCGAGTTTATTTTGTACAAAGTTTGAAGAATAGTTCAAAGTTCAAAGAATACGAATATTCCTAACAAGGTGATCGGTTCACTTCACTTAAGTTTACAGAAGGTCACATCACAGAATATCTGCACCACATGAAAAAAAGCTACTAGACTTGGTAAGGGATATGTTGTTTACTGAATTCTACTACTAATTTCACTGCAGTTCTTCTTTACATCACTCCAATCGGTTACGTCGATGGTCAGAGATTAAATGTAGGATAAAATAGGTGCACTATTAAAAAAAATACAAAAGCTGTTAAGCTGCGTTCACACTTAACGAACAAACATATACAAATCATAAAATATCGACCTGTTTTTTCTATCTTTGATCGTTGTTATTTGTCAGAAGTTCCATACCAAACAACATTTGATTTGATTTGATTATGTTTGTTTGTTAGGTGTGAACATACATCTGCCGTTAACTGGACCGCATCTCAATGACCAAATCCAATTGACCCTTCATGTTCGGGAGATCACCGTCTGCTATCGCTTTTGTGAAAATGAAACTATCTCTAGCGACAAAAATTTAAGATGGTTAGCTTAGCGTTTTGTTGTTCGTCAACGACGTGTGTATCTTCTGCTATTAGTATTAACCCTTCTTGTTGGAAATTGGAAATTTTTATAAATGATAAATAAATAAATTTAAGAAAGGTAAACTTGATTTGTTAATAGTAATTTGAAAGTGTTATAAAATTTCCAAAAACATGATAATTAATGAGAATGACGACAGCAAATTACAAAATAATGATTGTTAAACTGCAAAACCAATATACAGATATAAATACAGTATATAAATCTAAAAGACCAAGTGTTTGTCATAAACCTTATACAAGAGTGAAGTTAACATTTGTCATCATGAAATTCTTAGTTTTTCCATTTGTTTTTGTTGTTTTATTCAATTTTACATCTTCAGGTAAAAACAAATGAAATTCATTTTACCAATATTAATGATATCACTCTTTTAGCACCTCTATTTCTTCCTTCAACTAGCCTGACTTCAAGTCATCAAGTCCAACAAGTCAGCCAAGTTGGGCAACCCAGTAAGGCTTTTTGAAATTTTAATGATAAATGTAATATTAATGAAAAATTTATTATTAGATCAAGGCCTAATAAATTCAGGGTAAGATCTATGATATTTTAAAAATATTATCTTTAGTAGTTTGTGAGTAAATTTTTCAGTCTTCCCCGTAATAGGCAGTGGATTTCTTCAACAAGGTACTTTTTTCACACGGTTAATTTTTTTTAATTACTTTTAAAGTAAAAAACTACTTAATTGATTTTCAGTACCAAACATTGGAGGCCTCGGAGGGTAAATTCTTGTATTTTTAATTGATAAGGGTAACTAAGAAATTCTTTTTTCATTTCAGTTCGTCATATTTGACAAGTGTTCAGAATAACGTTGTAGAGAAAACTCACCTACTATAAAAAATTATTTAAGCATTTTTTAGTTCACTGATAAAAATGTAAAGAAATCAAATAAACGCGTCAATTAGAGAATCGAAAAATTTGATTTCACTAATGGTGGCAATCTCTGTGATCAGACCACTTAGCTTGTTTTATTTATTACCAGTACTTAATTAATTCATTTTAGCCTTGTAACTAACAATTTAACAAAACACACTTGTGTAACTCATTAAAAATTGCAGCATTGGTTTTTCATCGATTGGTATTGTTTTTAATATGTAATTGATTTTTCTAATACAAAGGTTCTAGTGATTCCTCTTAGCCAACTCGTCTGTCATCTGTTTATCAAGTGCGTCTACTTATTTTTGTGTGTTTGTTTTTACGGTGGCACTAATTGATGTTGATTTATTTATGCAGATTAGTTTTTTCGGCACCTTTCAGCATTGACATAGTCTTCGCCTGGAAGACGGTTGCGTATTTGCTTACAGAAATGTTCTCTCTCTTGTTGTTTCATACGTGTCTAAGTCATCCTCGAAACAAGCGTTTGCTTAAAGATAGAAGAATAAACTCGTTACTAGATTACAGCATGGAAGGTCCTGCTAATATGATGATCTGTTAATTCGATATCGCATTACCATAAACGATGATGAACCTAAAATTGGTGTGATCCACGCCCATGCACTAGTAAATATACGGCGTAATTTTTACCGACAGAGGTTTAGTCGCCAGGGTTCCACTTGAAGATCGACGTACGATAACAACAGAGAGAATGATATACTACCCATTGCCTGCCCTAGGTCTTTGCCGTGATGAACAAGAGACGTTGAAATATATAACTTGGTATGTTTCTGAATTTTCTCCTAAATTCTTAGATTTCGTAAAAATCCTACCCCAGTCCCCTTACAGTGCAAATTTGACCCGTTCTCTATTTGATCCCGTTTTATTACAGATTAAACTGAAACCAAAAGGATTTAAATTTCCTAATAAAGAAACTTTTATAAAAAAAAGGAATTGAAATGATTTCAAAAGAGATGTGTTTTTGAGCAAATTTCACACCAGACTAGATATTTTATTCGCCAAAAAACAAATTCACTTTTTTTTTTTGAAAATCTACAAAATATTAAAATGCATTTGTTCTTTTTAAGAAACTGCATAAATGATTTGTTTTGAGAACACCTTATATACTTTTGTACTTAGGGTATGTGTAACTTTTTAAAGCATGAAAAACTATTGATAAAACAAAGTTGGCATCGCTGTTTGTCATTCATAAATAACCATTCAGTCTTGATTGTACCAGAGTTTAATTAAAAGGTTGACACAGTTCAATTAAAAATGTTCTGATAAAACATGTGTTTGTGTAGAACCATGTAGAACCTATTATTTTATAAAGAATAGTTGAATATTTAATTTAAAAAAAAAGACTCGAAAAATGTGGCTTTTTCAGGTGCAGTTTCGATGCATCGTTCATAAACCGGACACATCTGATTGTGAAATAACAACATGCAGGTAATCACCTTTTGGTTCTACGGTTTGTTATTATCATCAGTCATTTTCGCAAATTCCACCTTTCGCACACCAATTATCGATCTATTAGAACAGGAATACTGTGAGGATTTTAAGTGTCGCGAGCCGAAAACGGAAAATTTTCGACTGCGAAATCTACTCAGTAATAATCTGAAAAAGAAAATTATAATTGCACATTCAGACAATTTTCAATTATCCAGGTGAGTTAAACTTAGATTTTCTATTATTTCATTAAATACAAAAGTTAATTTGTAGGTGTCGCCCTTCAGTTGGTTGTTGTCGAAATTCTAAGGACAGTTGCATGGTTAAATCGAGCTCCACGGTTTGCATCAAATTTTACTTTGCGTTCGTCGGTACAAATACAACAATACTTTTAGAAAAATATTTAATCATGAGTAATCATACTGAATGCAGTTGTCAAAAGGAAGGAGCTGTTATGCAATTGGACGATCATTACGAAGCTGATGATTGTACTGATTCTCACTTGCATATGTGATTCGTTTCTAGCATTTTTTTGCTTGAAACTGAAAGGTATTAACGCATCTGAACCGATCATGGTCTAATCAAGCATTTTTTTTGTAAAATGTGTATTTACGTTAATAAATTCAAATATAAAACATAAAAAAAACCAAAGAATTATTTTGAAATAATAAAACAAATTTTGAACAGAAGTTTTAGTTTTTTATATTAAAAAATTCAATAAAAAAATGAATTTAGGTCATATTGGGAATTTGTATCTTCGCAGGTACAGAATTTTAATTTAAATTTCCCGAGTTTTTGTCAGTAACTTCTTGTCCCTGCCTTCTTAACACAGAAAAACTTCTTCAAAACTGTTGTTAGAATACTCTTCGAGCATTTTTCATTAGGATAGGAGGCAGTACGAGTTAGTGTGTAAAAGTGCTCGCATCAGTATAATTACCAAGACAATCATCTTCATAACAACATTTTTCATGCACGTAGGGCTTCCTCAAATGAATCTGATTCATCAAAAAAAAATGTATATATTCTTGGACGATTGTTATTTCTGTGTCTTCGACAAATTTTGTTACTTTGATATATACAGGGTGTTTCTGATTTTGAAATACATATTTTAAGGAATGATAGGTCATATATGGACAAGTTGGAAAGTGGTCTAGAAAAAATTTCAAAGGCTGGCATTTTCGATATACAGAATTATTAATGATTTCTGCCGTAAATTATTTTTGTCAATATTTTCGTAACGGATAAACCTATTTTGATAAAATATGTACATCAATATCAGAAACATCCCGTATAACTAAGCGACTGATGACTGAATTTTCCGGTAAATTTGGTAAATTAGATGGTTTCTACTAATAAATAAAACACTTTTTGATTTTCAGTATTTATAATTTTATTAGAATTTTGCTTAAGTACAAACAATTTAAAGAATTTAACTTGTTTCTTGTTCGCAAATTGTACAGCTGATTGATTATAATTTTTCTGGATATATTAAAAATGTGACACATTTTGGTGGCTTTCTATTTACATACGAAAAGGTTTTTCGGATCAGAACTTTTTTATTTTACTTATTTTAATGTATATTTACGAGTAGTTGAAATTTTTTTTTTGTCAATGTTCAAACATGGCATTTCAGGGTATTCGAATAAAATTACAAAATACCTTAACTATAACAGAGAATTAGAAGGAATATATCGCCGAAAAGACACGATTAGTAGTTCTAATCTAACATTGAGATGACATAGTTAATTCTATAAAATCCCCATGGAGATGTTATTATTTAATTTAGACTTATATAAATATGTTTTTTTTAGGGTCTTTTTTGACATAGAATATACGTCTAGTTGGCTATTATAATTTGATGTTCTGTAATTTTCTACGTTAACATTTATTGTAATGATTAGGAATATTGAAATTTTTATATAAAAAAATATATGCATATAAGTATAGAGAAAAGAAGATCTACTTATTAAAACAAGAAAAAAGAGGGGGATATTAATAGTACAATATTTAATTAATTTGGAATGAAAGTAACACACAATTATTGCAAGCCATGTTATCAAATAATGAGAACAGAACAAAGAAAATGTAATAACGCTAGTTGCTTAAATTAATGGCAATGTGGCCTTAATTTAGTCTGGTATTGTGTTATTTTTATGACAATAATTTATTAGTTTTTGTAACGTTTAATTTAAATAAAATCGAACTGGAAATCAGATAATCCAGAAATTATGTCGATTTAACTCAAAAACAACATCAAATTATGTTCAATTCAATCACGTTTGCCACTGATTGGTTTAACTCTCCAGTACTAAGTACTATTGTATGTCAATTTTGTGCGTAAAAAGTTCTTTTCATGCAGAAAATACACGATTTAACACGTATATTTTCTCTAACCGAGTGAAAACCCAGACCAGACATTTAAGAAAATTTGTGCGTAGGAGTCGTCGACGTGACATCATTAATTTTTTAAAGATATTACGTAGAGGACTTGTTTGCCGATTTTCGTTTCGTTGTGCGTTTCTATGTGTATTTTTTTCGCTTTTGTGCGCGTTTTGACATCACTCAACTAATTGTGCACCTAACCTAATGAAAACCTAAAAAAAAGTCTTTAACCTCCGATTTACGGAATTTTATTTCTAAATAATGACAGATTATTTTCGATTTTCTGCGTTTATGGAATACCTACTGTCAATTTCAACATTGAAATTGTTGAGGTAGTTTTCTTGCTTGCACTAAAATTTTAACGGACAACTATTCTCAGCTCCTAAACCTAATTTTTTTTTTTTACAAAAGAAATTAAAGTTAAAAGTAATATCACAGCACTTTGCCCTAAAAAGTATCCAAGCGAGACTCGTTAGGTAATTTAAATTTGCAGAAAAGTAGGTTTCCATACCTTCAAAATTTTTAAGTCGTTTGGAGGTAGTTTCCAAAAATGGCTGTTATAGTTTAAATGCCAAAGTTTCCAATATGCATACCTTAAAAACAAAATAATCTGTCATGTGTTAATTGTTGAAAATACGAATCTAAATTATGTACAAATTTGTGCGCTGACTTAAGAGAACATTAACCAAGTATTCGAAACGTATTGGGGTAACGTTCACAATTAATTGTGCGCTTTTAATGAAATTTCCACCCTTTTCGCGGAAAAGTTGAGGTTGATTTACTTCTGCTTAAGCTTAATGATATGACTAAGAAACTGTATGACCCTTAAAACTTAAATAAAGTGAAATTTGTGCACCCTTTCGGATAAATATTTACACGAGAAAAAACACCGATTTGCGCTTAACCTAAACACAATTTTTAGTGACATTTTTATAGTGCCTGAAGCTAAATGGGCAAACATTTGTGCGTATCGTTTTCAGCCATATTTTTGTGCTTTAGAATATTAAAAGTTTCCAATTCTTCATTCGTCATGAGTCTCGCTGATGATTTGAAGCATTTTAAGACTCCACTTTCACTATCACAAGCCGGTCAAACCCTCCCAATGAAATTTTTAACTTAAATCTAAACACTTAACATTGAACTATAAGGAGACCGTTTAAAGTCTCATTATCATACACACATACTCATATATCCACTTACCATTATGTTAGAATTATTTTTTTTTTTACATACACTTAAAACTACTTAATCTAATTTTGATTTTTCCTTTTGATTTTGAGAAAATTGAGAGGGCGTGAACGTTTCCAAAACAGTCCTTTTTGTTGGCTTTATTTTTTTCTTATTACAGCACTGAAATTAAAGACAAATCTTTTGTTTCCTATGCTCTGATTAGGTTCTAAACATCAAAAAAAAAAAATGCTTCTGGAAATTTTCTTCTTTTCTGATGTTATTCTAATGATATGTATGGTGATGTTTAATACCTTTCCTTTAAACGNAAAGTTTGTACAAGAAATCTTTATGAAAATCGTGATTTCCAGAAAATAGAAATAATAAATTCCATCTGATCAACCACGAGAATCATTTTTACTGAACAACCACGAGAACCTTTTTTAACCTTTAATCGTTAGAAAAATAAAATTTTTTAACATATGACTTTAAAAGGTAGTATCTGCAGCCTGCACAAGACAAACCTTTAAATCCTTGGCGAAATGCGAAATATCTACTACAGAGTCTACCATTTCTTGTACAGCACTGACCAGAGGAAACTGTAGAGCGGCTTGTTTAGTTTTGTTAACACTAGTGGCCAAAGCGTCGGACAAAGCATTAGCGCACCGGAGTGCCTTCTCCTTGATCTCCTTGGAAGTGACATTCCTGTGCACAGTGTCCCCGATGTGCACAAGCTTATGGGCGCTCAATACAACGAATTTACCATGAGCCAAAAAGATTTTGGGTGGTTGGTTATGTTCAACTGTCTGTAGAAAAGCGTCAATAGCATTCGTCAAGTGCTGGTAGTGGCAGACCAGTTGACCTGCGAAAAACTTTAACAGTTTCCGATCTTCTTGAGGCAATTTAGAGGCTTGGAATGCACTACAATCATCTTCGGCATGTTTTAAGGAATTTTCAAAATTCGTTTTCAACTGATTTGTAGGAAGTTCTTCGAGGATTTGTTTATGTTGCTTTGCGATGGTCTCTTTTGATTCTAGACTCACGTAATCGTACTCGTCCGGACACTCGCTACTAGTAGTCTTTTTAAAGAGTAAGGTGGCGTTGCCTTGTATAAAAGATGCTATCTGACGGACGTCTTCGGTTAGCGCTCGCGCGCAGGCAATTAACTGTTCTAATTCATCCGGTTTTAGTGAGGAATTCTCCGCATGCGCCAAAACCTTAATTGCCCAATTGTGCTTATCCAAGGCGTCCGAAGCGTTTTGTACTAAACTGTCCGATTTCCGTAAGGATTGTACTAAAGGTGCCAGTTTAATCAACAGATTTTTATCGGAAGCCTTAGCAGCGTTCCCTAAAGTACCTTCGCCATATTCAGCCAAGTCATGCAGAGACGTCCTTAATCTCGTTACAGCTAATTTGATATCCATCCGGGTATTTTCTAATTTGTCTTTTTGTCTCCAATTTGGCCCTACGAATCCTAACAGTTTGGACGTTGCGCTCAATGTATCAGTCTCTAATCTCTCCAAATTTTCCAAAGCTGAATCCAACTCCAATGGCAGCTCTTTGAGCTGTCTTTGATTTGATGGTACATCATAAGTTGTTGACGGATAAACTGGTCGCAGAATTGACCTGGGCACATCGTACTCGGGCATATTGCTAAGACTGCTTCGATTGGAAGAGGATGTCAGAGAACTGGCCGAACTGCTTGGAGTTAGTTGGGGCTGATGTAATAATCTGGGTACATCGTAAGTTTCTCCTCCCGAAGTCATCGGCGAGGTGGAACACCTAGGACAAGGGCCAACTGGTACCGGCCTAGGTGGGATGTCGTAACAGTCGTTAGAGGACGCTTGTGGACTGGGGCTTTGTATTGAAAGTGGGGAGCACCGGGAAGGGGGCATGTCGTACAAGTAAACATCGTTGAATTTTTTTGGGGTTATAACCTGAAAAAAAATTCCACTTTAGTAAAAAATTCTTGAAATCATGATGTAATCGTCTTGTTAGATTCCAATAATTATTATGAATACTTTAACAAAATGAATGCTAAAAATATTGCTACTCAAATATAATTGAAATATGTATGATCAATAATATGAAAAAAAGACAAAGGAAATGATGTTAAAATAATGATGGAAATAACCAACTTTCAGACCATGAATTAACGTTTCCAAGATAATTATCTAAATAAATGGCTTGATAATTGAAAAAAAAATTGTGTTTGTTAACGAAAATTTCAAGAAAAACTAGAGCGACAAGGAAAATGTTGCAATTTACCTGTGATTCAGTTCAATGGAAAATTGTCTAATAAGTTATGGTACGTTTACTATAGTGCAGTTGCAACAAAAATTGCTTTTACTTGGTATGTAACGGCGCCTAATTAGCACAAAAATGCCTAATGGGCTATTAAACCCCGATCGTTTAACTTTGGTATCTGTTTAATCTCGGCCAGTCACCTAAAACGAGTGCGACACGGTGTTAATAACCACCATTCCCGGTTGTTTTTAAATTCCAAGACGAAAATAGATTGACTCCCGAGATCAACATTATAAAATATGAAACGAAGAAAAAATTTACATAAAAATAGACATTTTAACATTTGTATTTTTAGTGTGAAAAATCCTTTCTTTAACCAGGTTTTATGGAAAAGACAGCATGATTAATTTATCTTTGAAGCTATTTTACTATTTCTACAAGAATCTTTCTATAAGAGGCAAACAATAAATTCAACTATCATTAATCAATAGCTCAATCTAAGCCTGATTTCTTAGAGTGATTGTTTCTTTCCTTTTAAGGACAATGATTGCACGACTAGTAAATACGTCATCACTACGTAATTGTACTATTTATAAGAACGGCCATCTGGTGTTTAAGAAAGTCATATTATAATTGACAAATGTACCTAATATTGTACAATTATTCTTGTGATCAAGTTCAGTGGATTCCAGATTACGTACTATTCTATTTAGTTGTTCCATTGATTTTGTACAATTTGTAATATAAGAGCCAGTAAGAGCGACCCCTTGGCGCCAGAGCTTATAAATATTTCAACTACTAAAAGTCATTACGAAACCCCAATTATGATCGACCGACCTTGAACCTCAAAAGTGCAACAACCAAATAGTTGTGAGTGTTCTGCATATGTTCATACTAAAGTTGAATAAACCATAACAATAATACTTTAGTTTTGCAAGAACAGAATGGTCAGATTAGCATATTTTTATGTAAGCGGTTCAGAAAATACTGGAGCCCATAGACGACCAATTTGGTTGTCAACGTTATTCTCCACTCATGTAATATCTAAACATGTTGATCTCATCAACTGTTGTTGCAACATAAAATATGCACCACCAAAAGACTTTCAATATTTTCTTCAAGATGGAATGTTGACAACAAGATTGATAAGGCTGATCTTTTACAAGCACCTCAACTTATTGTATAATTCATACGTTTAAAAAAACCTATTGGATTTAAAACCGAAAATCTAGTGTATATATACATATATAAGAAATTTAACCGCAAATAAAAATTATTTGAATGTACGGGGCCGGCTTAAGCTTTCAAACGACTTTAATAAATATTTCCAAAGCGGTTTGTCATAAAAACAATCTTTTAAAAAGGTTGTATAGAGAAAAAACCTTCTATGTATGTTCATATACATATGTACATACATATATCTTACAATTAGTGCAAAACGTACGTCTGTTTTCTTTAATAACTTCATCTCAAGGAGTCTGCACAAAAAGTAAAAAAAATACAATTGCCATGGTAATACATATCTACTAATAAGTGGGACTTAGACACATGCGCGTGGAAACTATTTCCGGGGCACGTCGATAATGCAAGAGCAGCCCAGTTTTCTGGAAATTTCTGACTGCAGCCAAATGCATTTTCAAGCGCGCATGTCCCAAGACGCATTTCGACAACCGCTCATCGATCCAGGCCTTAATTATTCTTATGGTAATACTTACAAAAAAACATATGGGATTAACAATTATATGCATCAATAGAGGCATTAAATTTAATATAATCCTTATTTTACTTAAATAAGCTACGTAACCAAGTAGGCACTGTTATTACCTCATAAACAGCTGCTACGATTAATCTGGATGATGGGACTCATATTGGTGTTTGGAAATTCGATAACGGCGAAATAAACACTAAAAACCGATGCATTTCTTCACCAAAGTTCTCCAAACTTGAAAAAACAAAAGTCAAATTTTGAAAATTAAGGAAAAACAGGTTGTCGTGGCTGAAGCAGCCGGCCTACTGCGACTTCGCGAACGAAATGGAGAACCAGGAGAGAGCAAGGCAAGGTCAACCCTGATGCAGCAGCCACCCCCGGCTCTCCACCACGCCCTTAGCTGTTCGATTTCCCAGCCAAACAACCATTTTCCCCTCTTCATTTTCCACCCACGAGGCCACTCCCTGAATAAAATTTCCACAGGTCATCCAGACACTTTTTAATGCTATAAGCGTTATTAAAAATAATTGTATTTACTTGATTTGGATGCAGATGCCAGCTTCTTCTTTTTCCTTGCTGTTCCAAATAACTTAAAGATTCACTGTGGTGGTGATGTGAATTGAAAAATTGTGGTGAACATCCTCTTGATGATTGGCCAAGAGACGTGTCAAACTCACCGGGCAATAGTCTTAGTCTATTCGCTGGACAAATACCCTAAAAATAATACAAAATTTTAATTGTTTAGAAAATATTAGTACAAATAGATGAATAAAATATTACTCAGAAAAATAAACATGTGATGTCCTAACAAATGCCATTTTAAATTTTAATTATAGACTTGAAAAAAAAAACGGATTAACAGAAATTTAACCTGAGATTTGACACATCGATTTTTTGTCAAACAATGTCAACTGAAAGCCAAGAAACCATATACTATGATGCCATTGGCAAGGAGACTATCGACCCGACCTTTTACGATGCCCAATGTCAGGAGGTGGAAAAGGAGCCAGAATCTACAGCCATACCAAATTTGGAAATCTATAGATTAAAATATGCTTTACAATCACAACGTGATTATGGCAGTGGTAATGACGAAGTAATTGTAAAGAAGTTGCTCGATCATATAAGGAAAAATCATATGGCACCATATTACAAGTTGGTTTGCGAAGAGTTGAAAATGAATATAGATAATTCTTTCTTGAAGGTTGCAATCTTGATTTCAAATGACTAATTTTATGTTAGCAATGAATTTCATTAGGAAATGCACGAAATCAATGTGCAACACTTGACAACATTAGACGAAGAGATCGAGTATGCTTCAAAAAATTTAAGTACGAACGATTTGAAAGAAGCGTACCTTAGCAAAGCAAAATATTTGGCAAAAATTGGTGATAAGATGGATTCTCTATTAGCTCTGTCACAGGCATATGAGAACACAGACGCTTTGGTATCTAAATTAGAGAATCTGTTCTTTGCCATTAGGTTGGGACTGTTTTTCCATGATTTAGTAATGATTAAAGACAAATTAAGCAAATGTAAAGAATTAATTGATGATGAAACCGCTGACTGGCATCATAGAAACTGTTATAGAATTTATCAAGGTAAATCTAGGTGATATAAATTTAAATAGAAGGTGACAAAAAAATCTAGACAATCCAAACAGTTGTTGTTTCAGTTTTAATGGATAGATTTTCAACAAACAATATATCTTGCAGTCTTAATTAGCTCTAAAGCTTAAACTTACAAATACATGAAAGAATTTTATAAATAAAACTCTTTTTCTAG
Organism: Hypothenemus hampei; assembly: GCA_013372445.1. Lineage (NCBI taxonomy): Eukaryota > Metazoa > Arthropoda > Insecta > Coleoptera > Curculionidae > Hypothenemus > Hypothenemus hampei. The sequence goes on from JABRWK010000006.1 coordinate 117,819, forward strand.
GTCTTTACTCTTTGGCAATTCGAGACTTTTCAACCTCCTGCAACCTTTTCACATCCTCCATAGCTACGTTTGTCTGTACAGAAGTGATATCTCTAGCTTTATTCATGAAATACACGGTCCTTAGTGCTACCTTAATACTGCATCGACGAGATCTTAAAAAGAAAATCCTTGACAATCCGGAGGTTTTACAAGCACTCTATTTAGATCCTGTATTAAAAAAGTTCACGTTTTCGCTTTACGATGGTAACTATAAAGAATTCTTTGAGATTCTAGCTCATATTGAAAGAGACATGAAGAAAGACCCTCTCTTGCACTCCCATTCAAGTTTTTACATTCGAGAAATGAAGATTAAAGCCTATGACCAATTACTATCGTCCTACATATCCTTGAACTTACACTCTATGGCTGAGAGTTTTGGGGTCAGCGAAGAATATTTAGAAAATGATATAACTGACTTCATTGCCAGAGGACGGTTAAGATACAAAATCGATAAAACTGATGGAAAAATTGTAAATTTAAAAACTGATACGATGATGGAAACGTTTGAGAAAGTACTGAAACAAGGCGATATACTTTTGAACCGAGTGCATAAATTAAGTCGAGTAATTAACGTGTAAAATGATAAATAAAATACGTTTCTCTCAGAAAGCAGGCCGGAGTTGATAATGAATGTAATATAATATGTGGTAATCATGCTACAGCAGGCCAAGGTTAAAAGTTTTTAGCAAAGGATCACACTGAGCGACTGCAAAATTACAGGGCCGTCATAAATTATTGAAAACCGTGTGACCCAAATGGGTCCTTGGATTTTATCAATTTTCTGAAATTCTGAAACTGATTTCTAACGATTTTTTAGTTGCTGATGTAGACTGAAAGACGTAATATTGAGCAAAAGTAAATCAGCGGCTTGTACAAACTTTGAGCTGCTGAAAGACATAAGTTTGCATGACTTCCTTGTACAATGTGAACGTGTTACTGTATTCCGTATTTTATCAAAAATTATACCTCGAAGGCAAGTATCATCAATCCCTCTATCATCTATCAATCTCTTATAGGCCGGTTACATACTCAAATTTGTCTATGTAAGTAAACTCGTACAAAGTTTACACAAATCTGAGTTTCAGAATTGTACTGTATAATGTTTTCCCATCTATTCGCCCCAATTTGTGGCAACCAGTTTTGGCAAGTAAATCTTCAAGTAAACTTGAGCATGTAGTCGATGCATATCACGTTAAGTCTTTTTTGGCTAGTGCAAACTTCATATGATTGTTTTCGAAATATTTATTTGTGTCAATTAGATCATACAAATCAATTTGAAAGCATTGCTTGAACACGTAAACCAGTTTTTGAGGAATTTGTTATTATGGAATACTAATTTATGTATTTTCGGTTGTCTACATACTGAACTACATTACGTACAAACATTTATGATAGTACTGTACTAGAAGTAATGTTCCGCAAAAATGTGGTATTTGTTTCAAAGTTGAAGTAAGCCAATCAGGATTTTAGTTCATTCCGACAAATACTTACATATACCGCTAAAAAAGAAATATTGAACAGAAACAGGTTTTTTTCTTTATCGTCTACATGCAGCCAAAAAAACCCAGTCACTTTAATGCAATGAAGAGCAATTTTATTTCGTTCGTTCCGGCACGCGAAACATCATAAATCATCGTGATGGCTGCGACCGAAAATGTTTCGACTCAATATGTCGGACATATCTCTTCTTCATAAAATTAAATCTACCCGGTGAAAGCGTGAAAAATCTCACTTTATTGGAAAACCATTATTTTCACTCTTTCTCATACCTGTCTGCCTCTGAGCGAACACAGCCACCATCCTTCTATGTTGCCGATGTTCTGTTCAAGAACGATAAGGGTGTCGTTCTTTTGAAAGGCCAATTCATCTGGAGTATCGGGAGTGTTGTCGTAGAGGGCTCGTGCTAAACAATGCTGAAACAAAAAATGAATACAAATACTCTATCTACAATGGCTTTGCTACACCCTGGGTATAAAATTTGATGTTTTTTTGGTATATTTTATGAATTCGTTGTAAATTTCATGGAAAATTCTGCCAACATATGGGCATGTATTAACAACTTCAGACAAAAAGCTCGAAGGCGGCATTCCTCTGTTGAATAAGATAAAAAGAATCTTTTATTTGTTTAGGCAACCACTTAACATCCGTATCCGGCCTCGTAAAATGCAATATAGTCATCTCGAGGCAGGATTTCAAAGAATTGTGAGCAGCGCATCATCTCGTCTAAAAAGCGAAATTTCCAAGAAAGTGACACACAACTTTTTAACCATGCAAACGCTTGGTTAAAATGAACTTTTACGAGTTTTGCGGTTGTCCAGGGGTCAAACACCCTTCCTTTTCTCGTTTAAAGCAGAATAACAAGAACGTCTCGTTTTAATTATACTACTCATAGTTATTAAGAGAGGTTTAATGTGGCTGCTTAAGTCTATAGTAGTTTGCCAATGAAAACTTGTCAGGGTCACGAACGAACCATTTAATTGTTAAACCGCTATTATGAAAATACCCATATGGGTTGTTGTCTGGTCTATTGAACGCACCCTTTTCGACTCTAGTCTCGCACTTGAAACTTGATATTTTAATTTGCCTTTCTTTGTGAAAAAGACCGCCTGGTATCTGCCTGAGTTATAAACGTTCGAGAATTTTAACATAAGAATACAGGCAGGAAATCGAAACGTTAGCTGATAATGAACCTGGTTAGGTGTCAACGAGTAAAATAATTTATTATTGCTATTATCAAACCTGTCCCCCCCTCTCTCTTTCTCTCTCTCAGACACACACACGTACTCCTTGCATCAGGCTATCGATCATTTGTTATTAATTTCTTTATAAGAATGTTTTTTAAGGTTTCTTTTCCTTTCACAATTGAAACTTAAATAGGGCCACTCTTCTCGCTAAATTAAACCGCTTTTCATGATTTTAATAACGCTATCAGGGCAAATCTAAATATTTTATTTCAGTGACAAAGCATTCTCAAAGAAAGAATGAAGAAAAAAAGGAAAATGTGTACAAAAATATAAAAAAAGTTCCAGAAAATATAATAGTTATGCCAGAATGGTTCAATGTACGCACGTTTGATCTATGATTTTGTCGCTATGACAGCGGAATTCACATGTTAATATTGTTTATTTAAGCACTATTGATTTGTTAAACAAAATGATATTCATATAAAAATGGTACTCTTATCTGTTTTAGATACAATGAACCGTTTTCGAGAAAAACGTTCAGGCAATATTAACAAACATTTAAATTAACGAAGTAGTTAATCGAAATGCGGTTGCCACTAACCTCTTCAATCAAACTTTGAAATTGTTCCTGAAATAAACGCTTTCTTTATATAAAAAAATCTTTCAGATGCAACCATATCAAAAAGTCAAGGGAATTGAAGCCAGGTATCTAGGTGGCTAACCATTCGCACTTCCTCGTCAATATTTGGGAAAGAGATTTTTACGTTAACCTACACAGTTTGACCTCTAATATCTCCAGCTTTTACTTGACCTGTTCTTTATACATGTATCACTTACAAGAGTAAATTCTAAAACTAATTGATGACAAAATTGCAGTAAGTGTGATGTAAATAAATGGTTAATGTAAAGCTATCTTAAGAAGTCAGCTGTTTTTTTTTCACTTTTTAGTTAAAAGACAAGCACTTTTGATGAACCGTAGTTTCGGAATCGACTTCTTAACCCAAAACTTGTTTGTATCAGAGTTTATCAGCATCACACTTCAAGTGTGATGTGATAGTTAAGAAACAAAACTGTAGCGGTTTTAGATCAACTAGGCATACTTTTTCCGTCCTTAGAATAGGTTTAATCGAGAGTCAAGAAAAACTGCCAATGATTAATCCTTGCGTACCATAAGAGCACATAACTAAGCAGAGAGACATGACTTACCATATTTAGCCAAGGTTTATCTGGACGTTTTTTCTTTCGTTTCGCGTTCCGTTTGGTTCAAAGCTTCACAACGGGCGGCGTGCATTTCGTATACCTACTATGTATACCTACTAAAGCAATGGTATTTGAACACAATATTTATCGCGTGATAAAATATATTATTGGCCAATCACACACATGCTGAATCGAAAATCGATGACGATATACTATAAAACTGTTTATATTTTACCTCTTAATTATGATGTTTTTCCTAATACGTTTAGGTGAATAGGTTATTAATGAGCATAAAGAACATGTAGATCGAACGGGTCGATAAAAGTGCGACGTGGTTGCATTAAATAAAGTCTATATCTAGATAACGTGTGTATGTGTTTGTGTAGAAGAAGTCTTGGGAGGGTTGTACTAATCTTTTGTTTCGATCGCGTCAAGGTCAAATCGATTGATCGAGAAGTTGCACCTACTAATTTAAGGCCATTTAATCCGATTTTACGACCTGTTTTATTCGATTCTAGGAACTAAAATTAACGATATCAGTAATATCCAGTGTTCAGAATCAATTCTTGCAGATACGGTATGGTTACGTGTAATAAGGAATGAGCTAAGATAAATGTTGAAGGACGTCGTCATTAGATTTTCAACGTCATCATTAGTCTGAACTATAATCATCATTATCATTAGATTTTCAATCAGTAAATCCTTTGTAATTATTAAGTAGCTACATGAAGAAACTCACGTATGAAATACAGAAATAGAACTCCAACTTAGCTTTTCAGATTAGGAAACTTGCGTTCTTGTTGCACGGTATGCTATATTAAATAAGCGTTTATCCTTAACACAGATTAGAAGAGCTAGAATTCAATGAGTCTTCTCCAATTTTCACAACAGTTCAAACATGGGTTTTACATGTGGTGGCATAACCACCGAACAATAAGTTGAAGACATGTCAAAGAACAGACGACTACAACGTAAACATATTGTGTGAAAATTAGCACATAAAAACCCGAGACGTCACGATTGGTCTGAATATTCGAGGTTGTTTCGGTGCCATCCTAAAACATGTGTTAATTTCTAATTGAAGAAGAAACCTGAATTCACCCTGCCAAAACAAAACAGTACGGGCAGTGAATAGTGACAGACGAATAGGCCCCAATGAAGACACTAAATTTTGCAATTGCCTAAAACGATTACGTTTTCCCATAGATCTTACATAAATGTAGGTAAGATCTATGCGTTTTCCATACAAAAGTATTCCAATCAGATAATTGTTTATACGATGCTTCATGCAACTATGTTAACATGTCTAGTTTTGTTCCTTTTGACTATACAATGTATAGTATACATATAGACGGCGTTATGCAAAAACCTATCAAACGACATAATTTTCGAAATCAAGTTATTGGCATCGTTGGATTCGTCTCATCGAGTAGAATCTAACGATACCAAAATCTTGATTTCGAAAATTATATCGTTTGATAGGTTTTTGCATAACGCCGTCCATATATATATAGTTAATTTTCCGAAAGTCTAGGTTGACATAATATAAAGGATCAATTTTAAAGTAGTTGCAATTGGATTGCGTTAAGCAAAAAGGAACCAACCAACATTTTATCGAAAATTGATTATTACAAGAGTTATGGCCAAATGGAAAGCCAATTTCTAAAGCAAAACTTGAAGATATTAAGAGTTACATGCATTTGATTCCATCAGCTTATCATAAATTTTATACAGACTTTATTGGAGATGAAAATATAATAGAAGATATTGATGGTTTTAATATAAATGCATTAGATTTTGAGATAGACGAAGATTGAATTTTTGATAACGTTTTCTTTATGCTTTTAGATTTTTTTATCTCAATTTTCTTTTTTTTTGGTGTTCAAAGAAATTTAGATGAATGTTTAAAACTGATTTTATATCCAAAATTTATAAAATCAGTTTTTAATCTTATTTGTAAAATAATTTTGAGGAAANAAACTTTTTTTTAAGATGTTTACAATCACCAAGCCGTCCCGTTGATTGTGTCTTGTGTCCAAATCAAGGAGGTGCCTTTAAACAGACCGATCGAGGAACATGGGCTCATGTCGTGTGTGCTTTATGGATCCCAGAAGTCCGGTTTGCAAATACTGTATTCTTGGAACCCATCGGTAATAGAATTACATAATGTGAACACTCACAATCATTATTTTAAATTAAAAGATTCAATTGAAACTATTCCTGCTGCCCGTTGGCGCCTAACCTGTTACGTTTGCAAACAGAAAAACGTAGGAGCCTGCATACAATGTCACCGAAACTCGTGTTACGCCGCTTTTCACGTTACCTGCGCACAACAAGCCGGTTTGTTTATGCGCATGGACGCTGTTAAGGTATTATTGATGAACATTATACGAGATTTTTTTAAAGAAACTTTACAGGGAGGTGACGTTGCTGGCCAACCAGTTTTAATCCAGAAAATCGCATACTGTGACGCTCACGCCCCGAATGACAGACAATCGGAAAAAGGTGAAAATAACAAAAAAGAGGATGCAAGAAAAAAAATGATACAGGCTAGAAAAGTTCTGGCTAAAAAGCGGACAACTGCCCCAGTAATTCTCATTCCGACTATTCCTCCTGAAAGAATACAGGAGATTGCCTCGTTGGTAACCATAACAAAAAAGTCGCAATTTATCCAAAGACTGATCGCTTATTGGACATTGAAGCGTCAATATAGAAATGGTGTACCTTTACTAAGACGTCTACAAAGCGCTCAGGCAAGTCATCCAAGAAATTTAACGTTTTTGCTCATAAAGATGAATCTTTCAGGGTGGAACAAGAGACTCAAACACTACTGATGTGGATACTATTGAGTTGTGCAGACAGTTGAAATATTGGCAGTGTTTGAGACAAGATTTGGAGAGAGCTAGGTAAGTTATATTAAGTAAATTAATAGAAACTCTCCAAATTAACTTCTTACACCTACATATAGATTACTATGTGAGTTGGTAAGAAAACGTGAAAAAATGAAGCTTGAATATACGAGAATATGCGAAAAAGTGCTCCACGTGAAATTGAAACCTCTTCAAGCTAGTCTGGGAAAAGTCTTAGATTTAATCGAAAGCAAAGACACGAATGAAATTTTCATAGAGCCTGTAGACCTGGAAGAAGTTCCCGATTATACAACTGTTGTTACCAAACCAATGGATCTGAGCACGATGCGTCAAAAATTAAAAGATGACCTTTATCCAGATCTGGCGTCCATGGAAAAGGACTTTGATTTAATGATAGCTAATTGCCTGGCTTACAATAATAAGGATACAGTGTTTTATAAGGCAGGAATAAAGGTAAGTTACAGATATTTTTTTCTTCCTAATAATTTAAAGGCTTGCCAAATTAGATGAGAGATCAATGCGGAGTAGTATTCCGCCAAGCAAAAAAAGAGCTTGACGCTGCAGGTTTATTGAATAGTGAGCATGGGAGTAACAAAAATTCTACTGGAACTGGCTCTGAAGAAGCTTTGGCCACAGATATCGATAAGGAATTGGAGCTGTTGCAGGTAAAAATTTATAAATGCATACACATTGCTTTTTTTCCATTTGTCTCTATAGGGTAAATCTGATGCTGATACGATTTCGAAACTCGAAGATTTGCTAAATAAAAGTCAAGTATTAAAACATGGACTTGCACGAGCCAAACGGGTTAAAGCCGTACGGAGTGAACTAATGAAAGCTAAACGAAATGCGAAACTTAATGGTACAACAACAACTTAAAAAAAAACATTAGTGGTATGGTGATTTTTTTTAGATAAGCAAGAAGTAATAGGTTCTGATTCTCAACCAACTGAGAGTCAGGAATCTGAACTCGAGACTGATCAGGCGGATTTGGTATCACAATCTGATGCAAATACCGAGGATTTGGACAAAGTTAGTATAAATTCAGTTAATGAAGGTAATTTAAGTTCAATTAATGTTAAGAAATATTCACTGATTTTAGATACTTTTTTAGGAGTCTCCTTGGGTGGAGTTAACAGGAGAACAACAGTTTTATTTGGTAAAAAGGCTCAGAGCCCAAAGAAAACTGGTAATGAAAAGGAGAAAAGTGATCCAGATATTCCTTTAGCCAAGTAAGGCTTAAAATTGCGTACAATACGTGGTATCCAATAGAAGAATTTTTGAAATCACTATTTTTTAAGGAGAGAATATGCCTCTCATTATTTCCCCCATTGGTTTCTACAATTCAGACGCATACATATAAGGGGTGACAGGAAAGTTTTAGGACTGATTTTTTCTACTAACCTTTTATCGCACGTTAGATGGCCTTGTTTGTAAACAAACAATGCCATCTAACGTAGCGTTACATAAAAATTCTTTTGTAAACCCTACTTAATAAATCCCACCCACTTTTATTCATTTTTGCTTGAATGCTGTGTGTTTTCTAAAGTATGTGTAAATGATCTCATAATGGAAAAACAATCGAATTACGTAATCAAGTTCTGTGTTCGATTAGGAAAAACACCACCGGAAACAAAATTATTCAATAGGCATTCGGCGAGAATGCCCTTAGTTGCTTAGTTCAAACTTCACAAATATGCTCCAGTCCACACTGCCGCAATCGTAAACCCATATCTGGCCTCTCGCAACGTCATTGTGCTCAGTCATCTCCTTTATTTTCCTTATTTGGTTTCTCCAAAATTTAAACTGAAGTTGTACGCCATGGTGACACCAAACCAATTGAAATGATCGTCACAGGAGCTAAACGTGATTTCAGATGCCGAGTTCTAGAGAGCCTTTAGCGCTGTGTACATTCACAAGGGATATATATAGAGGAATAAATTGTCATTTTCCCGGAAAAATGCGTCTTTTATTTTTTCTAGGTGTAGTCCTAAAACTTTCCTGCACATATATTTTTAATGATTTTTTTGTAACATTTTTATCATATATCATTTTGATGAAAAAAATGCCAAAGAAATATTTGAAATATCGTAGTTTTAGTTTAATGCTCAATTTCTAAACAATTAGAAGAAGCATTATTACTTTAAGAAAATGCTGGGCACCAGAATAGACCTATTTTTTTCAATATATTAGAGACAAGAGAAATCAGAAAACACGGCAGGTTCTCATAAATATTATAGAGATGAGAAATTTATAATTCTAGCTATTTACCCGTAAGAAAAAATACAAATTATTACAACTCACAATGCAGGTCAAGAACAAAGGTAAGCATATAAAGTACAACATTGACTTTCTGATTACATATTTTGAATTGAAAATTGCTTTATCCCGCAATACGGAAAACATTGCTTTCTAATTGTAAATACTTAACTTTTGCGCATGTTACCGTATATTATATGAAATACACAAATTGCAGAAATAAAAAAAACCGAGGTGGAAGACGTTCCGGAGGGCAAACTAACCAAAACCTTAACGAGAAAAATGTGTCTGATGTTCCTGACAGTTTCAAAGTAAAATTGTACAAATTTGTTTTTTCCGTATATAAATTGTTTCTTTTTGTCTTAGCATTACAGAGCTGGTAAACAGACTACGGACGAGGAAAAAACCGATAGCGACAACTCACTCTCTACTTGCTACTCGCATGAGCCGAGCGAGATCTCAAGTGACGAGGAAGAAGAGGAGGAGGAGAGCGACACGGGAGGTGAATCTGGTGTTGATAAGGATCTGCAACCGTTACAACTTGTTTGGGCTAAATGTAGAGGCTATCCTTGGTATCCTGCATTGATTATCGATCCGAACATTCCTAAAGGCAAGTGTTTAATATTTTGTAAAAAACCTATCATTATCTCAAAAATAAAACAAACTATACGGACTTCCAGTTATAAAATAAATAATATAAAGGCCTAATAATACACATGTCATTAAAAATACTCTATATATTTGTTAAAACATTAACGCAATACATAAGTGTTACATTTTTCACCGTTTTAAGTGTTGAAATCGTTTTTTGGCTCCGATTTTCCATTGATCATGCTTAGAATGATAGGCAACCAGGCATAGTGTATGGCAAAACAGAAAGCCCCAATTACAAATAACAAGTAGCACAATTTCCAACACTGCAGTTGCCACTTATTATCGGGAATTTTGTAATTAATTATTCGATTTTTTTCTGGAAAATCCTCATTGAAACTATTCAGAAGTATTGATGTCTCATGGGGATCTGGAATTTTTGGCTCTGAAACTATCAAAAGATGAAACATAGAACCATTTTAACTGACCCTGGAATACTAATACTCGTAAATCTTACAAAGTATTCATATTACAGTATACACTGTGTCCGTAAAGTCATGCATAAATTCATTTAAAAATCATGTGTTTGTTTTTAAAAAAAACGTTCAAATACGTCAATTTTTATTTTTGAATGAGATTTTTTTAATGGTAAATTTATGTATACAGGGTAACTCAAAAACCAGGTACGACCACAAATTTTGTTTTTTCAGATAGAAACACCTATTTTTTACTTCATATTTAGATTCTGTTTAAAATTCTAAGTATGTTTCATGTAACACGTCCTATACCTAAACTCAACAGTTATCGAGATATTAATGACTAAAATTACATATGAATACCTACATAGATATTGATAGGTAGTGTACAGTTGTATTCAAAAAAAACTCATACACCGATTAGAGAGAGAAGTTTGACAATCATATTTGGGTAAATCCGGCTATGAAAGCGACCAATGACAATGCTTTGTCATTTTTGATAACCTATGACATCTGCTGCTAAATAAGCCAGTTTTACCCAAATATGATTGTCAAACTTCTCTCTCTAATCGGTGTATGAGTTTTTTTTGAATACAACTGTACGTTTGACATACCTATAGCTAATTTTTAAGTGAATTTACGTGTGACTTTACGGACAGAGTGTATACTAAATACAAATTAGATTAATACTCTAGGGTTAAACAAATGATTACTATACCTGAATTTAGCTGAGAATCTTCATGGTATTTGCAGTTTTTATTGATTAAACTTAACGTTTGTGTTTTTACTTCTGTTATGATAAAATCTCGCATTTCTTCTTTTAAAACTTCCTGGTCAATCATTGTAAGTAAACTGCTAATATAATTAGCATGCGTATGCGTTAACTAATGGTAAAAGATAAAAACCGTATTATTAAAGCATTACTAGTACAATAAGTCTCTGATAAAAATCCTAATAAAATTTAATAACTTTTTCGAAGAAAGATTTTATTTAATAATACATATCTCTTCGGTTCAAATGATTAGAAATTTTTTGTCTAGGTTTTATACATAAAGGTGTACCTTTACCGACTCCACCTCAAGAAGTTTTGGATTTGTCTGCAAAAGCTACTGAACAAGTATACCTGGTGTTGTTCTTCGATGCCAAGAGGACCTGGCAGTGGCTTCCAGCTGAGAAACTAGACATTATGGGAGTAAATAAGGAAAAAGATGAAGCCAAGGTATAATAAAAATAAAACGTTTATTGATAAGTGTGTATATACTTGGTGGACCATCGAAAAGTTTCCACTTCTGTTTTCTTGGTTTGCAAAAAAAAAATCAAAATCTTAAATAAATAGAGGAGCCGAATGATATGTTTGTTTTGAAAAACATCAAATTGTCGTTCCACGACACCGGCATTTTTCTAATTGAATTTATATGTTTTGAGAAATTAAAGTAGGTTTTTTTCATTTGTAATTAAACAAAAATGTTAAAGCCAATTAAACTGTCACTTGTCAATTTATGACATGAAAAATTTTAATATTTTATCATTTTCATTCCAATTGCCTTGGCACAATCATTATTTTTAAAGAAAAGAGAAATAATTTCCATCCTTTCTTCAAGAGAATAAGTCATTTTTACACTAAAAAATGCACGAAACTGTTATTTATTTTTTTTTGCGCTGAAACAGTAATTTGACAGGTGGCATTTCAATTTATTTTATCAATTCTGCTAAACTACATAGAAATATGAAAAAAACTTTTAATTTATCAAAACGTAACAATTTAATTAAAAAATATAGATGTTATTGGAAAGAAAATTTAAGACTTTTCAACACATGGTGTTACTTGGCCTCTTATTTCGTTTAAGATTCTGAAGGTGAGGGACATATCTATTAAGGGATCAATTGACAAAAGTATAAAAAATCCAGGCCGAAGCGTTTTTCCATTTTTTTTGCAAAACGCCTAAGCTAAAACTTTTCAATGGTCTACCCGATATATATTATACATATACGTGTATGTATATATGTGTATATATTTAATATTTATTTTAGGCTAACGAGCCTCGTAAACAATCAGATAGGAAAGCTGTAAAGAAAGCATATGAAAACGCTTTAAGTTACATTGAGCAAATCAATCAAGCGCCAATTGAAGAAGGGAAGACCTCAGGCAATGTTGAAGATTTGAAGAATTGATTATGGGTGTCGCTTTTTTGTGTGAATTTTTTGTTTTTTATCTAAAATAAAAAAATACGATAAAGTTTCTTAAAAAATTACGAGAGGGTACTTCTAATATAATTAACCTTAACTACATATTTTCAGACTAGCTCTTCGAGAAACGGATGATCAATTACTACCAAATATTTCAGCAAATTCAGTTATTGCTATGAATAATGCAAATAATAATAATATGATAAAATAGATAATGCGTTACACTTTTAGTATATCCTTAAACAAATGCTAATATATTCATTGAAAATATTACATTAAATAATTTAAAAAAATATGTAACGGCTAAATCCTACATTACTATGACAACGGTTTTTTGATTTTGTCTATGGACCTATCTATGGAATCAAAAAATATATTCAAATTCAAAAACGAAAATTCGTTAAAATAGAAATTAAACCTTGGTACCACACAGTATTTGAAATATCGAATACCTTACATTCCACTGTCCATCAACAATTGAATTGCTTAGTAGATTAAGAATATCTCCAAGAATTACTAGAAATCCGTACCTTCAAATAAATAAGATTCCCCTTCGTAAGGGTTGTAATTTTCGTGAGAGATCGGTGGATTAACATAAATTATCTCTATGGGTGTTTCATCGTAATGTGGTTCCGCCCACGCTCCCCCGTCAAACGAGTCAAAGTCTCCAATGTCTTCATCACAGACAACTTGACAACCCTGTACACGAATTTTTTCTTCAATTTTTTTACGTTCCTTAATCAGATGATTTCTAGCTTGGATGTTTTGTTTTTTTTTGAAAGCTTTCTTCTTTTCGAGCCTATCAGTATTAAAATTATTTAAATACATTATCGAAACTTTTGTTTATAAATACCTTTGTGAGATCGATGTTTAGAAATTCCATTTTTCTTCTCTGAAGAAATTGTTGTTGAAGTGCTATTCGTGCTATCATCTTGATCACTGCCATTTTCTTGACTATCATTCAATGAAGATTCTGTTGTAGAAGGTTCGTCAGATGAGGATGAACAATTCTGTTTTGAGAAATTGGGTGGTAGAGGATATGGAGGCAGTCCTGGACATATTAACTGACAGTTTTTAGAAGTCCTCAATTTCCTTTTTCTCCCTTTCGCTGCTGCGTTCGTTTCGAAAGCGAACAGACCTAATATTATTGTGTAAACTAACAACGATCTTATTATCATTGTATTTTTTTTGTATTTAACTTGGTCGTTGAAGAAATGAAAACAAATAACGTCCATTTTTCAATATAAATATCTAAGGTATTTTTTTTATCTAAATAATTGGTTTGTGTCCCTGAATTTAAATATGAAAATGCATAGTTTGGAGTACAATCGTTACGGGTTTATCACTTGAATTAAAGGAATTATAAATGTTAGATTCTATGCATTATGTATTAACTTGACTCTATATAGTACATTTTTACGTTATGTAGCTTGGAAAATGATTATTTATAATGGTTCCGTAATAAACGTACACACAACTCATGAACCTAATTTGAAACGTTTAAATTCTACTTTTAGTCCAAAAATTTTTGACAAAATTTTTAATCTTGGCATCTTGGCAATCATCGAATAAAATTTAAAAATTATAATTAAAAAAAGCTTTTTGCAAAATGGATAGGAAGTTTACTTACAATTTAGTCTACAGAAAAAATGTCCTCGAATATGAACTGAATATTGAAACGCATAAACAAATATAACTTGCAATAATAACAACACATGTCCAAAAAGGTAAATTTTTTACATCTGCTGTTCTTCACCTACAGCGCGTGGACTTCAGTTATTTTTCTAAAACCTACTACAATTGTCCTTTATATTTCTTCGAATTATTGCTATTTTCGCGACAGTGAACTTAGATACATGCGGTAGGGTCTACTATATGCACATTCACATAAAACTCATTTTTGCATAAAATGGACATGTGTTGTTTTTCAAATAAATGTTTCAATTGTTTGCAAAAACTTAAGCTAGTTTTATAAAATGATTTGTGATCGCACGCGAAACCTGGATTCAATATTATATCCCAATAAAGAACAGTTAAGTTGTTGAAGACAACCCGCTTAAAAAAAAAAACAGTTTAATCAGTTAGAAAAGTAATCGTTTTTATTTTCAGGATTTCCAAGTATGTTAGTTCTAAGCACTTTTCCACCCAGTCTCGCATATCATTGATACAAGTTCTAATTATTTATGTAATTTTTAAGGTGATCCTGTTTATTAGAAATTGTCACTGAAATTTCAAACACTTCCACAACTTGCAAGATGTCCAAAACTGCTATTTTCAGCGATTCCTAAAAATAATGCTATCAGCTACCATAGTATAGTATAAGAACTAGGACACTCAATTTTTTACAATTTTCATATGCGAAATAGGAAATTTTTACATTTCTACAAATAATTTGTAGAAGCAAAATCCATCTGAATCTAACAATATACCAAGCTTAGAATGTACTTGTCTAGAGAGTTGCGAAAAAATTAAGACGAATATTACCTGAAAAATTAGATTAAATTAACCATTGACTTTGGCAAAGATTTTTCTGGAAAGTTTTCCAAGATGATTATGAAACCATAGAATCTGCCAGATAAGATTTCTCCGGATTTACTTTATTCTTTTTAGTGCCGATTGATAACGTCTTTGCCTGCTTCTTAAGCGTGAGTTATTTAAGTTTTTGCGAAATTATCTACTTTGACGTGGTGCAACCTCTAAGCGATTATATAAAAACATTTTTTAAATTCCGGTGGTGCTGATAAAAAAAACAATTTTAAATATGCAAACCAATTTTTTGAAATAAATACATTTGTTCGAATCCATTTTAACTATAAAAGCCATGGGTACTTTACTTTAGATACAGTCATAACAAAGCTAACAGAGAAATTTTTGTTGGCTGAAAATGGGCTTCAAATTTGGGATTTCTGTTAGTACTCTGCTGGTGGTAGCTCTGGTGACAGCTTCTGGTGAGTTATTAGGAAATTAGATATGAATTTAATTTCATTCTTTTCTGTTATGTTATTTCAGAAGCCAATCATCGAGGACTCCACGTGAGAGGCTCAACCGGACAATGCAGCTTAGTATGTAAGTCACATGCATACATGTATGTATTCTCGGCATTTCTGATCTTAAACATTGATTAATATAGGTACACCTACTGGTCCACCTGGTACTGGTAGCACACCTGGTGGTACCCCTGCCACACCTGGTGGTACCCCTGCCACACCTGGTGATACCCCTGCCACACCTGGTGATACCCCTGCCACACCTGGTGGTACCCCTGCCACACCTGGTGGTACTCCTGCCACACCTGGTGGTACCCCTGCCACACCTGGTGGTACTCCTGCCACACCTGGTGGCACACCAGGTGATACACCTGGTAATACTCCATCAACACAAAGCCCTACAACTCCGACAACAGAATCTCCAACTACTCCGACAACAGAATCTCCAACGACTCCGACAACAGAATCTCCAACGACTCCAACAACTCCATCTACAACCCCAACGACTCCGACCACACCAACTACAACTGTTACTTATCCGCCATGCCCATGCTATTGTACCGCTGGTAGTACAAACTACAGGGGAGGACCAAGTGGTAAATAAAAAGTTTTTCTTAAAAATGTTTTATTTATTAACATATATATTAATTATAAAAGCTGAGCAAAAGTCGCATATGAGACACGCTGGCCATCATGCTCATGGTAAGCCATTAGATGCGATTAAAAATGTTTTCGAGAGATTTTTAATTGTTTCTTCCAGGTCAAGAAAAGCACCATGAGGCAAGACACCATCAGGAACACCATGACAGGCATAATGTACACCATGAGGCAAAGCACCATGAGGCAAGACATCATGAAGCAAGACACCATGAGGCAAGACATCAGGAACACCATGATAGGCATAATGTACACCATGAAAAGGAACGTCATCTCCATCATGAAAGATCAGAACACGAAAATAGGCACCACAAAGAGAGTCACTAAACTGTGATACAATTCTTAAAGGACTTCAAATTTGACAACGGATTTTGGATTCAAATATAATGTGCATACCATTTAAGATTTATTTTTATGGGTTAATAAAAAATTAATACAANTATAATGTGCATACCATTTAAGATTTATTTTATGGGTTAATAAAAAATTAATACAATTAATTATTTTCATTGTCTTGTGCCAATTGCATTTCCAGGGAACATGCAATAGTTCTTTTGGTTATAGCTAATTCTTCACGATTTTCTTTAGTAACTTGGTCTTGCTCTTCTTGTTCCACCATCTTTTTTAAAGTTTCCAGTTGTTCCAAAAACAATTGACCAGTTTTAACATTTTCACTGATAAAATCGTTTCGATTCTCAATTTTTTTAATTGAATCGTTGGAGCAAATCATACCAGTTTTATCAAAATGTTTCTCCAAATACTCATCAGTAATTTCAACTGGAGGTTCTTCTTTCCTAATAGAAACCATTCGTTTTTCCATTTGACATTCTTGCATTGACATAAATTTATCGACAACTTTACGTTCAGTTTCTAATGCATCATTATATTCTTTCAGTAACTTTTCTTTAGCTAATTGAGACTTTTCATTGAATTCATCAAATTGCCTGTTGAATTCCTTCATGCCTTGTCTAACTTCTGCTATAGTACTACTTACGACTTTATTTACGTCTTCATTTTTGACAACTTCACCATCTCTACGCTCGAATATCGTACGGTTATTAGATAATTGCAATTTTGCTTTATAAATCAGTTGAGGTTCAGCTCCAGTGGCATACATAATTTTATCACCTTCGTCTGCAATTCCTTCAGATGGTTTAATATGAAACTCTATCAGATCGTCTTTTGTTTTAGTATTTTCAATCATTTCACACAACTCGCTTTTAGAACAAGTTTTATCATTTTTTGAATGCCTCTCAATCGGTTGTAAAATCATGAAATTATCTTTTGGCATCGCGATATCCCACTCTAAAAGCTCTCTATAACTCTTATCTTCATCAATTGTCTCCCAGCCTTTGGAACTACACAAAGCAGCTCGTAATTCTTCACGACTTTTTGGTTTAATAATAAAATCTCCTTCACCAATTTCGGTAATTGTTGCTTTAATTTCCTCACTTTTATCTAATTTGTTGATAAATTCTTCAACTCCACAACAGCTCTCGAATTGCAAATTGTCGTTGTTGTCTTCGCTATTATCACTGTCATCAATATTCTCTATGTTTATTTGGTTTTTAAATAAAGTAAATAGGCATTTCTGATTATCTATAACGGTTTCAACAGTGATATCACCTTTTTCTGTCGATGTTGATTGACATATCGATACATCAATGATTTGGTTGTCGGTTTGACAGCTATTATTGCACAACGTTATGGGGTTGTCATCTATTATTAATGATTGAGTAGTAAATGCACATGCTGTATTTTCGCTAAGTTCTAGAATTTCATCAGGGACTGTGGATAGATACGTAGACCGCGATGTTACACATTCTTCATAAGTTTTTATAGTTGTTCCAGGATTTTCCTGTTTTATAAGCGTGCAATCTTCAACAAATTCTTTAGTTATTCCAGCACTCACTGTTGATGTTGAAGTTGCTACTTCTTCGTTTTCGGGAAGTTCTATAGCAACGCATTTAAAGATTTCATCGGAATTCTTTTCTGTTGTATCTTTGGTAATCGATAACATGTTATTTTCGGCTAATTTTTTGCTATCTATTGAAATATCTTTTAGTAACTCTTGCTCTTTTTCTTTATCTTCACCATTATCACATTCTGTGTTTTCGATTCCTTTTTTTGGTTCATTTGGTAGATTTTCAGTTAATGTTTGTGAATTTTTATCTTTCAGCGATAGTATTGCATTTTCATCTTCACTAATCAATGGTTCTAAATCACTTTTACAACAAGATTGAGATTCTTGGATTTCTTCAATCAAATTTTGTTTACAAATTGGAACTACAAATAATTAATTGAGCAATGTTATTATTGAAACTGTTAAACTCCTTTTACCTCTACCGTTATCGTCACCTTTTCTAGAAAAGTCGAAAATTCTTGTTGAGTATGCAGAATAATTTTCTTCAGTTTGATGATCGCTCATAAAATCGTCTTCTGATTCTGAAGAAGACTCAGACTCTTCCGTTTCATCCTCTTCTATACAGGCTTGAGCATAATTGTAAGTGACTTCTTCATTAGAACGTATCTCATCTTTTTCTTCTTCTTCTTCTTCTTCTTCTTCTTCAATTCCTCTTTTTGTTTCACTAGGTAAATTGTGCAAACTCTCAGCTTCACTCTCGGAATCTCCTATTGAAGTGGCAAATCCACTGTCATGATTTTGATTAAGAACATCTGCTTCATTTCTTCTACGATCCCTCATAGCAATCAAAGCTATAATAGATTTAATAAGAATGCTTATTTTTATAGATCCATTACCATTAACACTATCCATGATTTTTTGTCTTTCTGCGTCGATCCATCTTTTTCGTTCTGCGTGCTCTTCGGTTATGCCGCCACGTTTCCATGCCTCTGCACAGGCTCTTTCACGTGGAAATACCGGACGATCGTCCAAATATTGAAGATTTTTCTAAACGTTTTCATAAATTTTACTCGTCAAATAGTAGAGACATATGTACTTACACAAGCTAAAATGAGGGTCTTTCTATATGCAGGGATTTTCCTAGTAACAGGGTTCCCCATTAAGTTGAGCACTCTCAATCCAGGCATATTGCCTAAAATCTGAACAATCAAAGGGTCTTCAACGTGATTATTCGCCAGGTCCAACACAGATAGTTCCAATAAATGTTCCAGATGTTCAAAATCTTCATAACACTCCACATAATTATTGGCTAAGTTTAACGTGTGCAAAGACTTGATGCATGCTAAATTTTCAATTTTTTTCACTTGATTGCTTGCTAAATTTAAAGTGTCCAACAAAGCACATTTTTCTAGATTTTCGATTTTTTTGATGAGATTATAATGTAAAAATAAACTTCTTAACCCTGTTTGATGGTCTAAACCACTTATTTTTCTTAAACCGTTATTTTCAAGCCAAAGACATTTCAATCCTGTATATTCTTCAAGATTTTCAATGTAAGAGAAACCTTTGAAGTGCAAATATAATACGTCATTTAAACGTGGTGTTTGATAAAGTTTTTGTTCTTTACAATGCTTTTTAATAAACTCTTTGGTCATCCTACAATTATTTACATAATTAATGCTTGATTGAATGCAAAATTACTGTGCTTCTTACCTAGGACCTTTAAAAATACTTTCCAACCCATTAAATTCACAATTATCGTCAACTACAGCCGACATTTTTCTACAGTATTGACAAAACAGTTTTCGCAAACCTAGACAACGCTTTTTCAACCGTTAAAACACCAGTTTAGCTTTCGATAAGTCTTTATTATTATAAAATAATCAACAAAAAAATATAAATAAGCATAAAAAAATGATGACATAAATAGCAAATACATTTATGATAATGATAGTAGTGTTGTTAATACCTTAAAAATGACATATACAAAGGTTGTAAGATAAATACGAGGGCTTAACAGCATCGTCCACATAATATTAGACAAAATTAAGCAAGATTTATTGAATGGTTTTATTTTGGTAGCTGTTGGACAACTTTGAATTTGTTCGCAATAATGGAACAAAATATCAGTCAACAAATATGATCTACATTTTCCTGAATTAGAAAACGGGTAAACTAGAATTATTATTGTTTGAACCAGTTTATTAGAGGAAAAAAAAAGGTTTTCTGCTCATGACTTTTGTAGCAATAAAGTTTTTTTTTTCATAAAAATGTTGGAATATCACTGCTCTAAGTGTATAGAACTAAAAAGGGAACTCTGCTGAATACTATTGTACGTAAAAAACAAATGTAAAAGGCGTTTGTTTTTTCACACAAGTACTTATCATTCAGCCCACGTATGAACTAAACTAGAAACTAGATTTTCACACCGTCAACTTGAGCAACTGCCTCGATATCGCTAATACTCTTTACTCTTCTATGCTGGGTACCTTTTTCCCTTCGAATACTTCCGGGAACGGCACTTCCAAAACCTATTTTAAGTTCTTTGGTATCCGTTTCAGATTGAATACTTTGGACACTCCTTGCAATGTCGTACTCATCAATCGAGCTGAAAAAATAAATTGATTTGTTTTTCAATGATTTGAATGAAAACGTTCACCTGCAAATGTACATATCATAATCTTCAGATCTTCTTTGGTACATATTTTTTTGAGGTGCATGAGCAAATGGTTGAGCATAAATAGGAGATTCAGGTCCCCCAGATTTTTGTGAAAAAGGTGGGCTCACTCTACTAACCACGGAGGAACTTTCTGAGCTTGATGTGCTTGAAGTTTTCGGTTCCTGCTTCGGTTTACTGGTCAAACCTAATGCACGACTTAACGAACCCTAAATCAAATAAATCGTACGATTAAAGATTTCAATGTTCGTAATTTGAAACATACTCTTATGCTTGTTCTTTTTGAATCCTCTCGGTGTGGATCAACTTTTGAACTGACACTGGATGCTGTCAAACCGCCACAAGACTTAGAAAAGGTCCGGCCTAACGATCCTCCCGGTACCCTTTGTCTAGTTCTTACCCTCACATAGTGCACTAAAGTGGATCTAGCGAAATAACAGTGCCCAAAAAAAGAAAATAAAATACATTGAAATCAAGCGGGTGCGGGTGGATAGAAACAGAGAGAAACAACAGAGACACGCAAGCATTCTATGCTTTATTTTCTTGCTTGTAATTCTTCTATTTAGGGAATTGAACATTTGGACTTACCCATGTTTAATTTTTGGACTAGTCTAGACACAAAATTCATGCAAAAAATACAAATATAATTTTCCAGTAAATTTTTCTTAAACGATTAAAGCCAAAACTGTACATTCCACTTTAATTAACATTGGCAAGCGTTTTCCGAACTTTGGTCTTCGTGCTCTAACAACATTGCATTAAAAACAAGGGCGGGAAGGAAAGGCGCGCGGTGCCAAAGCGAATAAGAAAAAGCGAAAATATAACATAGAATGTTTTGTGTCAAGTGTATTCCCAGTAGATTTTTTGTAGGTGTAAATCGAGTTTATAATATATAGGGTGAGTCGCCCATATACCCTGCTTGTTATATCTGATAATTAGCGTCTTAAAGAATGGACTACTACAAGGTGCTCAATATAGCACTACGATAATAACAGTCGTGTTTAAAAAAACGATCATATTATACCTGACAATTTTTTTACTGTAATAAATCCATAATAATAAAATCATCGGGTTACTGTCAAAAAAAAAATGAACTCCATTTTGTTGATTTTTAAGTTAATTGCGCCATTTTACTATAAAACGCTATATTACGCTCAAAAAATATAATGACAAAACTAAAAAAATGTAAACAACATTAAAGACAAGAATATTAATTAGTCAAAAAAAAACTTATTTTCATTTCAATTTAAACTTTCAAACAACAATTTCTCAAAATGCCAAAAATGGAGTTAGCGTGTGTTAGCAGTAACCCGACGATATGGGATATAACAATTGAGTAGTGGAAATAACAAAGGGACCAAAAAAGTGAAATCGAGATATTTACAAAAAAAACTTTCATTTTCAACGTAAAGTAAGTACTAACAATTAAACTTTAACTTTAATTTTCTATTTTAAATATTTATCTAAGAATTGTGGTCGTTTGATAAGATGTAGTTGGTAATATTTACATTGAACCTTTTAACAGTAAAATATCAGTTTTCCATAAATTGACAGTTGTTACTTCCACTACTCAATTAACCAATTCAACCATGCTAAATAATATTTTGGAAAAACAGTTTATTTTCAATACATTGAGGAACAATTTGTAACACAATTTCTGTTGAGTTCGATCTTTGAGCTATTTTAAAGTTAAATAGACACGCTGATTTCAAAACTCTGGAAAGTTTTCTTCTACCACTTCCAGTTTTTTCTCTATACTGTTATTTATTTTTTGTCTCGCATTCCGATGTGGAGTCCGAGTTCGAAAAATAATCTATTCTTTATGAACAATATATGTATGTGTTTAGTAAACTTTTCCTTTATGTGCACATTTCGTATGATTTTTGGGACAAAGAGAGAGTTGTAGCCTAAAAAGTTGATGTGATAGACAAAAACTTGTAGATATTTTTGGATTCAGAGGCTAAAAGTTAGTCAAAAACAACTCACAGATCTACGACAACGATATTGCTATTCCCCAATGATATTAATGAAATTTACGAGGGATGTTTAATAAAGATTATGCCATCTTAGGCTACAATTACAGTGGATGCATATTCTAACGAAAAATCGTTCTGACGTATTCATCAGAAATATTAAATTGTCTAAAACAAATGAAACTGTTTACAGTGGACGCGTATTATTCGTCCGATGACGCACTCACTGTAAATACCTTATTCTAATGATTAAATCTTAGGTATTCGTCAAAACGATTTTTCATCAGAATAGGCATTTACTGTAACCGTAATCTTAGATAAAAGAAGGTATTTCGCTGCAACTTATAAAGTGCTTAGTATTTGATTTAACTGACTCACCCTGTATATATGTAATGAATTAACCATTTCAAAAACCGATTTCAAGGTTATCTGACTTTAATTGTAATGAAATGATCTGACTTATTTCATTTCACAACCTTTATTCTTTTAAACTATAATGTCAATCGTTTAATTTAATATTTAGAATAATTTTATATTGATTATATTAGAATATGTATTGTTTATTTGATTGATTGATTCACGTACGCTTGAATAAAATTGGAAAATAAATTAGGAACGTTGTTGATTTACATTTTCTTGGGATGTAAATTCATATTGATTTAAAGCGCTTTAACTGAAAGGAAATTTTATAATAAAACTTCGTTGCAATAGAGTCAAAAGAAAAATGACCTAAACTAAGCGACCAAATGCAATTGACCTTTTCGACATTATTGTCTGTCCTTCTAAATAAAATTTACCCACTTAAAGGTCATCTGTCTTTTTCGACCAATGATTTAATCGATTAATTAATTTGATTGGACTAAAAATTTCAATAATTATCATATTTATCTATGTTTTGAAATGATGACTCTGGCGCCATCGCCCTGAAGGTCATCCATTTGGCAGAAGATCACATACCTGGCTGGCAAGACCAGCGCCTCGAGTTCAGTAGTAAGATGACGACGAATTATGTTTTTACTTGCTGGTATTCCTAGAGCGGTGGCCATGGTATCTCCGTTGAAAGAAGGCTCTAAAACTACCAAGCCACCATGAACTCCACTATCTGAAAATTAAGTATTCCATTAGGTTTATAGGTTTAATTGTTTAAAAACAATTAATTATGCATCGAAAGAACTATGTATGTAAGACTGAACACAAAGAATGTTTCGTTAGTTCTTACACCGTCAGTCAAAATCGGACAAGGCAGCAATTTTAGCTAACAATTTACCATCCTATAAATAGTACCTCAAAATTTTTAATTTTGAATACTCTACATGTCAAATTTGACCGATACAGAAAAGATGGGTAAGAAAAAGAAGCTTCTAATGTTAAAGATTTCAGTTGAGGTGGCTAGATTTAGATCATGGGTGCCAAATCACAAACATATAGAAATTACCTTTTAAATTGTCAGCATATTCGCCTAAATCAATACTTCTAGCCCAACGTACGAAACGTTGATTGGTCCACACCAATGGATCAGCATCTACGTTTTCGCATTGATGACGTCTCAATGCCAGTGCCTGTCTATCGTACTTCATTATCCTTAACAAATGAATACCGTGCACTATGGAGGCTTGATGAAACTTCCTAGTCACGCCCAAATATTTTTCTAATTCCTTTTTACTTAAGTGTTCTAACATTCTTGCGTCAACCATATTGGAAGCGAAGCTTTCCGAATACTAATGGAGGAATAGTTTACAATAGATACCTATATAAAGTATTGCATTTATAAATTTCACCTGAGACAATCCCAGATCTGGTAACCATTCGCTAGATACCCAAGTGTGTCCCAATTGAGCGATGCACGGGTATCGAACAAGGCTGGGATGTCTATGTTCCTCGATGGCCAATCTTAATTTCTTGCGGTGCATGGGATGTGCAATTCCTAGGCCGCATTCCAGTTCGAGATCACTTAATTCTAGAAGGACCTGCCCGTTGAAACGACCAATCTATAATGAGTGTTTGAATAGAAGGGATGTGCAAGTCAGAATTTTGAAAAAATTTTCTTAAACAAAATAAATAACTATTTTTTCTTTTTAATTAACAATCGAATTGGATAAATCGGACTTCTAAGTAGTGCTATAGTACGGATTGGATTCAACTCCATACCGAACTTTAAGATGCTTATTTTATGGAACGAAATTTTACCTTTCCACTTTTAATATTCTCTGCACACCTAGCTCCATACTGGGGCATACCTAAAGCGACTTCCAACCAAGCCAAAACTGTTGGGGCTCTCCATCTTTCCATTGGAATCGAGCTAGCTTCGCGAAGTAACCTTAATTTTTCCGCGTAACCTTCTTCAGTCAAAGGCGACCAACTTCTGTAAGGTTCATATCCGTGTTCACTAGACGTTTCTTGTAACGATGCCGTTTTATTTCTATGTCTCGATCGGGCGAATACTCTTGAAATACTGCCCCAAGTACCTCCACGACCCGATAAACGGTTTAATTGTTTCACTCGTTTTCCTATTGTTATTGGCTCTTGTTCTAAAGGAGAGCTTAATTGTTCCACTGACCTAAAAACATTGTAATTCATAAAAATATTACATTCTATATTTTAAGCTTTCATTTGATTCAGAATTTTTGAACCTGTTTGAACATTCTTTGAGATAACTAAAAGGAATTCGAGTATAATTCATTGAATTTTGCGAATAACAAACCTTGATAAACTAGCAGGATCAGATCTGGGAAAATTATTAGCGTTCAATGGTGATAATGTGGGACTGCAACTGTCTTTAGTATTCATAGCTAAAAAATAATATAAGTTTTAACAACTAATTTAATCAATTATTCAACATCACCTACATTGAGTATACATATGTGGAACACCCGCAGTCGCCCCAGACATTAAAGATAAAGAATCTACATCTCTACCTCCTTCCACTGTAATAGTTGGTGCGCCATCGGTAGTGGAATCTGATAAATTTCCAGTAATCGACGTAGCACCGCCACTCTCTTTATCAGAATTCACTCTCACTCCAGAATCCGCGCTGCAACTACCCCGATCACCAGGAAGTACACCCAAATGCAGTCCACCTGAACTTGGTGTGAGAGCACCACCATTCAAACTGTGCCTCGGCAAGGACGCCAAAGACTCTTGGTCGGAGAGACAAGCACCACCAGCTGCCATTAACTGCCTCCGTGCCTCAGCTAGCTGTTCTTGTGCTTGTTGCAATTGTAATTCTTTAGCATTTAGTTGTGCTGCAAGAGAGAGACTTCGCTCGGCTTCGTCACGCGCGTGACGTAATAAGTTCCAACGCTCTCTTTCGCGTTCTTCACGTTCTGTTGACAATTGTTGCATTGATGTTTCGTCACGCACCCGTTGACCGTAGGTGCGAATAAAGTCTCTTAACTCCTTCTCTTTATCCTCTAATGTAGAGAACAATTGTTTCATTTGATTCAATAAATCGAACTTCTCGGCTTTTAAACGTCTTTTATCAGCTTTCAAAGCTAAAAAATTTCCAAATAATAACTTAATTTAAATGTTTTTGTTGCAAACACTTACTTATTAAAGCCTCTTTGACTAATTGCAGTTCAAATTCCAAACTGTTCGCTTCTTGTGCAGTTGTGTCTGTAGTAATAGGTTTTTTCTCATTTAATATACCAGTAGCTCCTGAAACTATAAGTCTTCTTAAACGAGTAACTTCGGCCTGTAATCTATCATTTTCCAGGCGCAACCTACGAATGACCGAGGAAGACTTGGGGAAATTTGAAGGTGAAGGAAGTAGAGCCAGAAGGTCGTCCGGATTCCCTCCGTCAGAGCTTCGACTTGAATGGGGAGATGAGGAATCTAAAACAAATAACTATAATATCAGTTCCCTTTAAAAGTAAAAGTTTATTTACCCATATCCAATTGACTGCTGCAGCCAGGTTTGGGAGACTCTGATGGACGTTCTTCCGCCGAAGAACTTCTTTGGTCTTTGGTCTCCTCCTGTACAGTCATAGTGTCGATTTTCACTATGTCCGCTTGTTCATTTAATTCATTATTCAGCGATTTGTCATTAATTTCTGTAGGATTAGTGTCGGTTTTTTTTTCGGCAATAGGCAAGTCTTCAATAGGGACTTTAGGCTCTTCCAGAGGCGCTACAATGGGGCTGGGGTTAGGTTGAGAAAAGTCGGAAAATGTAGTCGAATGTTCTTCAACCATTCTGCGAAGCTTTGCCTAAAAAATAGCTTTCCTATCTGTTGTTATTGCCACACAAAGTATAAGAACATTCTAATTTACCTGGGCATCCACGAGCAGGCGCCGCATCAGCAACGCCATGGAGGCGTTTCGTCCTTTTCAGTTGTCATCAGGCCGGCTACGTGTCTCATTTCGTTTTATAGAACAGAGTAAGCTCTGAAACAATGATATCTTTAGGCTTTTGTTCACAAATAGTGAAGCGAGGTTTCTTTTGTTTGTCCCGGTTAACTAGATTACATATATGATTCATTCCAAAGGAAATTGCTCAGAGGAGGGGCGTTGGTAAATGAGAAATCGAATTTCAACTGAATTTAGGGGACTTCGTCCCAGGTGCCTGATTTCCCATTAAATTAGACAGCATTAATAAACAATATTTATTTTTTTATAAAAAAGCAGCATGTTTACAATTAACCAGTAGTTCCTATAGCACTAACCGGGATAAATTTTTGCCGATTTACATCGTATACACCGGTAATCATATGATGTTCCACCAAAGAGCGTTCTTTAAAAAAACAGCTTTAAATTCCTGTTTCATTGGTATCCACATTGGCCTTACCACATTGAGTGTATTCATCATTGTACTCCACTCTTTTACGGCACAATAATTTCTTTATGATTGAAATGTTTCCAATAATAATCCCTATCCAGACTCCTCCACCCATCCAGAATAAACAATAGTAAAAACTGCACTTGTAGCAGTTGTCACTGAAACTTTTCAATTCTTCTGGTACTATATTCGAATTATATGGAATATGGTATGGAATATAAGTTTTGTTTGTACAAAAACTGTCAATTAACTTTTCATTCATATACTCTGACCAATCAGAGTGCGAACAATTCCATGGATTATTATCGACGATTATGTAAAAGTCATTGTCCTCTTGAAGAAATTCTAAAATATCTTTTGGCAGGTGTGTAAGCAAGTTATCTCTCACATTAAGAATCTCTAGTTTTGGAAAGCAACTGATATTGAAACTGGATAAATCTTTTAAACGATTAAATGACAAATTCAAAACTTTCAATTGATCATACATTGAGATAGTTTGACACAAATTCAATGTTGTCAAATTATTATTATTTAAAGACAAGTATTGCAGACTACTGGACAGGAGCGCGAATGCGTTGTCTTCTACACTGGACACGCCCGAACTCGTTACGTAGAGACTTTGCACGTTTTCGAAGTTCTGAAACATTCCTTGGAAAATTATCGGAATGTGACTTTGAGTAATATTCAAACTGGAAATATCTTGTTTATAAATAGTCGCTTTCAGATCTTTTGATGATAGTTGAGTGGCGTTCAAGCCGGTACATGAGATTTCGAAGGAGAACATGGTACATTCATAATGGTTGGCACTGGAACAATGTTTAATAGTTTTCTTGAGAACTTTTGAAAGGAATAAGCTTACCCAATGAGGTTAAGTGAGGAAATACATAATAATAATGATAAAAATAACATATTTGACTTAAAACCGATCAGGTTTGTCGTTAAACTGAACGTCTTATCCATTGAATAACTTTTATCTTATCGGGTCTTTCCGTTTTGTTAAAAAAAATTAGGTGTGAAAATTGGGTTTTGATGCTGTCAATATCGGAAATGACTCAACCTTCAAAATTTTCTCCTCTATTGAAGTTTTTGTTAAAATTTATTATTTTAGCTCGCATACAGGAAAGTGTTTATTTTCTAAAAAAAAATAAATAAATACAGTGACTGTAAAACATTTTTGTTCAACATAATTTCAGCAGATGACTCTATTAATATTAAGACATATGTAAGTTCCACTGTACCTTAATTTATATATCTCCTGTTCGAAATCATTGCTTACTACTGAACATCCACTTTGAACCACCGTCCTGCAGCGAGTATTCGGCTCTGTATGGAAAGAGGCGGTCTCTAGGATCTGCATTTAAACTCAAAGTGACACTAAATATTCCACTGGGTCACAACACCTGTACATCTACACCAGGCCGAGATTAAGGCAATCATGTAAACTGGAAAAGCTCAAAGGAGCCAACTAGCTCATGTAGAGAGCAATCTTTATCAGCAATATTGCTTAACTCAAGGACATATCCAATGAAATTCAATTGTTCAATAGAGGGCGTTTCAGGTTTAAGTGTGCAGATTTTAATCATCCGCTCTTTGCGTATTGACAAAGAATATTGAAATAATAGTTACAAAATGAATTAACAATTGTTAACATATAGGAATAAGAAGTCATTACCCTCGTACCCAATTGTGTTTAAAGTACATTTAGATACTATCTAAATTTATAAATTTACGAAGAAATGATTATATGTACAGTACGCATAACTTTGATAAGACAAATAGGAGAAAATATAAATTATTTCGTAGAATACGATTCGATCAAATTAAATAGTCATTGTTTCGTTCTGGCAGAAACTAAAAAAATTGAAATATTTGTTTACGTACTATAAAACAAATATAGATATCGGGCGCAAACGGATTAGATGTTTTCGGAATAAATACTACTATTTGAACGCAATATTCACAAAATTGAGCACCATTAACGAGCTATGGACAAATCAATAAATAAACCTTTTCTGAATATTATCAATAAAATCTGACATTTCGGGTCACTGTACTTAAACATATTTAAAAAAAAAGTAGTCGACGGAAGTTAGGTCCGGTGGTAGAGTCGGTTATTTTATTAATTTATTATCATTTTAGAGGTAACTTTATTAAATATAGGAGAAATTACCCTTCTTTAATATCTCTCTCGCAACCAATCGAGCGTCCTCACATAAAACAACTCCCTTTTTTCGAAGAAAAAACCTGTTCATGCACGCTTCATCGGCCTCCAGACCGTATTTTCACCCTTCTCCCTGCAACCCTCTTCTGCCTATGTTTCAACCAGGGCCATGGTGTCTATAATTTAAATTCCTCTCTAACCAAAGGCCGAGGGAGGTTGAACGACTTCGACAACACGAGGGGTGATAACGTGCGGGTGAGTCACTTGCCCCAATCCCCCCGAACTCCTCCCACCCCAAATTCAATACCAAACAACGTGTTGCTTTTACCTTATTTTATTGCATCCAGAAACGTCGATAGTTCTTGATATCGGTATTATATAAGCTTTCTATGTTAAAAGGTAGCACCTATACCTAGTGTTTTTCATATTCTAATTTTATGTAAAATCAATTTTTATGCATTCTAACAATAAATAAAGTTGCTTTTATCTAAATTTCTATAGAGTGTAAGTATTAAAAGTCGACACGGTTAAATTTCTATGCAGGCTCTAAAACGGTACTTTGGTCTGGGTACCATTGACGACAATGACTTTCAAAAGACCAAAGACAAAATGCATAACATATAATATGGTCACATCTGAATATATCGTAGTAGTGTTTATATAAAAAAAAATGGGGTGCTTTTAATACTTTAAGGAAGTGGTGAGTCAAGTTTTAAGAAGCAACACAACAAGAGAACTGTTTCAGCGGATACAAGAGATTTCTATGATACTTCTTTTCTCTTAAGGTATTGCCTACATGTTTCATCATCATTTTTTTCCCACAACATGTAACCTAAATTTCACATTTAGAAGCGTAAAGTGCACGCCAAGGTAATGCTCACCGAGCGGAAAAAATTACAATGACACTAAAAATAACAACAATATAACAAAAACTAAATATTTTACAACGCAATAAGGAACAGGAAACCGACATATTTGAAATTGTAATTTTTATTCGAACAAGAAGGGTAACTCAATCAAAAGTTCATTCACAAAACTTTGCCAAAATTTCTGATTCTTTAAACAAGAAATACGTTTCCTGTTCGATTTCAACTTTAGTACCCCCATATTCGGGCAACATTACTTTATCACCCACTTTCACACTCATTGGTATCTGAACACCTTTTTCGTTACGAATACCTGGACCTACAGCCACTACGGTACCTAAAAGAATTGAATCAACCCTTTAAAAAAAAAGGCAACAGTTTCAGGCCTAAAGTTACCCTGAGGTGATTTTATTTTGCTGGACTCCGGCAAGACAATACCTCCTTTGGACTCGGTTGGAAGTTCAGCCCTCTTAACTAGAAGTCGATTGAACAGAGGGACAACTGTTTTTAGTTTGTGAACGGTTTTCGGCAGAGCTTGTGATGCCATATTAGATTTATGCTACTAATAATCTTGACAAGATAGGTTTAACTGTCAATTGATTCTATGACAACGCACTCAAATCAATTTTGTTGAATGGACCCTTTTTTACTGTAAACAGCATGAAAGACTTAAATTATGCTAATGCTGGGAATTGTTATTAATGCCTCTGAGTCAACAGAGGACATCCATCTTTCCGAAGAGCTCACCGATACTAAGGAAAAACCTTGCAAGAACTTATTAACATTACTCGATGATAAAAATCGTGTAATTGGAAATTTGAGAAAACAAGTGGAAAACCAGAAAAGTCAATTAATGTATTATATCACGAGGGATTTGAGTCCTAACAAAATCGAACAATTTTCCCGATCGGTTTGCTTGAGTTGCACACTAGATAATATAATGAATAAACAACGACATTTTCAGTGCTTTCCTCAAGCATCGGAATGTAGTTTGCCCTTAAATCTTGCAATGAACAAGTTTTACCGGAAAATGGGCGTTAAAACGAAACTATTATCTTTGCACGAACGTATGAAAATTCTAGAAAAGAAAATTTCAAATCTATTAACAAATCAGGAGTATATTTTGAAGAAAATCGTCAATAAATGGTGTGACTTTTTTAAAGTTCGTCAGGTTTTTTACGATTTCAACTCAACTAATCATTGTGGATTAAATTAGGATTTTCCAGGACAGCAGCTTTCACGAGAAATTCCAGACTTTCCTCCTAAACACTGTTAACGTCACGTTGTTTGACGAATTGCTTTCAGCCACAATTTCTTTAGGAAATGAACTAGAGAACTTCAAAATTGCCTGCCAAAGAGTATTAATAATTGAAGAGGAACGAAATAACATTGGTAAGTGAATATTTGGCAGAATATTTACTTAGTAAAGGGAAATTTCCTAGTGGAACACGTATTTTCCATACCAGTTGAAGAAAGATTGAGCCGAAATGGACTTTTGGAACTGCATGAGGAAAAGATCCATTTAGAAGCTGAAATCAAACGACTTCGTCAACTACACGGCTGTCAGATAGGGAAAGGTCAAATGAATGAATTAAACGTAGTCGAAAATATTTTACAAAATTTACAACACGAACTTAACAACAATTTTTTGAAAAACGATGGTATAAAAAAAACATCAGTTCGGTCAATAATTTAGAGGAAAACTTTTAGAAAATTGCATTACACGAATGCTACAGAAAATCAATTTAGAAGCCCGAATGCTTTTGCAACTGACGAAGGAACAGAAACGCTGGCGCTTTAACATTCCAAATCTAAACAGAATTCTTTTTCTCTTTCTTATGGCCGTGGACAATAAAGATTATCCTGAAGATTGTCAAAGTGCCGAAGAAAAATGGTTCTTCTCGCAGCTTAAAGAAGCCGTCATTGCCTGGCAAACTCAGCTGAGTCAGGACAATCACGTTCTAAAGGTCAAAGTTAAGAACTTAACTTCTGACAATATACAGCTTAATTTACAAAGCAAATCTTTAGAACAGGAATTGAAGGAAGTATGTATACCTATTATAAGTATTTTATGATTATATCAGGTTTGAAAATGAAGGGCACGGGGAAAGAACGTGCTATGTCAGACAAGAATAGATTTGAGAAAATCATATTTAACTCAACATAACACGTTCTTTCATCATACTATTATTCTTCAGTGCTGGTTTTTACCTAGGCAAAGCACGTTTGTTCCTCAAAATATTATGTCTTTTGCTAGTGCTTAAGGATACCTACTAAATGTCACTAGTATCTCAAATTTTGAGAAAAAGTGACATAGCGTGTTCTTTCCCCGTGCCCTTCAAATATGAATTTTAAGGTGAAGTTTGAAAATGCCACTGAGGTGCACCGCTTGAAACGTGAAAGGGATATTTTCAAGTCTCAAGTGAAGGACCTACAAATCATCCGCGAAGCTTATGCTCAATTAGTAGATAAGCAACCAACTATAACTCAAAATGAACGCGATCTTCTGTTGCGTCTTCATGAAAAAGACCTCCGGATATCAGGTACAAGTTCTTATTCTAAACTATGTACTCAACTGTTGATGTTTTACATTTTGTAGAACTCGAGGACCTAGAGGAGAAATTCCGCGGGGAAATTAAGAATTTACATGACAATATGCAAGTTACAAATAAACAAATGCAGGTGCTGAACAAGTTTTTCAATGTAACCATCAAGCCTATTCTGGTTGGGACGAAATGTTTGAAAATTTCCTTAAGTTTATAAACATTTTCAGTTGGAAGAACAGCACATACATACGTTAAAAATTTTTGAAGATAACTTCACTCCGAAATCGTACTGGAATTCGCACAGATACTGTTACAAACGGTCTCATTCAACTTCAAAAAAATGTGTTTTTAGTTTGAGAAAACCTAAATCGAAAGTGACCAGGAACTTTGCCAAGGAAAACGTAAAGAAATTTAACTCACTTAAAATGTTATTTTCATGCGGGGGCATGAACACAAATAAGGATTCCAAGGGTGAAACGGTAACGGTTGTGGAAAGTCATAGTGGAAATAAAACAGCCGACAAAGAAGTGATAATGGAAAATTCCTCCTTGTTCAGGGTGGAAATGCAATACGTTCAAGGGAAAAATGGGACAATGTTGGATATGAATGAGTCTGAGATTTTTAGGGATGCGCCCGGGGAATCCGATTTGTATCGAGATTTTTGAAGCAATAAATACCATCATGTGATTTTATGTTATCAATAAAGAAAACCATAGACGTATTAAAAGACATATATACATAGATGGAGAAACTTTCAAAAATTGGAATTATTTATTTCAATGTCTATGACCATTCCCGAATTGTTCCACATATGTTAATGAACACCAATTTTTATTTTAGGGCACAATAGCCCGTGACTTTGCAACATCAGTGGCGTTCCTCTTTTTAATTAAATATTCAAAAAACTGTTATTAAACATAAGTTTTAAGAATATATTTTGATGTAGCAAAGAGCTCAGATACGCGACACTGATTTTGAAATACGAAGAACATTGTTATTTCAGCCTTCAGCGCAGCAGCACTCAAGTAAATAAACTATGTAAAAACAATGTTGGACTACTACACTGAATTGTATTATTTTGCAAAAAATTAATTAATACCAGTGACGTATTTAAAAAAGTTGAAAAAACAAGAAACTGTAGAAATATCAACTGAATTAAGAAAGTGGGGAGGAAAATTTGAAGGAACACGCATATTAAAATTGAAATGTTAACCCCAAAAGGCAACTAAAACATGGAAAAAACATTTATTCTTGCTTTATTCATACTTGAAATTAAAAAATAACAAGAAAACTGTAGAAAATATAAAATGGTTTAGATTATCCTGTTCAAAACTAACGTTATCATTTCGATTAATATTTACTTCCCTCCAAAAAACTGAGCTACTCCAAACGGGAATATTAAAAATTTCTCCATTGACCCCTACGAA
The DNA here is from genome assembly GCA_013372445.1 of Hypothenemus hampei. Taxonomy (NCBI): domain Eukaryota; kingdom Metazoa; phylum Arthropoda; class Insecta; order Coleoptera; family Curculionidae; genus Hypothenemus; species Hypothenemus hampei. The sequence goes on from JABRWK010000006.1 coordinate 152,054, forward strand.
AAGAAAATCCCCAAAATAAACACTCACCTTTCAAATTACAACCACCTTGCGATGGCCCTCCACATAGCGCCCTCCAAAAGTCGCACCCTCACAGCACAAAGGCCTATAAAACTTCTCCTCCTCTTCTTCCGTAGAAACGATATGTCAATATATCCAGAAAAATAGTCGGGCCGCACCAATAACACCAACAATAACAATAGAACTATTTAATATCATAAATAATGAACCGTGTGGAGGAACAACCGTGGAAACGATCAATAATCATTTATATTCACAATATAAAGGTCTCCATACACTACAGGACTGGAAAATCTTCGTTTTTGATTATTACCTAAATGGTTTTTCAATATCGAACAAACACTTTGAAAGAAACCTCACACACGACACTTTTTAAAGAAAAACAAATAATGAATCGTAGATTCGTGCTGTCAAAACGCCTACTATGATTAATTAAATGATAATAAAAATGCCTTTGAAAGGTTGTCTCGACACTGGCGAGAGATGGGGGGGAGGCAAGCGGGTCTTCAGGTCCCCCCTAAAAAAAAAATTAAAAATAATTCCCGTTTATTTAATTTACTACTGAGAGTAGTAAAATGATTTTTCAGCTTGGAACTGCTCTATGAGAGATTTGTTGTCTAACGGTGACGGTTCTCTCTCTCATTCATTGACTGGAAAAGAAATCCTGGGGCGAGCATGCGTTCTGGTTTCCAACTGAGGGTTGGAAATAGGGCGAGGGATGAAATGCCGAAGGGGAGAGGGGTAAATGTACGTACACGTATTAGGTTAGGGGGAAGAAAAAGGATATTTTATTGTGGGATTTCGGGCAGTATATGTATATTCTATGCGTATGTCCACCTGAGAAGATTACAAATATCAAGATAAACTAGTTAAGTTTGAAGGGTGGCTTTTGGACAATTTTTTATGCAATATTTTAGCAACCTCACGAAATAAGCTGATTTGTTTTCCCAACTACGTATTGCTTAACACAATTACCAGAAACTTGTTTGATATCTTTGAATAAATTCATTTTTTAAATCGATTTTTAATGTTGGTATTGCTCCAAAGAAAAAAGAGTATAATTTTGAAAATATTTTCGGAATATTACTAATGGCCACCTTAACAATGTGTCATCTCGCTCTAAACCAACATATTTACTTTCTCCTTAGTATTAAGGTCGAGTAATTTAAATGACCACTTTAAAGCCCACACTCGTGGTCATCGATCCAAATGGTTATTAACAAGCCGTTTATGATGATTCTGATGTTGGAACATGTAACTTTCGGTACTTACCTCGTATTAAAATTTACAAATGATAAAACATTTTTTAAGTATCTGATATCAGAAGTTAAAAAAAAATTGTAAATAATTGCTCTATCGTTTAGTTGGTCGATCGTCTTTGTTAAAATATGCTGCGAAACACTAGTTGATCATTAAAAATATGGATGTTAGTTTAATCGAAAAACTGAAATGCCCAATTTGCAACAATTTTATGAATGATCAGATGGTGGTTTGTCAAGAATGGCATAGAAGAATAGAAGACAAGAGACATTTTTCATATCCAGTGCGTTACAGTTACATTCTTACAAAAAGAAATGTTAATTTAGAAAAAAGTTTCCCCTAAAATCAAAACACTCATGGAAATTAATAACAGTACTGTCCTGTGTAAGTTTTTAATAATTTGCCTGTTTAATAAGTGACAGTTCAAAAAGGTTTTTAAACTTTGAATAGCCAATCGGAATGAAAATTATAGCATCGTATGTCCAGAAGAATTTGGATTTTACGCAGAGAAATTAATTGACCTGAGATCTCATCTAAATGGACAACATGCCAATTAAAATCACACGGGTTACATGTGGAAAGTAAGACAAATCAACAATAATTGTTAATTTTTTGAAAAATTGTGGGTTACAACCTTGTTCCGGTCAGCTATTCAATTAATATTTCTTTTTCTAACAGTATTTTAATATTTTTAGATATACTAAAGTCCAGTTTAAACTGATATGGTTGAAGCAGAAAAAAGAGAGCAGACTTCTAGTTTCTCTATGGGAAAATTCTATGTCATCTATGTAACGAAATATAATGATTCCTACGATATACATATATGTTACAGATATATCGGATGAGAAAATGGTATATAGATACCGAATTGAATATCCAAACAGCCATAAAATTTGTCATTTTTATAAAGATTTTGACAAATTGTATGAACACCAATCGGTTCTAAGACCTAAAGTAATTATCAGGAAGAATATAGAAAAATGTGGTACTAAAATCTCTATTGACAAGATTGGAATTTTATAATTATTATTCATTACGAAATCCATGATATAGCATTTACTAAACTCCATTAAATAATAGTTTTTATACCATGAGTTTTTATCTAGTATCAACTTGTTTCAATGTTATGTATCAGTTGGCATTCCGAGACGCGAAATAGAACTTCGACCGCTACCTCATTGCCTATGAGGATGTCTGCCGCAGTTGTAGACGAAATGTTAGGAAGAAAAGACCTCACTATTTTCTTATGGAAATTGGGTTTCGGTGAAAATTTCCGAAGCTGTGACTAAAAGTTAGTTTAGGAGGTACTGATCAAAAGTTATCATGGGAACAATTCTCAAAAATAAAATTTACAATCTCCACAGGACAGGCAAGGTCAGCAAATATGCCTATAACACAAAGAAAATTGGTTTGAAACCGACATCAGCGATCGGTTAATAAATTTAAAAAAATATAGTTTTGGAAACGAAAACTGTTAAGGCTACATTGGGATTTAGCGGCTCAAAATACACGGGAACGCCATATATATTTCATTGTCAGTACATAAGTTGTAATCTAGTGCGATAATCATCGCTTCGAGATGGATTTTGAGGCTAGAAAAGAATTGTGATTTGATTTAGATTCGGAAGCTCAAAATAGATGGGAGCAACCGATTCCTGATGTTGATTTCAGAGCAATTTTCTTTGTGTTTTATTTTTGAGAGTTGCGCCCATGATAATTTTTGATCAGTACCTCCTAAACTAACTTTTAGTCACAGCTTCGGAAATTTTCACCGAAATTCAATTTTCATAAGAAAATGGTGCAGTTCTTTTATGAGGCCATGACTTATTAGCCCAGAAACCGATCACCATAATAAACAAACATGAACGTTTTTAATACTACATTCTATTGATTATTTATTTTAATTAATAATTGTTTTTTGTATTATTTCATTATCAAATGCATATAAAAAAAAAGAAGATGTATCTGAATTTAGCTTAAAACAGTTCAGTTTACCTATTAATAACAGAGACTTCATGAAAATGAGCATATGATGACAAATTTATAACATGCGTGTCACAGGTGGCATAGAGAAATTTTAATGGCACACGGATGCTAAAAGGTATGACACCCCTCTGATAGGGTCACTTTTAAAATAGGTACCTATTAAAGAATTTAGAACATTCATCGGAATTTTCGAATTGAATTCACTTCATTTACCACAATAATGATGTCATTGGTCGGTATAATGGTACTATGGCACTTGTAAGCTCAGGGCAGGTATTTATGAGACATTTTTGACCTGAAATTAGTTTGGAGACACCATCTTAAGCTATTGTATTTATATCATAGATATATTATGTAGAACTGATTGGCAACACAGAAATTTCTTTATTCGAGAGGATAGAGTATCTTGATATGAGGTCTAACTTTAAACCAGATGTTTGGGTCTAAAGAATTGCCATCCACACTAATGGCCATTTCGCAATAGTCTAAACACATCCAAAGTTTATTTGACAGAAAATTAATTATCATCGGTTCTTCCATGTTCACATTTCCATAGAAGATTCCTGAAGAATTTTTTGAAAATATGTAACGCTTCTGCTGTACTAAGATCCATGAAAATACCAAGGACAAATTTGATGCTAAACATAATTTTTATTAAGGAGAACGCAATTGTCCTTCCTTCATTTCCATTTCCGATGCTACATCATAGTCATAATTATCTCCCTCATGAATAAAATATCATAGTGGAACCACGTGTTCCATAAACGACCGTTTTTAATAATATTCTACTTTCTACATTAGCATAGTCGGCGACAGTTCTTTATCTATCAGGAGAATTCCTAAAACCTATATATACAAGCGAATTTCTACAAATCGCAATTCAAAATGTCTGGGTGTAATGCAAATTTAGAAATTTACGATTCATCAATAGCCGGAACCTCCTGTCCAAACATAGGATGTTCTCTGCTTTATTTTATGTCCTTGGTACAACTACTTCTAAGAGATACCTGTCAAATTTCAGATGCAAACAATCGAATCACACCAAAAACGAATCCAGGTACGTTTTTCCAAAGAATTTGTCATATTAATTCAAAATCCATTTAGATCCAGATTATGATTTCGTGATAATCGGCTCCGGTACCGCAGGATCAACTGTTGCTGGACGACTAGCTGAAATCGGTCACTGGAAAATCCTTTTGTTAGAAGCAGGAAATGATGAACCAGCAGGAACTCAAGTACCATCGTTTTCCTTCAGTTACCAGGGTTCTTCCATTGATTGGCAATTTAAAACTGAACCTGAACCGGTCGGTTGTCAAGGTTTTGATGAAAAACGTTGCTCGTGGCCCAGAGGCAAGGTTCTAGGAGGTACCAGCGTAATTAACGGCATGATGTTCATGCGTGGTACTCAAAAAGATTATCAAAGATGGGTCGACATTGGTAATGATGAATGGAGTTTCGAAAAGATTTTAGACGATTTTAAATCTTACGAGAATGCCCAAGACGTAGATCCTGAAGATGCATTTTTGAGAGGTCAAGGAGGACCAGTAACTATTGAAAAATACCCTGATCAGCCTCCATTCGCATGGGATATTTTAAAAGCGGGAAAAGAGATTGGGTATAATGTAAGCAATGATTTGAATGGGAAAATGTTCAACGGATTTGCTGTAGCACAAATGAATTCACGGTAAATTTGATGAGTTTAGTATAAAACATGGATTAATTAAAGAAACCTTGAATATGCTATTTGCTATCTGACACAAATATGTGTTATCTGTAGGAATGGAGTTCGACTGAGTTTAGCAAAAGCATTTGTACGTCCTCAAAAAAACAACCCCAATTTCCATGTTATGTTAAACAGTACTGCAACAAAAATTTTAGTACAAACCGACGCCTCAGGAATAAAACGGGCTTATGGTGTCGAATTCATGTACAATGGTCACATATATCAAGTTAATGTAATAAAGGAAGTTATAGTATCAGCAGGAGCTGTTCAAACACCTCAGATTCTCCTTTTATCTGGAATTGGGGACAAGAATCAATTGCAATCAGTAGGAATACAACAGGTAAAATCCATTAGTTGAATAAAGAATTTCACAAACTTGAACACTAATCGGATAGATCCATGATTTGCCTGCAGTAGGACGAGGATTAAAAAATCACGTGTCCTTTGAACTAGGCACCACTTTGAATCAAAAAAAGGCAAATCTACTGAATTCAGAGGCTGTCAGTGAATATATTCGACACCAGAAGGGCCCAATGAGTTCTACCGGTTTAGCTCAGGTTTAAATTTTACGAAATGAATTATCGAACTTCTTAATGATTCCAAGATTATTTAGGTTACGGCACGGATTCATTCAAAGTACAGCACCGTGGACGATCCAGACATTCAATTCTATTTTTATGGTTTTTGTGCCAAATGTCCTAATTCTGAAAATGCCACTGACGAATTGGAAAAAGTTTATATTTATCCTACATATTTGCACAGCAAGAGTAGAGGGTAAGATTTCAAATTTAAACCTAAAAACGATGTCTTTTGAATGGCCCAAATCGAGAATGTAATTTGAAAAATATCTGGATTGATATAAAAATAAGTAAGATTTGAAAAAATTTTCACGTCTGATTTTCAATTTAAAAAAAACCTCATTATTTCTAAGACGTCTCTTAGATGTCCTGAATATCTTTGAAAAGTTTTGTTCTAATTTATTTTAGTTACATAGGATTACATTCAAAAGACCCATTCACACCTCCAAAAATAGTCGCCAATTATTTGACACAGAAATCAGACCTAGAGGGTTTGAGAGCTGGAGTCCGAATAGCTCAGAAACTTATAAGCTCGACTATATTCCAAGAAAAATATGGTATGAAACTAGATCGAGTTCCTTATGGCAATTGTGGAAAATTATACAAGTAAACAAATAAAATCAATCAATAAATTATATTTTCAAGTTCTATTCCAGATGGGATAGTGACGAGTTTTGGAATTGTGCTTTAAAATTCAAAACTGGTCACGAGAATCATCAAGGCAGCTCCTGTCGAATGGGTCCTAGGAATTTTTCAGAATTTTGCGTCAATCAAAAACTGCAACTCTATGGCATTGAGAATATTCGTTTGATTGACGCAAGTGTTTTTCCAGACTTACCTTCAGCAAATCCTCAAGCAACCATTATAATGGTGGCTGAAAGAGGATCTCGCTTCATTAAAGAATATTATTTAAATTAAAGTCCGTCGCAAATAATTCAATTTTTAGTTAATAGTTACTTTAGTTGTTCATTTGCATAAGGTTTGGTTTAAAGTGGAATTGGTAAACACTGTGTCTACAGCNTTGAATAAATTTATTGGGCAAAATTACAATTTCCCATGTAAAATTCAATTTCAAATGCAGTTTTTGAGTGTCTGAAAAGTTTCATCCCGGAACATCCCTCATTTGAATTGAACGTATCGTGTCTTAACATTTTTCATTTAGGGCCGTATTCATAGTCGCACCTTAAATCTTCCTCAGCACTCATGTCTTCCTTGACCAATGAGGAACGACTATTCATGGCAAACAAACACTCCTTATTGGTCAAGGAAGACATGAGTGCTGAGGAAGACTTAAGATGCGACTATGAATACGGCCCTTAACTTAATGTATTTTTTCCTTTTCAAAATAGGCAAAATTCATACATACTGCCAAAAAAGGGTTGGCAGCCCTACTTTGGAAAATCTTTTATGAAAGAAGAAGAAAAAGAAGAAGAATGTATTTTGACATTTAGCTATATATGATTGTTGACTATTTTGTTAATTGTTTACATTAGTTTAAATATAAAGGGATAAAAATGGAAAATAAATGCAATTTGTGTTGTATATGTTTAATGAAAGATAACACCGCCATTAGCGTTTTAAATCTGGACGTTCAAGGCCTTAAATACAGCGAAAAATTGGCACTGTGCGATTCCACACAAGTAAATTTAATATTTAATTTTGACACTTTCAATGATTTTGTAATAATTTTCTCTTTAATTAGAATTGGGAAGATGAATCGTTAAGTCTCTGTTCGAGTTGCGTCGAAAAAGTAAATATTGTGTTTGATTTTATTGAACTGTGCAAAAAAAGCTCTAAACTACGTGAAGATAAATTAAAGCAACTTCAATGGGCCAATGAAAATGATTTAGAAGATGCTGAGGATTTTAGTTGTGACTTTTGCAAGAAAAATTTTAAGAAGAAACGTACTTTAAAATCACATATTACAAAAATGCATAACAAACACAGAGATATTGATACAAATTCAGGTAAAGATATTCTGCGTTTGCATAATTTATTGTTACAACTAAATATTATTTATTAATAACAAGAGAAATATCTTGACTAAAAAAGGGTTTATTGATATTTCAAAAATGATACATGTTTATCTGATAATCCTTTTAAGCATTTTAAAAAGAAGTCTTACCTCTCTCTCCGTCCTTGTTATTCTCACACTTGTTGAGATATCACCACCAGTTAAGTTTATGTTTATATTGAGTTTGTGTGTTTACGTAGTCCATTAAACTTATACTCTACCCAATATAAGTTGGTTGTTTTATATTTTTTATTTTCAGTGAAAGATGAAATAAAAGATGATAAATCCTTTGAGAAAGAGGCCAACAATCCAGAAAAATCTCGGAAAAAAACAAAACGACCTGAAGCTTTTACTTGCGAGTATTGTGGCAAGCAATTCAACAGACACCAGCACTGGTTAGCGCATACCCGTTCAAAACACACCTTTGAAAAACCGTACGAATGCAAACTGTGCGAAGCTCGATTCACAACGTCGCACAGTCTTCTGGTGCATACTCGCAACCACAACAATGAAAAACCTTACATTTGTAGCACGTGTGGAAAGGGTTTTGTATGTTCCGGTGATTTATTTCATCACAATAAAATCCACCTAAACAAGAAAGAATACGAATGCAATGTTTGCAATAAACGCTTCAATACCACTAGTGTGCTCAGAACTCATAAAATAGTTAAGCATACCGAGCCTCACGAGTGGAAGTATATTTGTAAGATATGCGAAAGACGATTTCCTATCAATAGTAGTTTAACTTTACATTTGAAAAGACACACTGGAGTGAAGGACCATTCGTGCCACATTTGCGGAAAGAATTTCGTCAGTAGACCTGAAGTTATGAAACACTTTCTTAGCCATTCCAATGAAAAGAATTTCAAATGTGAACTTTGTGATGACAAGGAGTACAAGAACAAAGATGGTTTGAATAAACATTTGAAGATAGTCCACGATTTAGGGCCGTGGAAACCTCCGAAATTGGAAAAGAAATTTTCCTGTATGTTGTGTCCGAAAAAATTCGCTTATTCTAATAAGTTACAAAGACATTTGTTGAGCCATACCGGGGCGAAACCCTATAAGTGTGAGTTCTGTGATAAAAAGTTTAGTGACTCATCTTATTGTAAAAATCACATCAGAAAAGAACACGAAGAACTTTTAGGAAATGAGGATGGAATTAAGAAATCTGTACAAGTGGTCACGACCGAAGGAATTATTACTTGAAAAATACTTTTATTTTTTTAAAATCCGTTTCAAATTCCATAAAAATCATCAATAGGCTAAAATATATAGTATATATAAAATTTCTTACAGACAGTTTAGCAAAATTTCAACAGAAATATCAGTCTATTTTCCCACTTGATCTTGAAATATCCGAAAAATATCTGATAGAGCCAGTTACAAGACTATAATAATGTACAAATTCATATCTTTTAAATGAATTATTCTTTTGAAATTTTTCTAAATAGTTTACTTTTTTTTAACAATAATAAGGCATCATAAGTTTTTCACGTCCATCATATCACATTAGTTCAGGAATAGATTCCTGATGATTTAATAGGAATTTGGCAAGTTGAGCCTCGTTCCCATAAAATTTATTTGATTCTGCGCTATTTCTCATTACGTCTTCATGATAAGTAACTTTCAAATTCATCTCGGTAGCCCTCATGCAATGGAAACTTTCTGTACCATGTTGTACGAACATTTCAAAAATGTTACCATTGTGGTCTTTCAAGGCTTGAAGTCGTGCAATGTCGTTGTCAACTCGTATTAGTGGTACTATATTTTGAATATTTTTCCTTGCTGAAAACAACAGTACTATTGCAGGAATCAGTTTTAAGAAAATTCAAAAATTACCAGTAACATAATCTCTTCCATAAAACGATATATAGTTATATAATTCTCTATCAAAATGTCCAGACATTTTATTGACATCGAATTGGATTATTTGGGAAATTTTTGGATTATATTGCCTAAATGGTATTGGCGAGTAAATTTGAAAATCTTCAATGGTATTCATGCGAACCTAAATTAAAAAATACATAAATAATAATATTTCAATCGAAATATCCCTACTCTGTTTAAAAAATCTATGGTGAAAATAGCGTAGACATCCACAAACAACGTTAAACTGCCCAAACCAATTTTTTTTAAAGCCAAATCAATCACGGCAAAATTCAAAATTTTATTTTTTTCAAAAGTCATGGATGAGCCTTCAGGAAGTCTTATAGAGAGCCAAGATATTTTTGCATCGTCATTTGTATGTATCAGACTTGAATCTCGAACGAATTGCTTCAATTTTACAAATACATCTCCTGAACCTTAAATCGCATCCGTTCATAACGCATAGTTTTTGATAACTATTTAAATCAAACCTTTGCTATCTGAATTGTATTGATACAAAAGCACTAGCAACAAAAGCGTTTTTTCCTTTTTTTCCATTATAGAGGCATTGTATTGTTTCAAAAACACCTCTGCCTGATCCACATCAGCTTCTTCAATAGGCACAACTATAAATACTCGAGAATTTTCTGTGACGTATGGTACTGGAACGAATTCGGCAGTACCCAATGGTTTGCACACTTCAAATCTACATTAATTGATATTTTAATTAAATGGGACCTTTTATACGTTATGTTACCTTTTAATAATTTCCCTGCCATTATTCAAATCTTTGAATGCTAAATCGAGAGTATAATCCATGCCTCTGCTTAAATCGAACTTTTTATATCCATTGACGATCCTTCTGAACTCATAACTGCCTTTATAATCTTCCATTACTTGCTGTATAACATGCTTCATGATATTTTCAATATCTAAACGTTCTGGTTCTGAGTGACTTCTAGACACAGTAAAATCGTCGGGAAAAAATATGTGAGTTGAGTTGAAATATTGTTGTCTAGGTATATCAAATCTGGATGCAGGTATGGCTCCTGTTCTTTGTCCAGGTGGCCAAGACTCTGTTAAGCGACTGGACAATTGAGCAATATGTTTTTGAGAAATATCCAAACGTTGCTAAAATAGAATATCGTATGACTAGAGCAGAATAACAGTTACTACAATGAGTGTGAAGTTTAGTATATCAGGGAAACTAAGGTTGCATCTACAAAAGTTACATGTATTCTTTAGTTGTCAGCACCATGCAAGATTTCTTGATTTTATCGATTTTCTTGTCAATAGAGTGAACTGGCATTATTAACAACATGCCGATATTGGAATTCAATTGAATTAAATTTCTTCTCTAAAGAGAGAATTTCTCCTTAGACGAATTTACATTTAATGTAAATTCGTCTGCAATCCGCCACTTTCGCCTTGCTTGACAGATATCGAAAATCGATTATTCAATACATACAGGTATCATCAAATGATACGGTTATTTTTCATAATGAAATTTACCTTAAGGAAGTAAGAATTTAACCTAGAAATGTCTTCGATAGTGACCACTGGATGAATGGTAACTGCTTGATTGAATTCTTGATTTTTAGTTAACCCCTTTAAATGTGCAGAAAGATTAAAGTGTTTCAGTTTGAATGAGGGAAGAGTTTGTTCCTAAAATTACACCTTATCATTCAAGATGCTTTCAAAATTTGTATTACACTTGCTTGGATTTCGTTTTGACAGTACAGGTTTGTGCTATGATAAATGCAATGTCCAATGTTCTCGCTATAGTCTTCTGAAACTGTATTCATAATGCACCATTCAAGGTTTTGTCTTGCTGCCTTTAATACTGAATTGCTCAGTACAATTCCAGCACCTAAAAGTTATTGAGCTTAACTACGTGAATCATTTGTGAAAAAGTATCGTTCTACCTAAATTACAGTAGCTGCTATCTGGAACAGTGGCACCTAAGTAAACGTCCATACTAACACTTATTTTATTAACTATATCTCTCAATCGATGTGCATTAACAAACGTAAAGTCATTAGTAAAGAAATAATAATCATAATTGTTAAGATAAGTATCTGCCACATATTTAATTACTTGGAAAGGCCTATATTTATGTCTGGCATCTGTGAAACCAACTAGACCTATAGAAAATCTTATTTAGTTAATTAGAAAATAATAAGTAAAAGTAATCTAATACCTGTAAGGTTAAATTTAGATTTAAATTTGTACTGTGCTGTAATAAAATACTTAATTTTATCAACTAAATGTCCAATAGTACTGTTAATTTGCAATGCCTGAGTGTTAACTTTATCCTCAGAAGTGAAAATACCGACAAAGAGTTTCTCCCTTATTCCTAATTCTGTTGAATAATATCTGGGACGCACAAAATTAGGCTTCTTATTGTCAGCAGGTTTCTCTGGTAGTATTCTTGGGGCCAGTCGATTAATTGAACTATTGATGATCTCTTGGGCAAATCTTACATCTTCTCTAAAGGCGTTTTCAGTGCTTTGGCAACTGTCGAATGTAGTGGTGATAAATGAAGATATATACAGGCCTATAATGATGCCCAGAAAGAGGTACACGTTTTCAAACAGAAACTTTTTTGTCACTAAAATCATGTTTCTAATGAAGAAATGGCACTTTATGACTGTTACACACACATGACTAATTTTGTGTTATTTTTTAATGGCCGTACATCTAGCTAATTAGAAAAATTGTTTAAAATTAGATTTTATTTACAAATTTAAAGTTATTAAACTTTTTTTAAATAAACATAACCTATTTAACATCTAAACTAGTAGTGGCTAATAGCCTAATTAGCTAGATTAGTTCACATGATACAATAAATATAATTATTTATTGTATCATGGATTAGTTCATGTATTAATAAAAATATCATTTTCCAACATATTAAATTTCTAAATTCTTTATATCACAGAGATTATTATACTCAAGAAATTTGGTTAAAATAATAAGCAATTTGTAGTTGAACTCAAGTAAAAAGAAAAAATATTTATTTCATAGAAATGTTAGCCAGTACTTTCTATTTGACAGTGACAATTAATAATTTGACAAGTTATCAATTGTCACTGTCATGCAAATGACATAAGCCTGCTGGGATCAGCTGTTTGTATATCCTAATTTTTTATAATAAAAATGCAGGCCGTTATTAGGACTAGTTTGACTAACCTACCCGCAAAATTCTTTTTTAATAACACGAATGGAGCGGCCCTATTGCATACTAGGTAACACACCTTTCTCACATTTAGCTAACTTCTTATAAACTAGTTATGTAAGTTTTGAGGTTAAAAACCACTTTTAAATTAGCTTTTATGATGAATTAAATTATTTATTATTCAATTAAATATTTTTGTCTTACTTGATAGTATTCAAAATAAAGCGCGATGGTTTCCCGACAAGGAATACATGGACCAATTTACGGGACCTGTAATGTACCCAGATGAGGATACCAAACATTGGGCAATGCAGCCTTGGAACATTAGAAAAGCTCCAATTGAAAAAGAAGTGAAAAATATAACAATCAACTTTGGTCCCCAACATCCAGCTGCTCACGGCGTATTACGACTTGTTTTAGAGTTAGATGGCGAGGTTTGAGTATGAAAATCTAAGTTTTAACGTAAAATAGTTAAGTGTGCTTTTAGACTGTCAGAAGATCAGATCCTCATATTGGTCTACTACATCGTGGCACTGAAAAACTGATCGAATACAAGACATACACTCAAGCTTTGCCATACTTTGACCGGCTTGATTATGTATCTATGATGTGTAATGAACAGTGCTACAGCTTGGCAGTGGAAAAGTTGCTTAACATTGATGTTCCAATACGTGCAAAATATATAAGAGGTTAATAAATCCTTTATTGCTTACTTTAAAGCTCTAAGTGATATATTCCCCAGTGCTATTTGCTGAGATCACTAGAATCTTAAACCACATCATGGGTATTTGCACTCATGCCTTAGATATTGGAGCATTAACACCATTTTTTTGGATGTTTGAAGAACGTGAGAAACTTATGGAGTTCTACGAACGAGTATCTGGAGCCCGAATGCATGCCGCTTATGTCCGCCCAGGTGGAGTGGCCATTGTAAGATTTATTATGTGTTCAAAGGCCTCAATAATGTCTCTAAACTTAATTGTAGGACTTACCTTTAGGCTTGTTAGATGATATTCATGAATTTGCCTCAAAATTCAATGAGAGAATAGATGAATGCGAAGACTTATTAACAACTAACCGATTATGGGTTCAAAGAACTCAAGATATTGGAATTGTGTCAGCTGAAGACGCTCTGAATTACGGTTTTAGTGGTGTTATGCTGAGAGGCTCAGGCATCAAATGGGACCTTAGAAAGACACAGCCCTACGATGCCTACGATTTAGTGGACTTTGACGTCCCAATAGGCACAAATGGCGATTGTTATGATCGTTATTTATGTCGAATACAAGAAATGAGACAGTCTTTAAAGATTATTGAACAATGCTTGAATCAAATGCCAGCGGGAGAAATTAAAACAGACGATGCTAAAGTGACGCCTCCGTCTAGATCGGAAATGAAGGTTTTCTTTACAAAAAATTACTTTCACTTGCTTTATTTCCTAAAACTCTATTTTAGACATCCATGGAGGCTCTAATTCATCATTTTAAATTATTTACTCAAGGTTATCAAGTACCTCCTGGTTCCACATATACAGCTGTTGAGGCCCCCAAGGGTGAATTTGGTGTTTATTTGGTATCAGACGGAGGCTCAAAACCATACAGGTAAATAGAATTAATAATTAATTATCAATTATTGATAATAAGAGTTACTGTTTATGTTGGATTTTAGATGCAAAATTAAGGCTCCTGGATTTGCACATTTGGCTGCCCTAGACAAAGTTGGAAAGAACCATATGTTGGCTGATATTGTAGCCATTATAGGGTCATTGGATATTGTATTTGGAGAGGTTGATCGATAAAATTTTCAGTTCCCCAAAAAACGTTTTTACGAGAATAATTTAAAGTTGTATTAAATAATTGCACTGTAAATAAATGTGTCGTGTTACAAGGTAACTTTATTCGATCTGTTATTCAGCTTCATCACTAGATATATAAATCACTTCATCTTTTTCACTGTTATTCGTTTTTGAACTATTTGAGTTTTTGAAAGACAACACACTGATCTTTTTAGAACATTTTTCCATCTTTTTCGAAGGTTTCAAATTGTTTTCTACTGTTATATTTTCAGATTCCTTTCTGTATTGTGTCGTTTTTTTTCTTGAATCATTTGCCTTTACAAAATTAATTTTTCTTTCCAACATCAATCGTTTTCGATGCCTATAATCAATTACTGGTTTGGAATTTACAATAGGTGCAGAAAAGTCTATTTCTTGTGGATCTGTCCTAGAGTCTCTTTGCAATTGTCTTACATCTTTATCAATTTTTTTATTGTTAGTTACTAAATGAGACACCATTCGTCTAAAACATGTAAGATTAGGTTTAAGACGAGTATTCACACTAAATTTTCTTTCTCTACGTTTACTCTCTTTTATTAATTCCCTCAGAACTTCTCTGGAAAAAAGTTCATTTTCAATACAAATATTTTAAGTGTATTTTGAAGTACTTACTCATCGGAATTAAAGATTTGTAATAGGCTGACATAGTAATTCTGCAAACGCAGAGAATTTAATTATTTTATTTCATTTACATTTTGGAGTTTCTAAAGTTGAACTGCAATTGCAAATCTTTCGTATGAAATACACAAAAATACAGTAAACCTCACCTGTAATGTACACACTTATTAGGAATCCATGATTATAACGTACCAAATAAAAAGTCCCGGTAATTATTATGAAACATAGATATACATATGTATTTATTTTTTTTAACGAACTTTTGATATAAAGTACTTATTTTTAAGGTTCCTTCTGGTACGTTATAACCGAGTTTTATTGTATTCTCTTAATAAACATTCATATGTTTCATGTCAAAAACCTGTCACACTGCCACTTTATGTATAGGCAACCAATTAAATTTAAAAATATAAATATTAGGAAAAAGAAATTAAATTAAAACACAAAAATTGATAACAATTTTTATCTTATTTTTTCACATTATTTTGCTAGAATTAAATCTTAAATTACCTATTTAGTTAAGAATTAAATGTTAAGCGCCAAATTTTACTGTCATCTGACAAAAAAAGCAACTTAACCACAAAAAGTAACGCGTACATGGCGTCTAATAACAATATAAACTGATAAAATATTTCAAAAAATATATAGTAATTCATTTAGCTATCGACGTTGATAAATGGACCAAACAAATAAGTATTATTATAACAATTTTCGTTCGTATAAAAGTCTACCTGAGAAATCAAATATGTTGAAAGTTACCCATCGAGAACCCAGGTATGTTAACATACAAAATAGCCAAGAATACTTGAACGCAGACAGCAAAACAAGAATTGAGATGTTGCACAAATACCATCAATCTCAATTTTTCAGAGAACATTTTACTGGGTAAGAACCCTTTAAGAATTTATGCCAATTTTCTTAAAGTTAGTCTAATTTCATTATGATAGATTATCTCTTAAAGATTATCCTTATTCAAGCCTAATAAAAGTTGAAGTTCGTCAAGAATCCCCAACAAAAAATGGAAACGAAGATGAAGATTCACATCAAGATATTGTTCATTCAATGTATCAGACTCGCTCTGGTCGAATTACCAAAAAAAAAGTACAAGTTTTCATTAAAAAAATTACAATACCGTTCATAAAATTTTAGGAATATACTGAGATGAAGTTAGACAGCGATGATGAATGTCCAGTGAACAATAAAGTGCCCCGGCTAGATCCCGATTTTCACTTAAATAACAATTCCCTTGATTCGGAAGTAGAAAAAACTGTAAAATCATCAACAAATGATGACAGTGAATGTAAAAACGAAGCTACAACAAGAAAAATATCCACACCAAAAGGTCGCAGATCTATTAATCAACAAGCGGAAGGTGGTACCACTTAGTTTAAAAGAAAATTATTTTTTTTTTTAATTATTTTAAAATTGTTTCAGAATCTACAGACCAAAGCAGGAAATCGTAAGTATAAAATGATGGAATAAATTATAGTTAGCTGTTTAATATCTCATATTTGAAGGGAAAAATCTAAAGCCGAAGAAAAACCATCAAAATCAAACATGGTGCTTTGTCCTATTTGTTCCATATCTTTTCCTACAAAAGAAATTGAGGTGAGGATTTTTAAATTTACGAAATGTACCATTTTCAATGATTTTTCCTGTAGCGTCACGCGTCCTCGTGCAGTGACGAAGTTAATGTTTTTGAGGAAGGGCCATTTTCCCATTGAAATAATTGTTCTATGTAATTAATATAGAGCCATTAAGACCAATTAATACCTAAAATAGTTTTTTATATTTCTTTGTTTAAGACATAAATTTGTTCCTTTAACATTCAGTGTAAGTAAATTTATATGTGATTGTTACATTATAAAAATTAAATTTAAATATATTAGTTATAAAATAATGAAAGAGGATTGTTCAGATATCAAGCGATTGAAACTTTCTTTTTTGGTAATTCGCAGTCATTCTAGAGTTTAAGTTTGTTTTCTTTTTTTGGTGCTTACTTTGACAAAAAAAAGAAAATGTCTATGGGTTTTCTACACTCCGAAAATATACCTGAATTGTTAACAAATGCGTCAAAGATTTTCTAGACTTTATTAGAAAACCATTTAGGCAGACATTATACGGAATTTTACAGAGAATGGATAGATTAATAAAACGACGATAGTGTTTCAATTACTGAAAGTATGCAGTAAAAATGATGCTACCTATACAAAACTATTGAATTCGATAACTCAGGCGGAAAATTGCTCACTATATCGCAAGGCATCCGAATGTTGAACTTTCAAATAGATCCTTTCATTTAGATAGAAAGAATTTCATAATTTTACTTTGCAGGATATTTTTTTATAAAGGATTTTAAAAAGTCAGAATTCAATCAATTATTCACAATAGTGATATTTGTAAATGAGGCAGTAAGCTTTGGAGATTTATTAGAATTGTTGACATTTGTCAAAATATTTTTCGACAGAACATCGCAATCTTTTGTGTCGAAAAATCTATTAAATTTCATTCAATAATATCCGTTCAAAGATGTTTTCGATGTCGATTTGATACCAGAGGGTATCCCCCAAATAATTTTCAGTATAGATTCGTTAATAAACAATCCCTTTAAGGATATATTATACGTTTCTTAGTCTTGTTGCTCAAGTGAAATAACGCGTGTAAGCTGTTTTGAAATGGATTATTCATTTTGCCGGAGAAAAAGGATCTGCCATAGGTGCATTGATGGTTACATAATCCAAGACGCAAGATTAGATGTGCAACATGGCTCACCTTTCAATTCTGTCATTTGGGTGACAGCTGTGACGTTTCTAACCACACAAATCAAATATGAAGTTTGGAAATGCATAAACCAAAGTGTAAACATTGAATAAAAATAGTTAATTTTATATTGAATATTTACATTTTTTCTAAAATCGACAGCTTTTTATCGGTCACACAATCAATTGGGATTTATTAAGGCGTGCCCAAGTGTTGTGCAACTCAGAGAAATAACTATAGAGTTATCAGCAGTGAGTTTTGTTAAAATGTCTTATTTTGGATCACCATTATCTAATTCGTATCATTACAATCGCGAATACGATTTTGACGACACGAAATACGATGACGAAGACGATAGAGACCAACATGATAGCAGATTTGACGGCAGTGATGAGGACACGGAGGACGCAAGTGAAACAGATACAGGCACAAGAATTTGAATAAACAACATAATGAATTTACGGATTTTTTCATTATTTAGGACACCCGGAGGAACAACTAGAAATTAAAGAACAGATGTACCAAGACAAATTGGCAACCTTAAAGAAAAAGTTACAACAATTGAGAGATGGAACACATCCTGAGTATAATAAAAAAGTTAAGAAATTAGAGGCTCAATATCATGAACGCTTGAATTTAAATGACATTTATCGGTAGGTAATGATAAATTATCCATAAACTTATGACAGTTCGTTATATTTTTTATTAAAAAGGGAGTACATGAACGAATCCATAAAACGAGATTATGCCCTGGAAATTAAGGCAGCCGCCAAAGATTTTGAGGAAAAAAAGATTGATTTAAGAGAAACGTTAATTTCCGATCTGGAGGATAAGAAACGAACTATAGAAACTGAACGATGTTCTATGGAGTTAACTGGAGATTCCATGGAAGTTAAACCAGCCATGACAAGAAAATTAAGGCGCAGACCCAATGAACCCATACCATTACCTGAGAAACGTAGGAAAGTGCCCACAGCGCAGATAGTTTATCTTCTTGATGAAAAAGAAATGGAAAACGATTTAAGATTAATCAGAGAAAAGGCATTTATTCCAGTAAGAAAGGTAGGAGAAACTTCATCAATAAGCAGTCCCAATCATAATTTGGCCAACTTTAGCAACTTGCAAAGTATAAGTGAAGTAAGTAAGCTTATTTTATAGTCAAGTACTTCTCTATGTAAATTTATTGTAGCACCAAAACCTTATTGAAACTCGTATAGAAGATGGTAAACTTCTCTATGAGAAAAGGTGGTTTCACAGGGGACAATCTATATTCGTGGAAGGTAAATTGATTCAATAGCCTTCATGTTTATTACAAACCATTGTTTGTCTTTCTTACAAACCAATTACTAAATCACGTTTCCGCTTCCCATTCGAAATCGCCTAAATTTTAATCAAAACAGCGACCCCATCATGACTTATTAAAGCTTTTCCAAAAGAACTCAAAACGATACCAGTGATTCAAAATCATGCGCATAACTATTGCAAATAAAGCTAGGTTTACACATACACTGATTAAAGGTACAAGAAGTATTTGTATGGAAATTGGCGTCACAAATACAACCCCTATTATTTCGTGGCAGTGAATGAGNCATAGCTTTCGAAATAACTTTTCTACAATAGAACTAATTTGAAAATTTGTAAAAAATTAAGAACTGCCACTGTCTTTGAACACTAATAACTTCAAATTTTCCCTATAAAAAAAACTATAAATTTTCAAATTTATAGTTTCACCTCTTTAAATAAATACGGCGACTTCAAACTCACCCTGTATAACCTAGTTTAATATTTTCCTTATTGTATACGTATAAAAAGTATCCGGCTTTAAGAATCATTAATGAAAAATGAGAGTTACCATTAAAAAAAACATTGACTATACATGATGGGGTCAGAAGTCAATCAGTATAAGTCAACATTTTCTTACAATGGATTTTGCATTTTTTTTTGAACACTATTCATTATTTTCATATTAGTTTTTTTTCGTATTTTGGTTGCGTCAGTATTTAACCTTTAACAAAAAAAAAAATCCTTCGACAGATTGTAACAAAAAAAAATAAATTGTTTTATTGAGAGTATGTCGTATTTTTCCAAAGCATAAAATAAGGAAATATGGCTTCAATTTACCAAGTACGCATTAATAGTCAATTTTAGAACTCTTCTGTTATTTTGCTCGAATAAAACTAAGAAATAATAATTACCTTTAAATGAAATTTGCCATTTATAAAGTCCAAGAATCGTCTCATACTGAACTGCGGTCCCACAAGACATGCACTAGGAAATAAACTGTGACCAAGTACTTGAAGCAAAGTAGGTTTCTCTTTTAGTGCACTCTGAAGGGCATCAGAAGATAATTGTTCTTTTGGACGGGTACCATCATACACATCAAATGCCACTCCAATTAATCGAAGTACCAGAACACAAAATGGCATTGTCCAAGTAATGTCGTAGGAGTCTGTGCTTGAATACACATAACCTGGGGAATAGAAGTAAATAAATATAAAATAAATAACCAGGAAATAAATATACCAGTTAAAAGATAAATAAAGTTAAAAATGAAAACTACCGATACCATCAAAGGGCCTTTCAAAAATGTTATTGCTAAGTACGAGAAGAGTATTGTTGCTAAACAATGAAACATGCCAATGCCATAATTCCAAAAACCAAGAGTCAGCCCACAGGCTGTAAAGTACAAGCATTGGAACACTCCATCTTTATTATACAGAAACTTTCTATATATTAAAGCGAATGGATAGCCTGAAAAATAAGTTATTTTAAAAGTTCACAAAACAAATTATTTTAAATACCAGCTAGTATGCCTAAAACTAGCTTCAAAGCTGGCTCAGTTAAACCTATATTTTGAGCCAAAGACGCTATTAAACCTCCAGCCATTTTTATGTGATTTCAATGGAAAAACACCTATTCCGTTTCTATTAATAATGCCCTACAACATTATACAGCTGAAATATTTTTTCTTTTTAAATATAAACTTTGAACTAAACACTATAGTAATTGACAACTGACATAACCCCACAAATTTACTGCTGATCACTAATAAGAGCTCATAGCCAATTGACAGTCTGGTTAAGAAATAATTGAAATCATTGGTTGGAAATATTCCAAACTATTTTTGATTGGTCATAAGTTACATCCGAGGCCAACTTCAGAGAGATTTAGAAATCAATAAAACAATATAAGTATAACCTCTAAAACATTGGCGGTTAACTTGTTTCTATTTCTATTTGTCAACTTTTATTGCAAAAAAACAGTGAATTGTCCTTTTTAAATGTTTTCTTCAAAATATTTATCTAAAAATGAGTGAAAATTTAACAGAAAAATTAAAGGGAACTAATATGCCTGAAGTATTCAGCCAAGGCAAGAAGATCAAATTGGTTTTCAAAAGCCCCATTGAAGTGAAAAGCATTGGATCTGAGACAGTGATAGAATTTGAGACTGAAAAGTGTGTTACTCAAAATCCATCATTGTCTGATCATCTTTACGCAGCAACTGAAGAACCTAATGAAACTGTAAATTCATGGCAGGAGTTATTCAAATTTAATGATAATATTGTCCAGAACACTCAACTAGATAGAACCTCTGATCAACAGTTACAAGAAACAGGTAACCACTTAAAAAAAATTGGTTTACTATGTTATAAATTTGAATTTTTAAACTAATAAACATAGTGTTGTCACAGATAAAAATAAAGAGCTTCCTACAGCAATACCTTCAATATTAACTGATACCTTGACTGGTTTTGCACCCTACGACACTCGATTATTAACAGTACCAATGGAAATTACTACAGAATTTAAAGATACAATGTTAAGTGAAGGGATCAATTTTGTCGACATGTCAAAAACTGACAACAAGAAGAAACGTATTATATTTATTACCCGAGATATTGCAAAAAGTTTTCTTTGTTGTACAGAATGCAAAAAGGCATTTAATGAGCGGTAAGTAAAAATTCTTATTTAGAAATTTTTATAAAATATGTGATAAATTTTTAGGGCTGAATTTATGGACCACAAGTTTCTGCATAAAAGAGGCAAAATTGAATTGTCAAATCCTAAATTTCAGTGTAGTACATGTTCAGCAAAATTTAATAAATACACTTTCTATCAAGAACACTTACATTTTGAACATAAAATTAATAAAGACCAGCTAAATATGGATAATGATAAAGAAACGAGTCGGAAACCTAAAGATTCAAAAATATTTAAGTGTGATAAGTGCAACAAAGTCTTCCGCAATAACATGTGTTTACAATCTCACTTAGAATCCATTGCAGATGCCCCATGTTGCAACTATATGCAATGTCAAATATGCTTAATTAAGTAAATTACTAATTGAAAGTATTGTTCTTGCTTAAAAAAACAAATTTCTAGACTGACCAAGACTGACTTCCTTCAACATGTAAAAGTTCATCCAAACTTTATGTGTGATATATGTGGCAAAAATACTTTTATTTCCAAGGCAGCTTTATCCAATCACAAATGCAACGTACACAGAAACAGTAATATCGTATGCCATCATTGTGGTTTAGAGTTAAAATCAAAGGCCGGCTTAAAAACCCACATTGTAGCTATTCATGGTAACCTTTCAATAATGTATAGTGTCATTTTTAAACAACATTTCTTTAAGCTGGAGAAAAACATATGTGTGATCAATGTCCGTTCATAACAAACACTCATATAAATTTAAGAAAACATATAAGAAAAATACATCAACCTAAAAATCCTGCATTACAACCTGTTACTTGTGATAAGTGTGGAAGAACATATCCCCGTTTGGATCGGCTTAAGGAACACATGCGGTAAATATAATTTAGTGTGACAACTAATACAGACTAGCCCGAACCCTCAATATACCATATAAATTACTTTTTTCTTTAATTATAATTCGAACAACAAAATTAGGACATGTTTTTTGTAAATTTGTGTTTCGGACTATTGGATCACATTTAATAGTACCTGTGGGACAACGTTTTAATTATAACTTTTCGTACGTAAACAAAGTGTTTTACAAATATGAATGTACATCCGTATAATTAAAACTTTAATTACAATCATTTTGAAAATTGGTACATACATATACTAACCTTGACATGCCCTATCAATTATATTTTGAAGATGATGGTATTAGCGGCTATACCGGAAGTAGATGTCAACTCAATTATTTTAAATTTTTGTAATTGAGAGACGCTCATATTTGTAACCCACTGTATATTGGATCGTTTTTATACAACGAATGGAATAAGGTACTGATTAAGGACTACACAAGATATTTTGGTTATGAAGGAATAATAAACAAGAAATTTCTGAAACCTGTGCATAGTCCCATGAAGTCAGGCATCTCTCATCGTGGGTGGATAGTTTCACACCCTTATAATTTTATTAAAATGAGGTGT
Source organism: Hypothenemus hampei (assembly GCA_013372445.1). NCBI lineage: Eukaryota > Metazoa > Arthropoda > Insecta > Coleoptera > Curculionidae > Hypothenemus > Hypothenemus hampei. The sequence goes on from JABRWK010000006.1 coordinate 175,296, forward strand.
TGTGTTTTTTTAGTGTAAGGCATTTAAACAAACCAAAACAAACTCCGAAAGTTCATTGGAAACCTCATATACAGACTCAACAATATGTCTGTGACCGTTGTCCTAAAAGGTGAGTAGAAAGGCAAAATGTTTTTAGAGTTGTGCCTTAGTGTTCAATAATTAACATGACATTTTCAGTTATTCTGCCCAATGGCGCTTAGACCGACACGTAATAAATGAGCATATCGTAAAGCAAAAGCCAGCGAAATCCAAAACTAATATTAAAAAAATTAAAATAAATAATAGTAACGGTAATTAATCGACTGGTATATTTCAATACTGATAAAATTAGATATGATTGTTTTAGAGAGTTCTACGTGCAAAATTTGCGACAAATCCTTTAGAGACAAATATTGTTTAATGCAACATTATAAGGTAAGGAGTATATCGAATGTCCAGAAACTTTCCTGTTATACTGCAAGGGATGGATTTACACAAAAAAATATTTCAAAAGAATTCATATAAATTAGAGCCCGAAAATACTTAAGGAATAATACTAAAGAAATTACAACCCTTTAAAAATAACGATCAATTATAATTAATAATTAAATAATTATTTAACTTGCGGTAGAGTTTTCAATTTTCACAATATTTGCTACTACTAGTTCGCACTTTTTAGCAATTAGTAACCATTTGATATCATGTACAGGGATGCAAATAATTTTTCATAAGCATGATGTAACGATAGCACAGAGAAATTTTCCTCGAAAGCGTTGCATATGCTATTCAGACAATACCGTATGGTCATCATTTTTAAAGGGATTTATTTCCTTTAAGAAACATTTTGGGATTATAATTTCTATGAACTTTAATTTAAATTTTTTCATGTAGGAATACCTCACCCAGTATGGTCGAAGAGTTTCTGGACAAGCAGTATAAATAATAAGTAATATATGAATTTTAAGAATCTCTTAATTTTTCTTTCTTCAATTCTATGTAAATTTATAGATTCACTTGAACATTAGAGAATTTAAGTGTGAAAAGTGCAACATAACTTTCCAAACAAATAAATCTTTCAAAGGTCACTTGGAACTACACAAGAATCCTAATTTTGAGTTTAGGTGAGTAAATCTAGCTACATATAATGCTTAAAACTATGTAAAGATCTATTTATTTTTTAACTATTTATTTAGCTGTAAAATTTGTCACAAATACGAATCCAATGAATTAGAACTGAAATATCACATGCAAAATGTACACCAAAATCTAAAATACCAGTGTACATTTTGCCCGAAGACATTTGGCAGAAAACATTTAAAATATAGTCACGAAAGTCTTGAACATAAGGAAGATTATGTTGGGAGAGAAGAAGCATACAATTTGCTTGCCCGGCAAAAGGTTCAAATTAAACCAACGTTGGTTGAGGAACCTGTAAACAACTCAGATGGCAATATAGAGTTATTGGATAACGATACGGTAGAGGAATTGTCTTCATTATCACAAGTTCAAAGTTCTTTGACACAATTGGAGGATGAAGAGGAAGGGGTCATTTATGAGTTAAATGAGGATGTGAGAAACTCTACAATGCTCGGCAAGTTCTTAGAATATATGTCTTAAAATTATTACTTTTTTAGCTATGTTTAAATAAATTAAGTATTTTTTGAATGGTGCATATTGCTTTTTGTTCTGAAAAGTTGTACATACTTAGACATCCTTTAGAAATAAAAATATAATGAACGGAATAGACTTACTATCCTAATCCATTCAATTTTCAAGAGGATCCAATTTCCTTTAGTAAACATTTCAAGTCCGATTGACGATGAATCACCCAGTATATAAGGTCAATTTATTAGTTAGTTTTGACGGTTGCGTGAAAAGTTCTCTTGGAGTGAATAATTTAACAAATTTTCCATATTCGCTACAAGCAATAAACAATTTCTTTTAAATTATGATTAACCTTAATTAGACTTGTAAGTGTCTTATTATTATTTTTACCTTGTCTGCACAGAAAAATTCAACAAAAAATAAACCAATTTGTCATCGGAAATACAAAGAGGAAAGTTTTTTAAATGGTCTTTGAACAGTTAAATTATAATTTAACTAATATTAAATAATATTAAATAATTATTTAATATTCACCTGGTCAAATATATATTTATTAAATAAAACACGTGCCTAGTTTACTATTCACATCAACTGGCATCTTCTAACAATTAATTCTTATCCAAGGAGATCTAATAGTTACAATTTATAATATTTCAAATATCACGGGAGATGATATTCATATTCACATAAATAATAACGTAACTAATTGTATTGCATTCAGTTCATTTAAAATGGATTATTCCGCTCATGCAAACAATAAATATAATTGTATGAAAAACACTTTTAATAAGGAAACATGTGCTTGTATGCTAATATTTAATATTTTCTGTTGAAATTTCCACACCGTAGGGAATATTGTTTTCAAAATATTATTCGCGAAATTAAAGTAACAATTCTGGTAACATTTGAAGCCATAATAACAATGTTCGCGAACAAAAATGGGAGTTTGCTCCACTCGCAATAAAATGAAAAAATATTTTAAACAATTTATTGGATTTTTGAACAGTTAAACCGGGGATAGACATGTTATTTATGAGCAGGAAAATATGCCTCTTTTAGAGCAAATGCTACTTATTGTTAGTAGCAGAATACGAGCATGTGTGCATAAAAATATTATGCCAATACAGACATTAGGTAAATATGCTCTAAATTAGTATGCTATATGCCAATAACAAAGTATATTTTTTTCATAGCATGTGTATCTCTGGCTTTAGGACGATAATACATGTGCTAGTTACAAGCAAGAAAACCATTTTTTACCATTTGCAATTTTCGAGCACTGGCTACTTATTAGCGCGTCGCTACTAAATGTATGTGGAAAGAGTATAGTTTAAAATATGTCACTAATGCTTATAGCAAACAATATTGTTGCTGAAACGAGCCTAATCTATAATTTAGTGATCAAAACATAGGTAACACGTTTTAAATTCGGCTGTACGAGCACTTAGAATAGTGTTCACAAGTCAAAACCGGTAATTTGAAAAAAGATTCCGAAATATTATAATCTTCTCACATAAATGTGTTCTTAAAATGGAAGGTCATATTCTATCAATTGTTGGCAAAAAGATGACATCGAATGAGTGACCGCCAGCATAAAAGAAAAACCGCAATAGAAAGGTGGTCTGTAAAAATTGAACTGTCGCGAATGACTTGAAGGTAAAAAGCAAAAAATTCAAAATTTTCGTTATGCTCTGATTTGATGACTTCTGGTATATTCATTTAAAATTTGTATTCTATTGTGATATCTCTTCTACAGCAGGTTTCTTATAGATGCCACACCCATATTCGATGATTTTAAAGATTCAGCAACATTATTTAAATTAAGTAATCCATTTTTCAGACAAACTCCGTATAAAGACTGACGTCAAAGAAATAAAATATCTTGTAGCAAGGTCCAAGAAAAAACACACTATTTAAATAAATAAGATTTATTGCTAAATAAATAAAAAAAAAATGTATTAAATAATGGAATTTTTTTTAATGAATGGAGCTGTTCTTCATATAAAAATACTAATTTATTACTGTTGCTAAAATACGACAGACCCTCTACATGATTTTAAACTTGATCAAACGCACAAAGAATAACTTGCAATCGCGTCATCATGGTAGGAGGGGACAATTTGTCTGAAGAACATAATTTGGCTATAAAAGACTGGTGAATAGATATTTTCAAAACATTTCGTATGTGAAAATAAGGTGACATTCATCATGCAGTTAATTACATATCCCTCTTATTTTCTTAGGCGAGTGTTGGTCTTCGGATCATTACTTTTTGTCGTTAATCAGGCCGCCAAACTACGTAAGTCTCGTAACTAATATATAATTGTTGCAGTATTTTAAAATATTTATGCACGCCACTGTTTCTTTTTTCAATTTGAAGTAAATTATTATAAAACAAAAAATAAACAAAGCTACACAAAATCGAAGCAACACAAAAATTAATAGGTTTTTCCGATGCCAAAACACTTTGTCCTGTTAATTTTCCGAGGGTATTTTATCTATTTAGACAGGCCGTTTACCACTTCATTGCCGTGAATTCTCTAGAGTCGAGGGATTACGATAATCCCGGACTAGTGGCAATTTAGTCTATCCTTTGACTAAATTATCTAATTAATTTCTAATAACAATTCGAGTTATTGCGAAATGTCGAATAATTATTATTTTTTATCGTTTAGCCTCTACCTGGGGTCGATGTAGCAAAACTAGTGAACACTTTACAGAATGTTTAACAAAAAACGTTCAATTGGCTATAAATAGTTTAAATAAACGTAAGTATTGTATCATTTATTCTGTCTGCCCACATTCAACAATGCTTTAATTTTTTTTAGCCACTCCAGAATTATCATTGTTCAGTTTCGATCCCTTAGATATTCCCGAACTGTACATAGGAGAGGGTAAAGGTCCAGTGAATGTGGCACAACATTTCAAAAATGTCACATTGCACGGTTTAACTAATGTTAAAGTCTTAAAATCTCGGTAAGAATAAGGGACACATTAGTCAATTTTTGTTTGTTTTCTTTTTTTATTTTAATTAAATGTTATTTAATATTTAGAATTGATTGGGACAAAAAAATTATGATATCTGAATCATTAAATCCCAAATTAAGATTGGAAGCTCAGTATACGATGAGAGGAAGAGTGCTTTTATTGCCTATTGTAGGTGAAGGCCCCTGCAACATAACTCTAAGTAAGTGTGCAAAATTGGATTGTTTTTATGACGATTACAAATCGTCATTGAAAAAAAGAATGTTAATGAGGTAAAAAAATAATATGAGAAAAAAGTTCTCTTTTTTTTTACGTATGTGGTCATGTAATGTGATAGGTCAGTGCGGTTGAGTAAATATTAATACTGTACTAACATGCCAATTAGCCATTTTTTGTCTCTCTTATGTTTCTTCATTAACCAAGGACGCTCGTAAATTTATTAAGACGAGTTACGGGTATGCGTTGCAGTTAAGATTAATTGTAAGATAAACTAGATCGTAAGGTTTTAGAAGTAACATTAAAAGATCTCCAGTAAAGACCTTAACAGGTTCGTAAAAAATTGCGGTCAATTATGGCGAATAAACATGAAACTCGAATCTCGGTTTATTCTGATATTGTCCTAAAAAGTTAGAGGAGATTTGCAAAACCGCTTTTAAAAAAATTGTTAGCTTACCGTTAATTCAAAAAAAAAAAACAAAAACGTATTGCCCTGTTTGTTTTCATGGCAATCGCAAAATTACTCTTCTAGAAATCTGAAATGGAAACGTCTGAGGTTATTAGAATTGGAAAAATGGAGCCTTACCCACTTTGGAAATGTATCAACAAAAGACGTCTAAAAAGTCTTTAAAAAACCTTAAATCTAATGAATCCATAGTAGATATTTCAATTTGAACTGTTTTAAAATTAGGCGAAGTAATGGTATGAAACTGGGGATAGGATTTTTTTGAGAGGATTACGAATAGGTACACTTATTGAAGTCATTCTGTCTATGTGTGTAAAATTACAGCCCTAGAGTCATGTATTGTCCCCTTGTATGTCGTATGGGCTTTACAAAAAGGTAAATTACCATTTTCAAAGTTCAGCTATAGATGCAAGAAAAGAAATAGGATCTTTGTTGTGTTACGAATAGTTTCAGCTTCTTACTAAAGCACTTCTTTCTTTCAGGCGAGTATATTTCATTTGATACTATAAACCATCTTTTACGCAAACATTTTAAAAGAAGGCTTTATTAAGACACGAGCCTTTAGATTTCCTTCTGATGAAGTACTTGCAGTTGTTTACGGAATTATTCCTTAATTGCAAGCTTTAATTTAGCTTTCGAATTGAAGTGCCGTCGTTTTAATGGGCCAAAAACGTAATAATTGTATGAAAACAACTTAAGACTAATACCGGTGATAATGAAACGCATCATTGCTTTTTGAAGGACAATGATGTAGCAATACAAATAATGACATCTTATTCATTCTTTTGTTGTGTGTTTCTTTTCAAAATTACTGTCTTACATTATGTCGTGTTTGTTATTCAACTCTAACAGAAACCAGAAACCAAGTATTTTGTTTAGTAATCATTAATTTACTTTTATCAATGAGGCAATTAAGAAATATTTCAAATAACTTACGAAAGAAATAGTCGAAATTTTACATGTTCACCTGACATAGAAATAAAATAATTTTGTTATTTATGTATTTTGTTGCAGTTTATTAATTTATTAAATTTGTTCATACAGTATGTCCACGATGAAGGTTTACACTTTTGGAAAATATTTATTTGTCGATTGATTTTTTATATTTTTTTTTGTTGAATAGGTATTCAAAATACGCATTCAGGAAATCTCGAACTTTTGTTCTTTGACTGAAAGTAGTTACAACCG